>CM076573.1:114696259-115173160 GCA_034641835.2 Pinus albicaulis
AGTTTGCAAGAAGCTCAGACAAGTTGTAGTTAATGTCCTTTGAATCTAGAACTATGGCTGATATTATGCCTCAAAATATGAAACAATCTTCTTTATATTGGTTGATTTTCACCATCTGTCAATGAACTTGAAATGCTAACACTTGTGTCTTTGACTGCTATTAATTTCCCTTTGAATTTAGGATGTGTTGATTTTTGTGTAGCGTGGGAGGTACTCCAAACCCTAGTGTTTGGGGATTGAAGGGAAAAGCACCAGAATTTAGGCTTGTGGGCTTGGAACCCAAGATTAGGGTTTTTCACCCATTTTTATTTGGGCCAAAACCATGTGCACACTTTGACATGTGATGGATGAAGATGATAGAGGATGTCGAGACGATTCTAACGTATTGAAAATCATTGAATTCCAAGTTGTCAAAGTGAAGCTATGAATTTTTGAAGGTTATGTTTGGTTTTGGTCATGTATTGGTCAAGGTCAGCCTCATGTTTGAAGGCCTAATGATAGTTGGAAAGGCCCTCCTTGAAGAAGTCGTTGAATCCACTTGATACCTATAAATATAGGTCAAGTGTGAGGAAAAAAGATCATCCACAAATCATGAATTACCTATGAAATAGGGCAGTGGAATTGAAGGCCGGGAGGATGAGTTCTGGATTGCATTTGAGTGCGGATCTGAAGCAAAGGGAGGATTAGAGAATTTTGCTGGAAACTGTGTGTAAGGGTCTCTTAGGTGTGAGTATGCCCTAACTAGGTGCATATGCTACAATGTGGACTTGGTCACTCGTGGACTGTTGGAGGGAAGTGTGAGAGTGGACCAAGTGTGGACATGGATTGGGCACTTATGGTCTGCTATAGGGAAGTGTGATAGTGTCCAAGTTGGAGTCCAATGTGCAACACCTTAATGGACAAAGGTAGTTGCTAGAGTGCTATTTGTTGGAGCTCAAGGGTCTAATAAACTAGGAGAAGTTTGTGGAGCCCAAGACTTGTGTGTGGAGAACGACTTCTACAGTAGATGAGGGGAAATCCTCCTAGCCGATATTCATTATGGGAGATGGATATATTGCAGTGATAGGTGGTTTTCCTCCATGCCCCGTGTTTTTCTTCATCGGTGCAACACAGAAAGACCGTAGTGGGCTGAAGTCCCTGAGTAGTTGAGGATAAACAGTGGGCAGATTGAGAGTTTTTCAAAAGTTGAGTTGTGAAAAAATCGAAAGGAGTCTCGATGTTTTGTTCCCTTGATGGACGAAGGTACAACTAGTGAGAAGATTGACAGCCGAGATTTAGTGGCCAGATGAACTTGGAGCATTGATAGAGGTAGGAGTTGAAAATCAGGAGAAAAAGGACCAGGCAGGTACATGGTACGACTGAGAGTAGTTGTGAGAGCATGCTACAGCCATATGGTCAGAGTATCTTCTTTTGTATCTTGTACTAGTGGATGTATGAGGGCCATTATCCCTAGTACGAGAGCCCTATACTGTTGTATTATATCGTTTGGATTAATATAACGAAGTTGGGTTGAAAAATTTAAAAAGTTGTCTATATTCTCTGCATATGTGATTTACTGCTATTTATATTCTACTGTGAAAAATAGTTATAGTTGAGATTCTTGGTTTGGTTGCATTAGAGATTTTAATATTCTATCCAAGACCCCCAAGTTCATGGAAATTCATCACAGTTTCAGAGCGTATTTGAGCTACTTTGAGATATAGTGATTTGGAGTGTGCATAATGAAGCAACTCATAGGAAGTTGTTAGTGTTTAGATCATGGAGTAAATGGTTCAACTAGAGACATGGAGATTTGGTCCTGAATAGCTTGGAAGTGAGATTGGATGGGAGTTATGGTGGATTGGTGGTGAGCCTGGTGAACAACAATTTATTGTAGGGAATATTGTGGATCATGGACTTTCGTTTGTTTTTCATGGATGATTGGGACAGTTCAAGGGCTTCATTGGCACAGACAAGATCATATTGATCGAGATGCCTTCATGTGATGGACTAGATATTATCAGGCTAGAGTCTTCATCAAATCATGATGTTGGATATACGATATTGGAGGGATTTGCATGGGTGGTATTTGATCTAGGAGGATAAGTGCTTGTAGGACTGAGCCAGTGGAAATTGTGTAGGCTCAGAGGGAGTCTAGCCTTAGATGGAGCATCCCTATGGAGGTTTACTATCTTGAGGTTTAGATTTAATGAGATAGAGGCGCTACTGAGATTGTAGGGTTCATCTACAAGTTATGCTGTAGTGATGGATGTCAGATGAGATAGTGTTGTCGCTGGAGATGATGATGGTTACTTCCTAGTATTGGAAGTACCTCCATAAGATGGAGTGTAGATTTTTGTGTAGCTTGGGAGGTGTTATTGTTGGCCACCTATAAAATTGATGCTATCAAAAGGTGGCCAAAACATTGTTCAGTCTTTAAGAAACACTTTCATGGCCAAAATTTTATCTCTTGAAGCCTTTGGAAGATCTCATGCTCATGTCTAAAGGTATGCACTACTGATTCCCTTCAGAACTCAAAATATTTTGCTGAAAATTCTATGAGAGAACTGCTGCAAAATCCCCTTTTCTCCCCTTCCTTCACTCAGAAACTAACCTTCACTTTACTCTCTTTTTCCCCATCATTTTCCTCTGTTTTCCTTTTTTCCTCATCTCTCCTTCATAAAATTGCCTTTGCAGAGTTTAGAACTCCTTTTTAAACTGTAGCGAATACCCCAAAACCCTTTGAAAACAATAAAAAATCATGAAAAAACCAATTTTTTGAATTAAGGGTTTAAGCCCCTTTTTGGCCAAGTCTCAACCACTTCCCCACTGTATGCCCGTGGTGCTAAGACCAAGTGCTAAAACCTTTTGGCGCTAATCGCATCGCAAAAATCCAAAGCATGCAAGTCTTCTGCCCTGTTTCAAAGTTCTGATGTGATTGGCTTTGTATGGAAAACCCCGATCCATTTTTCCCTTTGTAAAATACAAAACCCATTTTTCCAAAGTTTGATTTAAAAAACCAAAATCACGTGTTTAATATAAAATGGTTAGATCAAAATACCGATGTGCAATTGCATCGGAGAAATCCGAATGGGTTGATTGGAAGACCGGGCCCGAAGCTCCGATTGCGATTGGACCTTGTTATATAAAGCCTCGGGCCCATTGTGTTCCATATATCTGACGGCCCCGCAATCGAGCGCTGGCCACTTCATATATATTTTTTCGCCCTGATCCACCCAAAACCTTTGTTTTATTTGAATTTTTGGGGTTTTGAATAGATATAAGGGTTTTCCGCCAGTGCAACTAGAAAAGATATTGACCGTTGATCTAAACCTTAGATCAACGACCCACAAAAAATCGCATCGCATTTTCCATCACATGAACTTTTTTTCTCCCGCCGATCGGCCACCCCTCCGATTCACTCTCTGTCGTCGATCTGATCTGCAGATCGACGGATAGCGCTAAATCGCATCACATGGTTTCAATCGCATCGTAAAGTTTCAATCGCATACATTTGTCCGTCTCGCCGATTGCGATCCTCCAATTAGATCTGGACCGTCCACATTTTCAAATCGGACGCCTAGATCTTCTCTCACATTATTCCATCGCCCTCCGCCTCTACCAAAGGGTTTTAAAAACCGATCTCCACCGTGGATCATCGCGCGATCAACGGTTCTGTTCTATTCTTCCTCCCACTCTTTTAAAAGCCTCCTCTCGACTAATCTCCACTGTTGGATGATGCCATCCAACGGCTCTACTCTCATCCCACACCTCTGTAGCAGTAAACCCAAAAATGCAGGATTTTATGACATATTTGTTGAATTTTGCAGGTAACGAAGGTTTTCCATTATGTTGAAAGAAAGGGCCGAAGGCTGGGAATGACGATTCCCATACCATTGCTTTATCAAGGGAAAGTCGTTCGCAGGGTTTAAGATCCATATTTCCCCTGCACAGCCTGCACATCAACAAGACACTTGTTTTTAAATCACAGTTAAAGAGTATCAGTTTTTACCAGAACAGAAGATTGAAAACACTAAACTAAAGTGAATTAAAGGTGCTTTAGGAAGAGACGAAGACAACTATCGATTCAAGAAAGCTTCCACCACCTTAAGTAGAGGCTAATTGAACCCTCTCCAGCTCCTAAAGGCACTTGCAGCCTCATGGAAATCAAAGACATCCGAACAATTAATACTAATCGAGGATAATATCTCTAAATTGTCGGCAAAACTATTTTAAATATTAAAGAACAACTCAAAAGCAAATATTTTCGATCATTAGACCTCGGGAAGTAGCAACAGAGTTACTTCAACGTGACACCAAGCCTCCAAAGTCAACAAAATCTCCCACAGAGCTTAATCCTTAGTGTAAATCAATTAATGCAGATAAACACCTGTAAATTTCTTCATCAAGGCCTTCAAAGGCCGAATAGTCATCAATCTGTATTAATTGACCCAGGAGATCTTTATTCAGATCCCACCTCCTCATTCTTCTATAAATACTTCTGTAGAAGATGAGAAAACGTTGGTCTCTGGACATCTGAATACATGTAATGGTTTGTTGAAGCTACTGATGCACTGTGTGCAATTTGAAGATAAATAAGCTGATATGAGAAGTTTGAAGTTGTAGAGACCCTCAGGGATTGCTGATTGTAACTAGTTTGAACATCAAATACAAGCTGCTTATTTATGGGATCCTGATTTGTGTCAATGGTGATGTGTTCCTCACTGTCAATTGTTATTTTCTTTAAGGTTTCACTCTATTCATTTTCTCTAATAAGGAACAACAAACATAGAGCTAGGACTTACTCTCAGTAGTACCCTACTCTTACTGAAAGCTTTATTTTCTATGTTTTTCTCTTGTTAATACTGAGTATATTAAAGGAGGTTGGTTTCAAAGAACTTGTCTGATCTAGATTGCTCATTATGATGATCATCAATGTTTTCCTTTAGAATATGCTGAAAGCAGGTTGGTTTCAAAGTACTCACCTGATCTTAAGCTGTTCTAACTGTTTTTGAATGTTTTTTGACTGAAAGTACTTCAAAGCAGGCTAGTTTAAAATCACGTACCTGATCTAAGAATGCTTTTATATTTTGTTTCTCTAAACTGAAAGTACTTCAATGCTGGCTAGTTTAAAAGTACTTACCTGATCACATAATTATTTTATGTTTTGTCTCTCTAAGCACATGTTGAAAGCAAGATAGTTTAAAAGCACTTACTTGATCTTAGACTATGCACTGTTCTTCATTTTGTTTTGTTCTCCACTTCCTATCTGTTTCACTCCATAAATCACCTTAAGAGATCCTTTGACATAAGTGACTTGCCCCATGGATCCTTCTTGAACCTTGCTATCTAATTAAAATTCTCCTGTGACTCCATAGCCCAATGGGTTAAAACTATCTTTGCCTTTTTCTATCAACCAAATCATTCCTTCACTTGCAGACATCTTCACCCTTTATTTGGAACCGCCTTTCACCTCCATCATGTCTTTGCCCAACCAAAAACAAACAAAAAAAACCTATGCTCTTCATAACTAGCCTAATATCACATTTCAGGCTTTAAAGATCACATCTTTAAACTCATTTATAGAGAGATCCCTCTCTGGATTTAGGAGGGCTAGATCCTTGAATCCAAAAGCAGTTTGATGCTACCCCTGTAGTTGGACCTTTGCCAATCTTGCTAATTACAGGGACCTAACAGTTATCACTCCACTGAATCTTCAAGGATGAGAAGAGACCAACAAAGGTAGCCGCAAACCAATCTTTCACCAAGTAGCTAGCCCTACTAGGCAGGAGAGGGATCTCTCCAATGAATCTCAACCAAGATGACTGGATCAATGAGATATTAGGCTAGGTATAGTAGCAAAGGGGTTTGATTTATTGAATGTTTGAGGTGTTGGATGGTGAATAGGTTAGGGAAGAAATTAGGTTAGGGAAAACAAGGATCAGAATTGCAGGGATCTGATGGAGCAAGGTAGGTAAGGAATTCAACACAAAGGGATATTTGATGAATGATAGGGTTTGAGAGAATAACATAAGAGATATGAATTCTTTTCCACTAAGAAGAAAACGAAAATAACTATAAATATTCCTCCAAAATAGAGCATAAACCTGATGAATTATGCCTTTCTGACTTAGGAAACATTTACATTTATAAATGGAATGAATATAAACTACAATACATTCACACATTTTCATACCTAGAGAAGAAACAATGCCAAATCATTTACCACATGAATTCCATCAAAATAGCTGCAAATCAATCTGTTATTATTAGTTGATGAGTAAAAAAAATGTTCCAAGATCAATCCAACATGATCCAACCCTTGCTATGAGAAAGGAAGTAAATAATATAGACCAAAATTGATTCTCCCAAGCTCAGGGGTTGAATCCTTAACTTGTGGAACTGATCCAAAAAGTTGTTAGCTAGAAACCCAAATACTAGGGAGGTCAACAAACGCATCCCTAACTTTGGTGAAAGTGATTCATTTATCCAAAAATCCACTTTTACCCATTGTATCTACCCTCTAGTAACTATTTTGGAAATAATTACATTTACAAGGATGAATTTCATCAGTAAAAAACTCATAAATTTTATCAGCAACTCAGAAAACTAAAAAACTAGAAAATATCAGGCAACTGGAAAAAGCACAATGCCTAAAGCAAAAGCACAGTGCTCGAAGTAGAAGCGCAATGCCAACTTCAAGGTGAGTTTTGGAGGCCTTAATTAAGTCCAAATTGAGCTCATGATAGCCTATTGGAAATATTCTCCTGTCTAGTTTCCAAAAATTCCCTTAAGTTTTGAAAATGATGAAGTTAACGCACTCAAAAGTCAAATCCCCCAAGACTGGCCAAAAGTGTAGTGCCAGCCTAAAAAATGAGGCAAAAATGTGTTTTTTTTAAAATATTTTTGGCCACTTATCCCTGTCAAAATGTCCAATTTTGGTGTTTCAATAGTCAAAATTGGATGTATAAGGATTTTTGAATCCAATGGTGGTGGCCATTTGTCATTTTTAGGCTCCTAGAAAAAGCACATCGCCCTAGGTGTTGCGCTTTTGATAGGTGGAATGTGCTGAAAACATGTCAAAATTTTTCAAAATGCCCCAAAATTTCAAAAAAATACCCCAAAAAATTAAAAATGGGTAGATGAAGTGTTGATGATGTGCCTCAAGCAATTAGGGAAGCATCAGAAAGGATCTCAAGTTTATATTCCTCCTTTTTCTTGACTAGGGTTTGCTTGTATTTTTCCTTCAACTGCCTGAGTTTGATGTTGCAGATCTTGTTCCTAGTGATGTACCTGTTGGAAATGTGTATGAGAATTTCATTGTATTTGTTTGCCTTATGGATCAGGAGCTTCTCAAGGTGGAGGTTTACCTTGTATAGCCATACTTCTCTATCAACTTCAACTTCCTTTGCAATCCTTTCTTCAAAACTAAGTTTCTCTGCCTCATGTTTTTGCTGCTCTAGAGCTCTCTTAAGACCTCTTATTTTTGGTCTTGACTTGATGCTTTTAGTATCATCATGGTCAGAATCATAAAGTGCCATCATTTCCTTACCCCTGGTGTCTTGTATTTTTTCCTTTAGTAGCTCTAGCTCCATAAGTAATTGCTTATCTTTCAGCTTCTTTTTATGCTGTTCAAGGAATGATATGACAATTTGAGCTCTTGCCATGTTGTCCTACAATTATTTGATCATGGCATGCTTCTCTTTGATGATCAGCTTTGAGGCCTCCTGATCATATTGATAATCCAAATCCATCAAATCAAAGTCTCTTTCTTCCTCATGAAGGTCTTACTCTTCATGGACAACTGTCTCTTCCTGTTGCTCATCCTGGTGTACCTGATTTGCTGATGAAGAAGGAAAGGCCCCTTCCATAATCTGTGGAGAAAACAATTTCCTAGGTCCCCTCTGGTAGGTTTTGAACTTTTTGACTTCTTTTACCTCTTTGACTATAGCTTTTCTAGATGACCCTGCTTGTCTTTGAGACATTGATGTTGGTGGTGGAATTGGTCTAGCAGGTTGAGGTGGTGGAGCATTGAAGGCATCATTCTCAATAAAGGTCTCCCATGCAATATTTAGCTGATTGAGATGATGAAGGACAATTCTTTTGATTAGAGAGTGACGAAAGAGGTTGTTCATCTAATGTTCATACTCCTTGTTATGCACTATGTATGACAATTTATCAATACTCCTATACAAATAGTGAGGGATATTGAGCAATTTCACCCTTGTGAAATGCATGAGTAGTCTGATGTGATAGGCATATAGCCTAGAGAATCTTCCCTCATAAGTGAAATACTTCATGATGATCTTCATCATGGGAGAAAATCTTTTAAGTAGGTGGCTGAAAGGAAAGACTTTCTTTTTATCATTTTATACCTTGGTTTGAGAAATGGTTCATAATTCTGGGTATCTATATCTTTGGCCTTAAACCACTTCTCACCCACATTAGGTATCCTTGTGGCTCCGAAAATAGTATCTGTGGAGATGGTGAAGTTTACTCCTACAATGGTCACTTGATTGTCTTTGAGGTTAGAGATGAAAACTCTGATCAAAGCAGGGTGATGTTGTACTCTTTGGACCATTTCACAGAAGTCAAAACAACCCACATGTTTGAAGCAATTTACTGTCATTGGTGAGGAAAAAATTCTCTACTGTTGGATGGTTCAAGCATCAAAATCCTCCTTCCTTTGTGTTTTCTCCTCTCTTCTTCTATGTTCATCTCCTCCTCCATAATACGTCTTTCCTCCTCCATAGTATTTGTCTTGTTTTGAAACCCTAGGTAAGGGAAAGGGAAAGGGGTAGGATAGTAGGTTTAGGGAGTTGGGATTAGTGTAGGAAAATTTAGGGAATTGGGGAAGGGAGTCAGGGAGCTTAGGGAAGTGGTGGGGGATAGAAAAAATTAGGGAGATAGTATAGGGAATTTGATTACTGGGATATGGTGGGATTGCCTAGGTTAAATGCAGTCTAGGATTAGGGTTCTAGGAAATGGGACTTGGGGATAAGGGATAAGGTAATGTATGGATAAGGGGAGTGATTTTAGAGTGTTGGAAAGGAAAATAGGGTCTAGGGGAAACCAATTTGTCTTGGAATGGTGAAAACTAGGGTTTCTTGACTCAAAACATGAAATGGTAAATGAGGAGGGTTTATACCATGAATTTACAATCATAAACTGAAAGGAGGGAATTAATAAGTATAACCTAGACAGCCTTGTTTTATGGATGGACCTTTTGGAATGAAGATTTAGAGATATGGGAGAAAGCTGGAAAAAGAGTAACGCCTTAAGGAGAAGTGCAACGCCTCCCTGCTAAAAGCGCGACGTCTTAAGGAGAAGCGCAACACCTTGTCTATTAAAAGAACAACACCTTAAGGAGAAGCACATTGCCTTCCAAAAAATTCGACTTTCACATTCAAATTCAATTTTCGACTTGGGGGTTTGAGATATCAATGCATGAGGATGCAAATGAGAGTCTTTTTGGTCTTTGAAGGCACTTTATACTTTGTGAATCTTCATAATTTGGCTTTGGGACTCACATTTCCTTTTAAACTCAACTTTGACATTGCACTTTACCTTTTGAACCTGATCTTTGGATTTTGATCTTTTGATGGATTTTGAACACTATGGATTTTTAGAACTTTAAATTATTTGACTGGTTGGAACCTTGGGTATGCATCTTCTTGGAACCATGAGAAATTATTACATACTAAGAAACATAAAATTACATATTGAATTGAAATAAATTTACAAATAAAACTTTCATAATGAAATGTTTTTATTGTCCATCTCTTACTTGGTGGTATTTTATGCATGCAAATGGTGATTTGATGTGTTGATATTGCAACAAGATGATGAACTTAGTGAAAAGAGTTGCCTTCACTAAGTGGGCCCTTGAGCTATTTTTCCGCAAATCTATTTTTAGACATATGGATCATGTTCTATGAGTTGCAGGATGCTATTTGTGGATGGTTGGTCAAGTCGGAAAAAATAGATGGACTTCTATTTTTAGACATATTGAGCGGAATCTATTTTTAGATTGCCAATCTAAAAATAGATATGTCGAATATTATTAGCTCTTAATAATATTTGGACTATAAACATTATCTTATTCTCTTGGAGCACTTCAGTTAAGTGCACAGATGTGGCACAGGAGCTGACAGAAGGAATTACGCTATTCCTGAGGGTTAAGTGGAGCTATTGCATGGAGACTTCGGTTAGAACTCATGTGAGAGAGTTTGGTGGAGTTGATTGAGGAAGTTAATGGAGTTGTGTTCAGTTTAACTAATCTAAACATAGTTGAGCTAGTTGTATCTAGTCTAACTGATTGATACATTAGTGAGAGTGGTGTGAATTAATTATTAATTAATTCACTAATTATAAACTCATTAATCAACTAAAGAATACATCAGTTAACTTCAGTGCATGGACAGTTTCAGTGGAGACCAGTGGAGAGGTAGGTGAAAGAGCAGGTTGACTATCGATTGTTGACTGGTGCAGTGAGTTGCATCGACACTGAATGGAGATGCCAATGAGGATTATAGACAATTACAGAATGATTAAAGTGCCTTCAAGTTGTTTCTTAGGTGGTGATTTAGCAGTGGCGAGGCTAGCGGTGGCCAAAGATGGGTGCATGGGTTTGCTGGATGAGACCTGATTGGTAAAATTGGAGATTTTACTGAGAGCTTGTGAGGAGCTTTGTATGATGATTTTTACATGATCTCTATGACACATAATATACATATAGTTGGGGGTTTTCAGCTTTAAGCTTTCCCATAAATTACTGTGTTCATATGTGTGAATTTTTATGGTTTTAATGTGTGCATGCAATTGATTTAATTTCCGCAAGTAATGATCAATAGTAGAAGAGATTCTGTATTGTGCATGAAGTCAAATAGTGTGTGATCAGGAGAATCTCAGATGTATAACACATTAGTTATATAATTTTTACATGATGGACCCTGAAAACCATAAAACCTAATGAAGACTCTGACTGAATGAAATTGATGATGAAAGGATTGAAATGATGATGGAAACTTGTGAATGATGTACACTCAACAAAGTTATGAAAGGAGATAGCAAGTAGTGAAATTTATGAAAAGAATCAATCTTGACCTAATTTGCACCAAGTGACCAAATTTTTTCATGATGACCTAATGGAATGACAACAATTTCAGAATGGGACACTTAACATGACATGAACGGGTTTATTTGATAATTGTTGGAAGGATGCAAACACTGACACTAACAAGAGGTACTCCAAGCCCTAGTGTTCGAGGATTGGAGGGAAAAGCACCAAAAGTAGGCTTGTGCACTTGGAACCCAAGCTTGGGATTTTTCACCCATTGGTATTTGGGCCAAAACCATAGGCAAACTTTGAAATGTGATGGATGAAGATGATATATGATATCAAGACAATTCTAACACATCAAAAATCATTGAATTCCAATTTTTCAAAGTGAAGTTATGAATTATTGAAGGCTATGTTTGGTTTTTCTCATGTATTGGTCAAGGTCGGCCTCATGTTTGGAGGCCTAATGATAGTTTGAAAATCTATCTCTGAAGAAGTAGTTGAATCCACTTGATGCCTATTAATATAGGTCAAGTGTGAGGAAAAAATATCATCCAAAAAGTAATGAATTAGCTATGAAAGAGGGAAGTGGAATCGAAGGCTAGGAGGACGAGTTCTGGGCTGCGTTTAAGGGTGGATTTGAAGAAAAGGGTGGATTGGAGAAGTGTGTTGGAAACCATGTGTAAGGGTATCCTAGGTGTGAGGATGCCCTAACTAGGTGTAGATGCTACGACATGGAATTGTTCACTCGTGGACTATTGGAGCGCAGTGTGAGAATGGACCAAGTGTGGACGTGGATTGGGCAGTTATAGTCCACTGGAGGACAATGTGATAGTGTCCAATTTGGAACCTGGTGTGCAACACCTTGATGGACTAAGGTAGTTGTTAGAGTGGTAGTAGTTGGAGCTCAACGGTATAATCATCTAAGAGCAATGTGTGGAGCCTGATACTTGTGTGTGGGGAAGGACTTCTACATCAGATGAGGGGCAGTCCTCCTATCCCATGTTCATTATGGGAGATGGAAATCTTGCAGTGATAGGTGGAAGCCCTCCATGCCCTATGTTGGTCTTCATCAATGCAAGACAGGAAGACCATAGTGGGTTGAAGTCCTTGAGTAGCTGAGGAGAAGAAGTGGGAAAATTGAGAGTTGTTCAGAGGTGGAGCTATGAGCAAATAAAAAGGAGTCTCAAAGTGTTGTGCCCTTGAAAGACGAAGGGATAAATAATGAGAATATTGACATGCAAGATTTAGTGGAAAAATGGACTTGGAGCATTGATAGAGGCAGGAGTTTCATATTAGGATACGAAGGACCAGGCATGTAGAAGATACAACTGAGAGGAGTTGTGAGATCATGCTACAACCAGATGGTCAGAGTATCTTGTTTTGTATCTTGTACTAGTTGATTTATGAGGGTCATTATCCCTAGTATGGGAGCCCTAAACTATTGCATTATATCATTTGGATTAATATAACGAAGTTGGGTTTCCCGGATGCGGGTGTTTAGCTCGCGGATTAAGTTGATGGGACCTTGGGTTGGCAAGTGGCTGGGACCGGATTAGGGGAATTTTGAGGTCTAAAATGGGCCTCCTAAGGAAATAATAAAATAATAGCAAAATCGATAAAATAATATTTATGAATTTGCAATTCACTTTTTGCACCAAAATCCATGTAACCATAGTTAAATTCAATTCAAAATTTGTACTAAAATAAAATTAATAAAAAAATTGTATTGATGTGACTATAAATAAAAATGAACTTTTCAAGAAAAAGTCATTATCATTGCACAACTAATGCATTTTTCCTTTATCTTAAATAACATAAAATAAAATATAAATATAAATTCACAAATTCTTAATTATAGAATATACTATTAATTAAATTTTATACTATTTAAATTATATAATAACATGTAATTAATATACTATATAAAAATATTATAATATATTTTTTATGTATGAATTTTATATTACATATTGAATTGATTTGATTTATAAATAAATATTTGAAAATATAAAAATATAATATTTATTAAAAAGTGTGTAAATACATGAAGATTGTGTAGGGATATGCATTGTTTATTTCAAAAAATATGAAATGACAATAATAATATTTTATTCAAAATGTATGAAATGACATTTATTATGAGTACTTTACTTTATGACTTTAAAATTACTTAGAGCACTACCATGGTTAACCATGATTTTTTATTCACCTTTGAGAATGTGACAAGTTAGTACCTTTAACTCAAGCAATGCCACCTCAACCATTAGGTATGATGTCATCCCCTAAAATGTGATTGGTTCTCATAAAGTGAATTTTGATTGTACATTTTTCTTAGGAGACCCATTTTAGACCTCAAAATTCCCCTAATGACTTTGCCACCCACGCCATCGCCATGTGCTAAATTCTCCAAAGTGTTGCTGTCATCTAGACATCATTTAAGCCGATCGAAGGCCAAGAACCAGCCATCATTCTTACCTGTGCCTCCATAAGGTTTTCTTTGCATCAGTACTCTGATCACATTAATGGGCTAATAAAGCCGGGTGTGCATCGAGGCAATTTAGCTCTGGTTTTAAAGATGGATGAAGGCAGAGGAAATTCAGTCGCTCCTCCTCTGCTGTAGAGCTTCTGCTCTCCTACCATTGTGAGACCCTGCTCTCGCACTGCAACGGGTCGGCGGTGTCTTATATCTTGCTGCATTGAGCTGGGAAATGGGCTTCACCTATCTCAAAATAGCCTCTGCAATCTGAATTCTGCCACCTTGGACCTCCTTTCCACTCCGTTCACCCCTCACTCTGCTTCCCCGCATCCTCATTTGCCAAACTCAGAGCAAGCCACCATGCCGAGACTGCGCCACCGCATGAGGTGCAGAAGGGGAAGCACCAGAAGCCATCCTCAGTGCGCCCCCTCCTCATCCACCTCTGATTTCTCTTCTCCCTCCTTTGGTTATTATGGGGGCAGGTACCCGAACACGAGAAGTGGAAGGGGAAGATCCCAATCGGCCAGTTTTAGAATGCATTCTCCCACCCCTGCCACTCCAGCTACCCTCGCTTAAAAAATGCCCCAAAAAGCTCAATTCTACTTCAATTGATCCCTGAATTGCCCCCGCATCATTGCTTCCATCTTGGTTGTGTTCAAGGAGGAATCACAGGTGGCAGACACTAGCATGCATTCGGAAGGGAAGACTACTACGAAGGCTCAGGACGTGGACGAGAAGAAGCGGTAGGAGGATATGCACAAAGAGAAAGCTTCTAGTGGTGAGGAGAAGGATCTCCATGGGTTTGGATGCTCCAAGAAGAGCACAACCTCTAGTGCAGACAAGCCAAAGGAGGATGACGACATGGAGGCCTACAGGTGCCACATTATTGAAGAACCACCTCCTCATCATGATATTTAATCATTCAAAATATGTTTGGTTTTTGCTTTTCGAGGCCCAATTCTATGGGATAGATCTTGAAGTTTTAGCAATGTTATCAAGTAGTTTTTGTCAGACAGTATATAATCTGTGTATAGATCAATGGAATCCAAGGCTGTTAACCCTGTGTGGGCAGCACATGAGCACAATGTCTGGACTGGTTTCCCCTAGTGGGCAGTCAATTTTTAGTTTCTTTGCTGAACATGCCATATTTTTTGGGCAAAGTTAAGGCTTCAGCCACAATGTATATTACTCTTCCTCTATAATAGATTTAAACTGATTTAGAAAAAAAAAAAATATAATGAAGTTGGGTTGAAAAATTTAAAAAGTTGTCTATATTCTATGCATATTTTATTTACTGCTATTTATATTCCACTATGAAAAGTAGTTCTTGTTGAGATTATTGGTTTGGTAGCGTTAGATATTTTAAGATTCCATCCTAGACCCAATATTGTGGAAATTAAATAGGATGTGAAAACTGTTTTTGAATTTCTTTCCTTGAGAACAGGATATGCTCATCTCGATGCCCAAGATATGCTCAACTGAGTTTCTCAACATGCAACTGTTGCTATTGCATGAAAATCACTGATGGAAAATCCATGTTTATAAACTCTTAAAGCTCACATATTTTCTCTTGGCTACTCACATATTTTCTATCTTAAGCACATCTGGCATATAATTCATTATCATTTGGCTTTGAAAATACACAATGTGTAAGCAAAAACCCTTGCAAACTGACACTTGGGTGTTAGGGTTTTGAAACAACGTTGCGTGTTTATTATTATTATTTATTCATAGGATTTATACCACATTGATGAAGCAAAATTATAGTGTACTCCTTCTATATGTATGTTTATATGATACAATTCAACGCATTGTGTACATACAATTCCCCTTGTAGGCTCCAATGCTTCGACTTGGAACTTGTGTTGGAATGTGACTTGGTGCTTGGTAGAATTTGGTGGCATATGTGGCATATTAGGCTTTAAGCCTAACATTTTATAAAACAAAACTTTAACCCTGTGATCTAGGGTAAATTTCGATACCCTTAACCAAGACCTCTTACTTCAGCTGATGTGTTAGGATTAAAATTTATCAAAAGCATTAATGAACATAAATGAAAAAATTGCATGTTGTAAAGAAGTGGAACATAACATGTCAAGTTCAGGAATCATAAGAACATGTCATTTGATAACGGAGTTCGTCCAGGAGGGACTACATCTCTGGGCCTTGGTGTCAAGATGGTGTAGGCTACTACATTAAGTGTTGTAAGGAGTAAAGATGTACATGGATGTGTTTCTCTAACATACAAGAAAAATTACCTCACACAAGAGTGGCTAGACCTCTCTACAAGATGTTCCACTGTTTGAACTCTCATTCACAAGAAAGACTCCTATTAGTATGATAATATCTCACACATAATGACTATGAGTATCCTGCCAACATGGCATCAAAGGGATCTAAAACAACATACATGCGAGAATGAGTATCCTGCCAACACGGCATCAAGGGATCTCAGACATAATACAAATCCATGAAAGAAAGTACATCAATAACAAAACAAGATAAGATCCCATGAATCATACATCAATAGGGATCTGTACAACACTATGCATCTTAGGGACAAAGAAGTACATGAAATCAACATATCATATACCTCATGCTGAAGATGACTAAAGAATGAGCTACTCTACTGCTGGATCTGAAATCACCATCACAATAATGGCATAAAAAGGTGTGAAAATGACTACTCACTCACTATAAACTAACACCTGCAATTTCACTTCAAAAAGTGACCGAAAAATATGAATCTTAGATGGAAAATATGAATATGCCATTAGATTCGTGACGTCGAATAGTGCAAAATCGAATGTCCATTTTCTATATTCTGATGAAGTGAAAATCTGAGGCAAATAAGAATCTTTATATCCCCCCTAGATTCCTCCAATATGCTATTCCATGGGTGGATTGGAAATCTGCAACTCAAAAGGCGAATTCTACCTTGCCATTGCATTCCTTGTGAAAAACCATGAAAAATAATTGCAAACTTGACTATATTCTGACATGGAGAAAAATTAATTCCCCGGGAAAATTTCAAGGCTCATGGTTCCACTCCCTGTTTCTGGCCCTAATCATGGTTCCACCTGCATATTGCCTCGATCTGTGTGCATGCTCCTATTCTGGTTTGGCCTGGGCACACTTCTGAGTTATGATTTTATATAATAAAAAGGTGGGCAGATGTTTCAATGTGGGCAGTTGGTGGAATGACAAAGATTGGAATTCGTTGGAGGGACGTCGGGGGGTCAAATCTCGACCCCTTCGGAATTAGGCACATTTTTTTTTTAACCAAAAAATATAATTTTAAAACCCTCGTACATTATTATGTAAAGGAAATAGGTCGGGTGGTTGGTGAGTTTGGGGGGCTGGACTTGCATCGGGCGGTCCACCCATAACTCCCGCAGCCATTGTATATTTAAAACTGGAGGGGGTTGGTGGTGGGTTTGACCACCCTGCCACCTGTTATATGTTTGCAACGTGGAGTGGTCCACGGGGGTCATGGCTCGCTTGGCCACTACTGTTGTGTGATCTGCGCCATAAGGTTTGGGTGGGGTCTAACGGGGTCACGACCGCCAACCCCTATTTAACATGTTTTTTTTTGTTATGCAGTCAGGGGTCCAGCTAGGTCATGACCACCGACCCTATCTAAATACATTTTTTTTTTCATTGGATGGGAGAGCATGTGTCGCATGAACAAACTATATATTTTTGATTTCTAAAAAAACAAACTATGCAATTTTTAAAAATTCGGTTTTTGACTGTAGGAGGAAAATTAACGGTCCCAAAAATTCACCCGAAATATGGCCTGAGCTTTCTGGAAACGGGTGGCTGGGTTTCATCCAATTTGTGTCTCCCTTAAGGAGGCCCAGTCATCCAAGTCAACCCAAAACTTTGACTGCTCCTAACTTTTGCGTACTAGCTCGGTTTGGCGAACCATTCGCACCACCGCGATCAGGACAACGATATCTTCAACCTGAACGTAGTTTGAGAGCAATCCGAATTTTTTTATTTTTGAGCCCTCTTTGTCCTATGTGTGTCCCTAGAGCCACCTAGATCAATCCTCTCCACTAAGGAGCTTTTGTTCCTCCAAAAGCATTAACAAGAATCTGCAACTGTTGTGTACTATCTCTCCAACACAAGCGTCTTGAAAAAGGTCACCCTTCCATCTCATTCACCTTTATCCTTCAGAGCCTTGAGCGATGAATCGACACCTCCATCCCCTACAAACTTGTTGTATGGTCCCATGCAAATTACATGCTCAAATTAACAAATATACGACCCAAAAAATTTCCATACTTGCCACAAGTTTATAACGTGTACTCGGTGGTCAAGTTTACATCAAAATGGAAATCACCCCTAGCTATCATTGCAAGACCAACATCATTGTTGCATTTCGAAGTGATGGAAAACACCTCATCACTTTTACATGAAATAAATGCATCACACGACTCATAAAACAATGCCAAAAACATCATCATCACATTTCGAAGTAATGGAAAACACATCATCACTTTTACATGAAAGAAATGAAACACACGACTTATAAAACAAGGAAAAAAAATATCATTGTTGCTTAAACAAGTAATGGAAAACACATCATCACTTTCACTATTAAAAATGTGACAAATTATTTAAAAACATGGCCATGACAAGCTAACATATCTAGAAAAAACAATCTAGAAGAACCATCGTTCACTTATCAAAGTTTGTGGATCATTTCCTTGTGGCGAACTTGCTTGTCAATAAGTTCTTTCGACTAGTGTATGCATAGGTGGTTTATCTTTAAGGCGCTGCTCTGGATGGAGTCTCCAGCATGTGGCCACTTTGGTTGCAATGGGTGAAAAAGGTATTTTTCCTCTAAACCTGCTTAACTGATTTCTTTTTCTTTTGTGGAGAAGGCTTTCCACGCCTCATCCTCCTTTCTGCTGCCATCCTTTTCTAGCACTCAGAAAACACATGGTTATCTAAACCAAAAAAATGGCACGTTTTGTGATGCCATGATTTACGACCGTGGTTATCAACATTCTTATCATCAAAATGCACTATGGAATAATGAGGCTTATTATACCTTCTATGGTGATCTCTGGTGTGATCATGGTGATGGGAGCTTGCCTCATCTCTTTCACTGCAACATGCGTTACCAGGGAACGATGGCAAAGTGTTCACATCATTCCTCTTGCCCAGAGAGTTAATCAATTTCTATTTTCCCTTGATGTCCTTCGAACATCCTTCTTCAGTGTACCCCAAACCTGAATAGTGAGGTCGCTACACAACCTCCAATGGTTGGGTTATGCCTTGGCCACGAACGCCAAGTTCTCCTCCTTTGTACCCCATCTTGGCGAGAAGTTTCATGTTGGTTCCTGTAATGGGTATCACCACAATTCCAACCGAAATGATATCATGTGAAGAAACTGAAGAGAAATCAACATTGTTTACCTTAGTTGTCGATTGCGAAACAGGTGAAGAAGGCTTCTCTAAGCCTTCGTTGTGCTTCACTTCCTCCAAGGCTTCTATCGCGGCTTGTAGCTGAAGCTGCAATAGCTGCTTCTCCTCCTCCTCATCTTCATGTAGGAGTGCTTTCAATGCATCATGATCTGCTTGAAGAATTTCTTTGTTGTGTTTCAATTCTTCCCATGCCTTTGTCGTGGCTTACAACTGAAACTACAATCGATGTTTATCCTCCTCTTCCTATAGGAGTGTCTTCAATTTGACGTTCTCAGCTTCTTGTTTTTCATAAGCCTCGTACAACATGTACGCTTTCTAGGACACCCTAAGCATGGTCTTGTACATTTCCTTAACATTCTCCATGGCTCAACTCCTCGAATTTTCAATAGTTCACGCTTGCAATCCAATCAGCAAGAAGGACTGCTCTGATAGGACTTGATCTAGGGTAAATTTAGATCCCCTTAACCAGGACCTTTTACTTTGGCTGATGTGTTAGAATTACAATTTATCAAAAGTATTAATGAACATAAATGAAGAACTGCATGCTGTAAATAAGAGGAACATAACATGTCAAGTTCAGGAATAATAAGAACACGTCATTTTATAACAGAGTTCATCCAGGAGGGACTACATCTCTGGGCCTCATTTTCAAGATGGTGTAGGCCATTGAATTAAGTGTTGTAAGGAGGGAAGATGTACATGGACGTGTTTCTCTGACATATAAGAAAAATTCCCTCATGCAGGAGTGGCTAGACTTCTCTACGAGATGTTCCATTGCCGAAACTCTCATTCACAAGAAGGAATCCTATCAGTATGATAATATCTCACACATAATGACTATAAGTATCTTGCCAACATGGACTCAAAGGGATCTCAAAAAAATACATGTGAAAATGAGTATCCCACCAACATGGAATCTAGGGATCTCAGACATAATACAAATCCATGATAGAAAGTACATTAATAACAAAACAAGATAAGATCCCACGAGTCATACATCAACAGGGATCTCTACAACACTATGCATCTCAGGGACAAAGAAGTACATGAAATCAACTCATCATATAACTCACGCTGAAGATGACTGAAGAATTATCTACTCCGCTGCTAGGTCTGAAATCACCATCACAATCATGGCATCGAAAGTTGTGAAAACAACTTCTCACTCACTAAAAACTGACACCTGCAACTTCACTTCAAAATGTGTCTGAAAAATATGAAGCTCATATGGAAAATTTGAACATTCCATTAGATTCATGATGTCAAATAGTGCAAAATTGAATTTCCATTTTCTGAATTCTGATGAAATGAAAATCTGGGGCAAAAAGGAATATTTTATATTCCCCCTAGATTCCTCCAATATGATGCTCCATGGGTGGATTCAAAATCTACAACTCAAAAGGCGAATCCAACCTAGCCATTGCATTCCTTGCGAAAACCGTGAAAAATTACTGTAAACTTGACTATATTCCGACATGGAGAAAAATTACCTCCTCGGGAAAATTTGAAGGCTCATGGTTTTGCTCCCTATTTCTGGGCTTGCTCATGGTTCCACCTAAAAATTTCCTTGATTTCCGTGTGTGCTCCTGCTCTGGTCTGGCTTGGGTGCACTTCTAAGTTATGAGTTTATATAATAAAAAGGTGGGTGGATGTTTCAATGTGGGCAGTTGGTGGAATGACAAAGATTGGAATTCGTTGGAGGGACATCGGGGGCTCAAATCCTGAACCCTCCGAAATTAGGCATGTTTTTGTTTTTTAACCAAAATATAATTTTAAAAACCCCCACACATTATTTTTCAAAGGATATAGGTCGAGCGGTTGGTGAGTTTGGGGGGCCAGACCCGCATTGGGTAGCTCATCTATAACTCCCGCCATTGTTGTATATTTAAAACTGGAGTGGGTTCATGGTGGGTTTTATCACCCCGCCACCAATTATATGGTTGCAACATGTAGTGGTCCATGGAAGGTGTGGGTGGGGTATGCGGGGTCAGGACCACTGACCCCTATTTAATATTTTTTTTTTTTTTGTTATGCAGCTAGGGGTTTGGTAGGGTCATGACCACCGACCCTATTTAAATACATATAATGTTTTGTTCATTGGATGGGAGGGCATGTGTCGTGTGACCAAACTATATATTTTTTGATTTTTTTTTTTTAAACAAACTATGAAATTTTTAAAAATTGGGGTTTTGAATGTAGGAGGAAAATTAATGGTCCCATAAATTCACTCGGAATCCATCCTGAGCTTGCTAGAATCCAGTGGTTAGGTTTCATCCAAATTGTGTCTCCCTTAAGGCTTCCCAGTTATCCAAGTCAACCCAAACTTTGACTGCTCCTAACTTTCGCGTACGAGCTCGGTTTGATGAACCGTTCACACCACCGCGATTAAGATGATGAGATATTCAACCTGACCCTGGTTTGATAGCAATCCAAACACTTTGATTTTTGAGTCCTCTTTGTCCTGTGTGTGTCCCTGGAGCCACTTGGATCACCCTCTAAGAGCCAGAGAGCACAAAAATTCCCTGTTATCAACAAAATTCACCCACTCCTACACTTCCTAAAATAATAACTATAAAATACACAAATGTGATTTTAAATATTTATTTAATCAAATGGAATGACATTGAGTTCATATATTTTATACTTGGTCATGCACCTTTTCAAAATTAACAATGTACAACAACCCATCGGGTCAAAACTTGTGTAAATTTTAATTCTCTCACCAACCTTGATGAGCATAAGCCTTTATCAAATTCTCGATGATCAAACCGTCTTATTCACGATCAACATGCCAAATCACATTATCACATATAGATATGCACAGGTGTTAAACCTTGTGTCTCGACCTAATGTATCGCGACCTCCCATTTAAATTTTATCTGACGACTATCGGGTTACATCAGGTCCAAACATGCGCATATGATAACACCTATCTTCGACCCAATGTAATATCGGTTTCCCATCCTGAACATCATCAAAAACTGTTGGGATGTTACTTGCACGATGATTAATCCATCTAACTCGACTGATGGATGGGACCCTTATTCGGTCTCTTAGCCTGCCAACTACCACAAGACAATTGTCATATTACATTAATTAGCCTCCCAACCTAATTAAAACTTAATTCCACCAAATTTTTACCATATGCTCATGTTTTCCCTTTTCCCCTCGCATGTTGCTTGCTAACATGTGAGTAGTGAAATATATCTTCCATGCGTAGGCTTGAGACTAAAATGTTATTGTTGTAAACCAAGTACTTTCTTCTCTGATGTTCTACCTTTAGTTGACTATTGATTTAGTCTTTGAAAAGTGGAAAAATATCAGAATTTTTATATAAAGAGGCCTTGGTAAATGCATTAGCTTGTGTTAGGGATACCAAGACCTATTTAACATATGTCCTCACACTTAAAACAAATTTAAATTTCTCTTCTAATGTCTTGGATGAATACCTGTGTCTTTTAAAGTCTGGGGTTTCTGTCACCATGCTACCCCTTTCCATTTCAACCCGGACTCCATATTGTTGCTTTCCAAGAATTTTGAACCTAAAAAAAAGCTACCATTTCTCCTTCAGACTGCAAGGTTTTTCTTCCGCTTGATGAAGAAGTGGTCTCTAAAATGCTCGACACCCCCACCTCAGGAATTGACATAACATATAAGGTATTGAACCAAGAGTTTATTACCTGTGCCAAGTAGGAGGAAATGGAATTTTTTATAAGTCTACTCCATAGCCCTGACCCCAAGCTAAAATTATAGTTCCCCATGTCTACCAATTTGTTATAACAATTATACCAAAATTTGACACCTCTTTTCGCCTTCATTTTTGGGTTGACATATGATTTGAAAATGGATGAGTCTATCTTCTTAACTATTCAACTGATTACCTTGAAACCTGATTAGCAGGTAATCATTTTTTCAAAATACTTAGTCTGAGTTATTACAATCGACCTCTCTACTGCCATCCCATTCAACTCATGCCGTTACTATACATACTTGATCCATTTGATTTTATTTAATTACCCTTCTTATTTCTTATCTACTAAACTTCTCCTGAATATTAAAGATGAGAATGATAAGGAAACGGAGGTTTTCAGATGGAATGATGTAATATATCTAGAATGTCTTCCTAACTCATATGCTTAGTACATAGATTGTTTTTTGTTTCACTTGAAAGTTAAACTCACCAAAGAGACCGTAAACAAGATTTCAGAAGAAAAGGAGAATCCTCAGACTCACTAAGGAAGAAATTATAGGGAGTTGGTTCTTATACCCTGAGTTTTCTTTAATATCTTTGTATGGTTTTGAAAAGAAACCTTTCCAATTGCCGAAATATATTTCACCTTTACTTTTTTCTTATGAAGTACTTAGGCAGAAAAACATTGTGAATGAATTGCATTTTGTTTCAAGTAAAAAGGGAGCACTTTTTAGCTATCCTTATTCTATTTCACCTTTAATTTTTAAGAACAAAAATGCCATAGATGCCTTGGAAAGGGAAACACTGTCATTTGGAATGTTGCAGGATGCTGGAAATATGATCCCTCAGCAATTATTTCGAGACTGAAAAAGTAGGCAGGGTTAAAAACTTACATACATGAAAGAAAGTTTGAAATAGAGAAGCTGGAAAACACCCTTTTTCCATTAGATGGTCATGCACAATTGGTGATGCATACACCCATAAAAAATGAAGGAACAAACCACCAAGTTCCAATGTCCACCGAAATGAAGATTCATGAGACAGACATTGAATTGTCGACACCGCATTCATTTTTTCCAACAAAAAAGAGGAAATCAGAGGCTTTAAACCCAAAAGAATCATTATTTCAAGTAAAATTGAAAGAAGGTAATGTTGACACTACATTATTTGAACATGAAGTAGAGAAATTGAATAAGGAGACGCAACAAGCTATTTTTTTTTGTAAGTTTCGTAGTGCATATATATTCATTCTTTTTGTAAAAAAACAACAGGTTACATCATATAATATTCTTGGTGGCCTCAACCTGCCCAAAGGAAAACAGGTCTATTGGCCACCTCAATGAGTTATAAGCCAACCAAAACTTAAATTTTTTGATTCTATCCTTCCAAGCCTTATATACTATAATGTCTATTATATCATACAACTTACTACTATTAAAATAAATGCTAGCCAACCACATCAGAAAACCACATACAAAATTTAGCAGTGCACCCCGGTAGTTATTATTCAGAAGATTCTACTAGGGCCATGCCTTTTTAACTCGACCCGGGCATGTTTACTTGATGCAGATTTTGGAGTTGTTTTTCATTTGACCGAGACACACATTTTGATGGTGAAGCTCTAGTTGGATGGCTTGAATGTGTCGGTGAATCTCTGTAAGACTCGGTTATGCTTGCAGGTGTCCCCCAACTTTCTATACTGACACGATGGCCTTCTCCATCAAGAATTCCATGGACCAATATAGGTGAATTGACTATTTGAATAGGGTTAGCTGACCTCTAGTGTTCCCTAGGTTTGACATTAGGTGTTTCCATTCTTCGTTTGGGAGGTCAAATTCCACTTTCGTGTTCATATCCTTCTCCCATAAGGAAATCATTGATTTTACCTATACCAGGGTACCAACCCCATATTACTGTAGTAATTTTTAGATATTTTCTTGGTCAATTTTCCTTCCCCTTCAGCGCTAAGGGTTGCTTGTTGACCTTGGTGCCTTTCCTTTTCTCGCATAGGCTTGCCACCTCATCCAATGTTACATTTTCTTGGAGTTGCCTTAACCATTTTCCTTTTTCTGGGACCACCCAACAAATGTGAATCCACTCGAACCTGCACAAGAGTTATCACCCTCAATGTAGACACTAGAGAGGTATATAGTCTAGCCATACCTATAATAACAAAGAAAATAAGCCTAGTAATCCCTCTCGTCCATGTCCAAACCTTTCTCATGAATTTCTCTGAGTTGGGCTCGTATTCAACCTCCACCTCTATGCATAGTTTGATCAGGTTAGAAAATAAGCCTAGTAATCCCTCTCGTCCATGTCCAAACCTTTCTCATGAATTTCTCCGTGTTGGGCTCGTATTCAACCTCCACATCTATGCATAGTTTGATCAGGTTAGAAATATTTCCATGCTATCTGGGTACTGCCTTTGGGGTGTCAGCAACCCCTTCATGTATCAAAGCCCATATGCAGGTCCATTCTAACCCTAGGTTAGCCTAATACCCTCTACTCGTCGGCCCATCATAAGCCATGGATTTAAAAATTTACAGACTGCATTACAAAACTTAAGAACTGTAACATAACTAAAACACCAACACATTCCCATTTGGGTCAACAATTTGACATACAATCGAGAGATTGAATCGACATGGGCCAAAACAGACACATGAAACATTGACTTAGCAATCCGGTGGCATAATTTCAATAAAACCTTCAACTCATTCACCTTACCCTTAGAAAAAACCTCCATTTCAACTACCAGAGGAGCTTGAGATACATACATGGAGCCTTTCTTCTCAGTTGCTCAGTGGTCTCCTTCTATGCCTCGCCCTTGCAGTAGGCTCTAGTGCTCTAGTCTAGGGGTAAACGTTCTTTGCAATCCACAACAACCAAGAACAAACCTTTGCAAATTATTGCATGCAATGTTTTACTCTTACCAATTGTCCCCTCGCGTGACCCTCTCTCCCATCATTCACCGACAATATTTTACAACCCGTCATGTTAGTATTTACTCCCGACATGTGGTGGCGTTGGGAAAGCCGCCCACCAGCTCTGCCTTGTGCCTGTTCATGCATTTCCATGATCCCCATGTGGATCCTCCCCTATGTCACACCCTATCGAGGGCCCTGATTCAAATTAATTTCTGTGGTCACATCCCCTGAAAGGGTTCTAGTCCTTCTTTCTGAGCTATCCTATCTCTATACCCTTCCCTCTACTTGCCAAGATTATTGCATCCCCAATTTTCCAGAAATTCTACTGCTGTGTTTCCTACTCTGCGGACATGGGAGGGAATTATGTATTCTATCTCAACAATAAGATCCTTAATTTCTTGGTTTAGTCTCACAGTTCTCCAACTTCTGCTGATCTTTTCCCAATTGGATCCCTATTGGAGTTTTTGGATGATCTATGTTACCAGGGCAGAGTCTCCTTCCACCACTAGTTTATTAAGTCATTCCCTTCTTTCTATTATAAAACCTTGTTTCATTATATTGAATTCTACTTCATTATTACTTGCTATGCCCAAATTCATTTCATATAGCAGCACTACCTGGCCTTGGTGATCTCTAAATAGGCCACCTAAACCTGCAACTCCGAGATTCCCTTTGGAGGCTCCATCATAATTCAATTTCAAGAAATCCTTTAGGGGATAGATGAATCTCGATGGTGATGAAATGGGAGGATTTTTTTAGTTTCCATGAGTGTGGCACTAAAATTTGTGGAGACAGATTCAAAATTTCCAATATTCTCGCTTCCTCGGGTGGGGCTTTCTAGTCCTCCTGACGGCATCCGTCTTTCAAGATGGTTTCACGAATTTTTTGGAGAATTATTTTCCAAATATATATCACAAATTGTAGTTGATATTTGAATATCCTCCTGTTTCTTTCCTTCCACACAAACTATAGGAGAAATCCTAGTGATATGGACTAGGCTCTATTGAGGACTAGGATTTGGAAACCTACTTTCCTCCATATTTCAATAGTTACCTTAATGCTGTACTAATCTTTTTTTATCAGTCCAAAGAGAAGGTCCAGGTTTGGCCAAAGCTATTCAATGAATTGACAAGAAATTAACAGGTGATCCATTGTTTCCAATTGAGAATTACACAACCTACACTCAAATGGACCTTGAACACCCTGTTTTTGAAGTTGATCCCTAGTAAGTGCATGCCCATTACTAACAAACCAAAGGAAGAATGTCAAATTTTTCCAGTGTTTCCTCAACCAAATTTTACTCCAAAGAGGATGAAATTGGTTCTGGTAGTTTTCTGCTTTCAGCAGATATCCTTCTTGGATTGTAAACATTCATTTCATTTTGTAACCCCATCTCAAAATATCCATGTCTTGAGATGTTATGATCCTTCTTGAGTTAATTTATTTGTAGAATGATTCCCATTGTTGTGTGGTTGACACATTAAGCCAATGCTCCCTTTTTTTCCATTCTCTCCACATGGATCTTTCCCCTTTTTCCCATAACTGATTGAATAGCATGTTTGCTGTTCTATTAGTAAAAAGGAATATCTCTACTAGGTCCTAGAGAATAAATAGTTTCTCCCTTTGTTGCTGTGAGTCTTGTTAGAATAATTATTTACTTCCTTCTTGGATCCCTATTTACCACTGCTAGTTTCCAAATGGAGAATCCTTTTAGAGTTCCTTGCAAATGAAACCTCCCTTCTATGGATGATGGAATATTGTATTTTCATTCCCAAATAATTTTTCATAGATATCTTCCTCTTTTTACCCAACACCACCTGATTGTTTCCCCCATAATGTGATTCAAAGTATATGGGTATTGAATCTCGAGACCCCCTGCCAATTTCGGTTTAGTCAATCCTTCCCATTATAGGAGAGCCCATTTTTTTTTCTTTTGTGTCCATTTCCAGAGGAATTTCTTGAAGATGTTTTCCATTTAGCCACGTGTGGTTTATGGTGCTACTAGACCCGAGAGATGGTATATGGGGATTGATCGCTACACTTCTTTCAACAATACTACTCTGCTTGCTGAATTAAGGGATCAAAATGATTATTTATGGAGTTTGGATTAGATGCAATCAAGGAGATCTTTCCAGGATGATACTCCGAGGGAGTTGAGAGAAAGATGGATACCCAAATATGTTTTTGGCAGGGATCCAATACGAAAGCCTAATGTTCTGGCCATAAATTTTTGGGAATGGATTTGGGTATTGAAGAAAAAGATATTTGACTTCTCATTATTGATTTGAGTTCCTTAGGCTTTCATGAAGTCTTGAAGGATGGACACTATGGATCTAGATTCTTTGAGAGTGGCTTTACAGAAAAACATGATGTCATCCAATTTTTTTTGGTGAGTTAGGGTGAGGATATTTATCCACAATAAAAGCCCTTTGAGATGTATTTCCTGGACCTTTTCTCTAATATATCTCCCTAGACCTTATCCTGCTAGGATGAAGAGGAAAGGGGAAATTGGAACTCCTTTTCCGAGCCCTTAGGAGGCATTAAATGGTGTGGAAGGGGAGCCATTGAGAAGGATGTGGGAAATAACAGAGAGGAGATGAGAGAGGAAACCCATTGGATCGATCTTGGATCAAAGATGAAAGCTTGGAGAATATTCTGGAGGTAAGACTAATTGAGCCAGTCGTAGGCCTTGAATAAGTCAAGTTTTACCATCATACCCTTAGATTTCATATCTTTGAGAGAGTGAATGGCTTGCTGGGCTGTTATAATGCCATCCAAAATATTTGTCTACCTTTCACAAAACCAATTTTCTCTAGGGAGATCAAATCCAGTAGAATAGGCTTAAGTTGATTCACCATGATAGTGGAAAGGATTTTATAAATAACATTACATAAAGCAATTGGTATGAACCTTTGAGGCTCTTTGGAATGATTAGATTTTTTGAATTAAAGGTAAAAAAGTTGAGTTTAAAGTAGGGTTTACCTTCCTTGATCTTCTTGATTCCTCCAAAACTTCTAGTATATCCGTGTCCATGATTGGCCAAACCGTATGGAAGAATTATGACATGAAGCCATCGAGCCCAGGCGCTTTATTTTTTTCCAGACCTTTGACTACCTCCTCTACCTCCTCTATGGTGACCACTCACATGAGTGCCAAGTTCTGGACTCTACTAACAAGTTGGGGAATCTGCCTCTTTATCCTATCGATATCTTCTGTCCTGTCAGGGTTTGGTTCTGATAAGATATTTCTAAAATTTTCCACCATGGGGTTTTCCATTTATTCATGTTGTACTAGACGGTTGCCTTCCGAGTCTATTAGCGAGAATATTTTGTTGTTTTTCTATGCTGGATCATAGATTTATGGAAAAAATGAGTGTTTTTTTGCCTTCACGGAGCCATTGGATCCTTGACTTATGTTTCCACAGTAGTTCTTCATGCTTTCTTCTCTCTTCTATATTGCTTATTCTCTCTTCTATATTGATTAGTAACTTTCCTTCTTCCACCACTAGGTTGCATGTGCATCCTTGTGTTATAATTTGATGTTGTACTTGTTTCATGTGGGCCTTAAGCTGTACTTGATCTTGCTGGATATGTCCAAACTCTAGTATGTTCCACTTATTTATCTTCTAATTCATCTCTTTTAGACAGAGTTGGAAAGTGTGCATGATGTTTCTGCCTTGCACTGTGCTTGACGTCCACTAGTGCTTTACCTTTTCGATGAAGGATGGGTCTCTCAGCTAAAATGCTTCAAACCTGGAAGGTCATTTATGGTACCCTTGCTTCATGTATACTTCTAGACGGATAGGCTAGTGGTATGATCTGAGACATGGTAAGATCGAAGCTTCATAGTAAGTATCTCTACTTATCAGGTCTTCAGATTCTAAGCACTGATCTAACCTGGAGGCCACTTGATGTACTCCTACTCTCCTGTTGTTCCATGTATAAGTGCCATTGATGGTCGGAATTTCCACTAGATGCAGATCTACTTACATGTTCTAGAAGAGCTCCATTTTTGGTTCTTGTCTCCTGATTACGCATTTTTTTTCTCTAGTAATGTGATCATATTGAAGTCACCCCCCACCAACCAAAAGTTTTCATTATGCATTTGTCCCAAATTTCCTACACTCTGCAGGAAAAATTATTTCTGTCCTGGAATATGAGGGCCATAGATCGATGAGATAAGGACCCACTCCCGAGTCCTGATATGTCTAAATCTCCCTATGAGGATACAAAGTAGTTCGATCTAGCCATCCACTAGGATCTCTACAGGGTTCCATAGAATGGCTATGCCTCCTGTGCTCCCTCTTGCATCTATAACTACTACTTCATACTTAGGCCATATGAATCTAAGAATTTCCTCTAGCTTTTTGCCTAAGGATTTTTTCTATTGGAGAAACACTACTTGAGGCTTCTCTTTTTTCAAACGTTCCTATAAGTATGTCTATTTTCCTTGGCTATTGAGGCCCCTCATATTCCAAGATATAACTATCATTGGGAAACTTTATGTAGTTTGTAGAATATCGCCGAGAGCAGTATTACCCTTCCAGAGTTAACTAACATATCTCCCACCATTCGAATTGATTCATGAATATTTTTCCTACCTATTTTCTTGCCTCCTTTTCCTTGGATTTTTGGGTCTTGATAACTTCTCAGTTGCAAGCCCAATGTATCCCCCAGATCTGGGGGCCTTTGGCCTTATTTTACCATATATGATGCACCCATAAGGCCGCAAATAACCACATACACAAAATCAAGACTATGTCTACTCGATCCCAGGATTGATTTCTTATTAACATTTATGAAGCGAAATTATTTAACTTACCTGCAATACATCATAATTAACATAGGCTTTATGGTACCCTGGCTTCACTCCAAAACCATTACGTTATAAACGCTTTAACCATAAAAGGCTTTAATTTTCAATCCCCACTTTGTTCTATTATAAAACCTTTATTATAGAATTATACCGTAAACCATTGAGAACACATATAAAACCTTTAAACTTATTGTTTTGTCTTTTTTTATGTGACTCTTCATGTTTACCAAGATTTCGCACATTTACCAAGGCTCTTCCCTCTTTAAAATGATGCAGCAATGCTGAAAATTTTCATATTATGTGTGGACTTGTGGTTTAATGGCCGACACAAATTAGTTACCAATCACGGTGGATCACAACTTCGCAACTTTTCAAACTTACTTCCTCACAACTTCGCAACTTTGATAATTTTCAATTCTTGCGATCACCGCTATACCTTATCACATTCGATGTGCGATATTTGTCGCATCACATCGTAAACCACTTAACTTGCGATGTCTTAACAAGTAAAGATAAAAATCAACGATAGCCATATTCCACTGGGATTACTATTTAATCTCCACCATTGATCTATGACAGATCTAACGGTCCACGCTTTATCTTCCTATTTCAATGTAATCTCCCATCGACACGTGGATTTTCTTCACAACCTTCGATCCATTAAATCTCTTGCATATTTATTTGCGATATCCATTCTAGACCACTTATATTTGACTTATATCTCGCGATATAATATTGTCCATCCATCTGACTTGCATTTATGTGGTATGATATCTGCCGTCAATATTTCAGCTTCAATTCTACACTTTGATCCTAACCGTCTATTTTCCCCTTTACGATTCCTCCAAACCTCTTACGTTTTTAAGGAAAATACACCAGTTCTCTGTCTTCAGGAAATCTATACAATTTCTTCAATAATGAACAACATTTCATTCAATGGGCTCACATACATTCCTTTAACGAGTAAATGATATTAATTACTAATTTGGTTTTCTCCACGGAGTAGCCTTCCTGATTTTGTTCGGTATTTTGTAGCGCTAGTCTCTCCTGAGCTTGGATCTAATTCATACTTAGAACTATTTGAAAACTGTAAACTTCTCATCTCACTGTCTAGTTCTTCTCGAACTCACCTGCACACCTATAATATGCAGAATTATGTTGTTCACGCTTACAATCTATAATTTATAAACACAATAACAAATTCATCAACACACCATACTATGCAAAACTCAGAGTTGAGTTTTATATCTACAAATAGACATTTAAAAAATGAATTCCTTCTTGGCTTGATTTTGTATATAGGTGCCCTCTCAACACTACTTCTCTCTCTTTGCCTGTAGGCTTACAATTAGATCTTTTCTATTATCTATCTAAGAATAATGGTCTTCTAATGCCTTCAAGGCTTACAAATATATAAAAAAGGTTCTGCAACGAATTCTGGTTCAGATCCTCAATCTTCTCAACTAAATCTAAGAATACTCTAAATCCAAAAAATCATCAACTAATAACTAAGTCTACGATTCACAATCCCTTTGAAATCTCAACTAGCCTAAATCTCTCATTTTCTCCTACATTCGAGAAAATTTACAAATATGCCTCACAATATTTAATTAGATCATATTCTAAATGTCTCACATAAAATCACTCAAAACATTAAAATTACATTAATTAAATACTTAGGGAACTAACTCCTTTGAAAACATAAGACCCCCTAGATTCTACTAAATGTACAAAATTTTGGAACCATGATGCTCCTGCATCAGACTCTCAAGGTAGAAAAAATTCATGATCTCTAGATCATGTGTTCTCATATGTCAATAGAAAACCTCCAGGGTCCTAAACGTTAGTTTGTAGTTCTCCAAATACTCTGCACTTTTGCTGCTGCTCTCTGTCTGCTGTCTTCTGGTTCATTCTCCTCTTTTCAATAAGCTTCATATTCTGATTGATCATCCCTTCTGATGTCATTTTTTTCCACTTTTTCCATTTGGACCGTTTTGTGTTTAAACTCCTATAGTTCATCAATCTCCATTTCCAACATATCCTTGGGCTGGTACACACTCTGCCATTTGTTACTACCTCTACCTCCTTGCTTCAGTTTGTTGTTTTTGTCTACTAGCTATTGTATCTCCACATTCTGCATATCTTCAGGATTGTTGATATGTATTACTTTAGATATTTTTGTAGATATTGTTGCCACCCATGCTTCCTCAATATCTTTGAAGATATCTCCCTCTGTAATATCCAATTTCTCTGTAATATTCCCAATTAGCCTCAAGCTAATTGGAATATTAAATTTTTCTTTACTTTTTTGTTCATAAATAAATGTATAAAGGAGGGACATAAAAAATCCTAAAACAACAAAATAAATCAATGCCCCATGTGAACAAGGCTAAATCTAGGCTACTTTAATAAAAAAACCCTTATGTGTGAAAGAGGATGAGACATTTGACTGGGTCAACAGGACCAAATCAACAGCTCTATCCAGATGCAATGAACCTCCTAGATGCACATTACAGTTTTAGATGGAGGCCACACATGTTAAAGGAGCTAAATCATTGAGATGGTTTAGGGTTTTGAAAGATCTAAATCTTATAAAAGGAAGAGGAGGAAAACAAGAGAAGGTGGTTGAAGACCATATTATTTCTGAAGAATTTGTCTATTTAGACATTTCTCATTCTCTTGGCTGTTTAGCAGAGAATAATGTTGTTTGGCACAAAGATCTCTTGTAAGAGACTTGTAATTCTTGTCCACTATCAAGCTCAAGGCCAAGCTTATACTTCCAACTACAATGCAGATCCTATTGAGGGTTTGGTTGTCTTTGTAAGAAACAACAAGTGGAGGCTAGATCTACTCTGATTTAGGCCAGTTTAGTGCCCCTTTTCAATGGGAAAGGCTTATTTCCCATTGGAAATAGTTTTCTGGATCATTGGAGCTTCAGATCTACATCTTGGCATAAAAAAAAACTATTATTCAAGCCTAAAACATAGTCCCTCTTCTAGTAGTGCATTATCTGCAAAGAGGAAATTTGCAGGGTGGTTTGGCAAAGTTTTGAGGAGTGATATCTGGTGTTGGGGATCTTCCGTTCACTGTGGTGATCCATGGATTTCTATTCTATTCCATGTCATATTTAGATCTGATTTGAATACTCTTTTATATACTTCAGAAATTCTGAATTGATCTGCAGATCTGCTACATAGAATCTCAAATCTACTCCATGTACTTCATGATTTGCTGAAATCCCCAAGGGGAATGTAAAGTAGAGACATTATAGTATATGGATCTGTCATAGATCTGACTGTTCATGCATTATTTTGCTCTAGATATAAGTTGTAATCTACTGTTACAGTGCACTCAATAAAATAACGCTGTCAAGCCTTTGCAGTCAATTCTATGTGTTGAAACACCTCTTTTTGAGGTTTTCTTTCTGTATAAGTCTTCTATTTTCTGTTCTAAGACTCATTGGATTCAATATAATTCTGATTTTATGATATATATTACATTATCAAGCCTCCATATTGGCCTACTACTACTACCTTGCTGAACTGCGTTATTTCTGAAGCAGTGTTGTTTGATCTTGTTGCAGTCCCCTTCTGGGGTATTTTCCAAGTTGTACTAGGTGTGGGAGACCTATTTAACCCACCTAGAAGGGTTTTTTTCTGAACTCCTCTTGGATTAAGGTCTTAGATTGTCAGATCTAATGGATCCAAGGTTTGGTTTCCAATCCTGTATCATACATTCCTAAAAAATGCATTTTTCTGGCATGCCTTGCTAAGTAGTCCTATTTTGGGATATTACAGTGGTATTAGAGCAACTTTCTTGGCATAGCCTGTGCTTCCTTTGAAAATATCCAATATGTATTTTCATGAAAAGAAGAAACTGAAGAAGAAGTGTGATTACACTGAAGACACAGAAGAAAAGGGTAAAACCCCTTTATTTGGAAGAATGAAAGGGAAAGAGTTCTCAAAAACTCCGTTCCAAACTCTGTATGAGCTTAAAGGAGAAATCAAAGAAATGAAGAGGGAAATACATGAAGGTCCATAAATAATGTCTTTACATGAAGAAATCCCTAGTTCTTCATCTTATATGTGCAAGCACTCAGCTACCCAATCAGATCCACAACATTATTCTATGCCCAGATTTACTGCAAGAGAGATGAAGGAAGAAGATGCACCAAAGGAGGAGACCTTGAGTGATTATCTTCAGGAGTATGAATCTAAATCTTGGAAAATCAAGGAGAACTTGAGCTTCCAAGAGTTCTGCCAGCTCAAGGAGGAAAGAAGATCCAACAAGTACAATAGAAGAAGAAGAGGTAGATTCTTTCTGCCAAATTTTGATGGATCCTCCACATGCACAACCAAAGAATGGATAGATCAGCTAGACTCATATTTGGATCTACATCAAGTGTCAGAGAAAGAAGCCCTTAAGGTAGCAACACTACATATTAAAGGTAAATATTATGCTTGGTGGTTGTTTGAATCTTTCTCATTAAAGAGTGCAAACATATCTACTTATGCAAATTTCACTAGGAGAATGGTGAAAATATTTGATGTAAAACAAACTAAAACATCTTTGATTGAGCTAGCAAAGCATGAACATGTTGTTAGCCACCTATAATATTTGTTACAGCGTGTTATGGTTATAACCGTTTTGGAGCCTTTCTTAAGGAACAAATTCTATTACTAAAAATTGTTGGCTCTTGAAGACTCTTGAAGGCCTCCTGCCTCTGTCCAGATCCTATACTTTTTTTTACATCCCAAAAGACTCTGAAATCCTGCGGATTTCAAAGGCCAAATGTTGCTGCAAACACCATTTTTTCCTTTCCCTTCTTCCCAAATTAACCTCATCTTTCTATCTCCCTATTTCCCACAAAAATCCCTCATTTTCACATTTCTGCCTTTTCCCCTCATCAAAATCCCCTTTATAAGGTTTAAGACTCACTCTTGGCCTTATCGAAACCCTCATTTCCTTTGAAAAAACACTGAAAAATCATAAAGATACATTGTTTTGACTTAAGCCCCTTTGGGCTAAGTCCCTAGCCTTTCCGCCCATATACCCTGGTGCTGTGACCATGCGCTGAGCTAGTCGGGCACTTATCTGGTTTAAATAAATATTTCTTCGCAAACCATTAAAAAATCTTTGATATTTATTTAAACTGTTGCAATTCATTTTATTTAATTTTTCCGCCCGTGCAAGTTATGGAGCGATCTCGACCGTCGATTCAATCCATAGATCTAACGGTGCGGAGCGTGCCTCTCTGTGCACCCCCCATCCGTGCGCCATTTTCCAAAAACTACGTGGCTTTTATTGCACCACTCTTCAGCAAAGGGCGGTTTTTGCCCAATGGCCAGCGATTCCATACATCGATTGACACGCGTCCCTTGTACTATTTGTAAAACCGCCATCCATCCGTCGTCCATCGCGCGTTAATGTTTGGACCGGGACGCCCAGCGATATTGCTGTGGACCATCCAATCTAAGCCCACTGATCCAACAGTGATCACTCACCGAAGTTGCTCGATGGTTAACGAAGGTGTGCGCACGATATCTGGGCCATCGTACAATGGCAAATCAATATCTGCCGTCGATCTAATCTGCAGATCGACAGCCCAAAATTCATCGCCCGATCTCTCCATTTGAATTTCCATCGCCCAATCCCAACCGTCGATCTCTGCACGATCAACGGCTTAGATTCATCCTTCTCCTCTGACCGCCTCGTTCAATCTCGACCATTGATCTCTGCACGATCGACGGATCAGATTTAATATTTCTTTCACCCATTCCACGATCGTTCCCGATCAATCCTGACCGTTGGATGATGCCATCCAACGGCTCTAATCTCCTCGCACACCCTCCGATGTAGTCAACCTATAAAAGAGGATTTTTTAATAGTTTTCGTATTTTGGAGGGTTTTTATCATTTTCTCACAATTATCAAAGAATATTCAGAGGCGGAGGGTGATGACCCTCCCATCTTTGATTCGTCAAAGGAAATCATCCACAGGGTGGAAATGCACATTTCCTCAGTGTTTCCTCAGGAATGAATGCCTTATGAACCCTGCGCAGCCCTGCACAATAGCAAAGAACACAACAAATCGGGCACAGACAAAGAGTATCAGCATCAAAGACAAAAATGCACCAGAACAGAGGATTAAAGGACAAATTTGTGGGGATTATGTCTAAGATGCTTATCAAAAGCCTAATCCCCAAATAAAACACAGTTTACAGAAAACCTAAAGTGTTTTATCAAGCATGAATTTTTCCACTGCCACAATCTGAGGCAAATCGATTCCTCTTAGCTACCATAGTGCCACCTGTTCCTCAAAGTACTCAATCAGAGGCTGAAGTTATTGAAGAAGATCAAATTTTTGCCTCAGCATAGCCAGAAAGTTACTTCTGCAATGAAACTTAATGCAAAAGATATCTGCAGAGTAACCCTAGCGTCACACAGAGCCGCAAAGGTCAACAAAGCTCCCACCGAGCTTAATTCATAGGTGTAAATCAATTAATACAGTGAAATACCTATACAGTTTCTTCATTGAGCCCCCCAAGGGCCAAGAAGACATTAACTCTTTATTAATTGTAATTGAGATCTTTTATCAGATCTCACCTCCTCATTCTTCTATATATACTACAACAGAAGATGAGTGAGGGGTTGGTTGTAGAACTTTGATATACATTTGAGCAAAAACTTCTGATTATACATAGTATTCACTGGCTCTTGGAGCTCTGCTGGTGATAGATAGGTTGGGCTGAGATGTGTAGATGGTTTCTAACCTAAAGCACTGGACTTAAAGCTGTAACTAGTTTGAAGCATCAATACAAGCTGATTTATGGGATCCTGGTCTATGTTGACGGTGATGTTTCTCTAATTGTAACTTGTTATTTTTGTTTCTGTTTTCATCTGTGTTTCATATTCTCTTATAAAGAACAACATGCATAGAGTTAGGACATATTGTATATCAGTAACCTTCTCTAACTCAAAATCTTTATCTGAATATTTTCTTCTAAATTGTGTTATTTAAGAATGATTTAATTCAGTTTAAGCATAGGAATGCTGGCGTTCCCTCATCTTATTGTCTTAGATGAATGTTGTTCTTAGATGTTATTTTTAGTATATGTTTAGTGAAGATGAACTAAGGAAGATATGGTGAGCGCTGGTCCTAGTATGATCCCACAGACTATCTGATTGTTTCCCTTTGGATGTGTCAAAAGCTAGCTAGTTTCAAAGTACTTACCAGATCTTAGGCCATTTTGTTGTTACCTTTGTATTTTTCTTGAAAGTAACCAAGTAAAAGAAGAGCTAGGAGAGGATTTGTGGTGAGCGCGGCCCGCTAGTTTCTACTTCAAAAGTTTCCTTCAAGTTTCCCTTAGTTTTAAGATGTTTGCTATTGAAAGTGTATCAAAGGCTGGCTAGTTTAAAAGTACTTACCAGATCCTAGTTTACTTTTATGTTTTTCTTGATTCCATGTCAAAGGCTGACTAGTTTAAAAGTAGTTATCAGATCCTGGGCTGCTGTTGTTTCTACATCTGTTTATTTCTCCTTATTATTTTATCATTCCATTCCATAAATCAATATTCAAATAGATCCTTAGACATAGATGACTTGCCCCATGGACCACTCTTGCCTCTTGATGTCTAATTAAACCCTATTATGACTCCATAGCCCAATGGTCTAAAACTTGCAATTGTCTATCTTTTTGGCCGAAGCTTACTCTGATTGCCTGCAACTTCTCACCTTTGGAACTTTTTGCACTCAGAACTTTCAACCTTGAATAGTAATCATGCTCAACCATCCAAAAAACAAACAAACCCTTGGCCTTTATAACTAGCCTAATTTCATAAACCCCAAACTTCAAAGACAAATCCATATTTGTACATATTGGAGAGATCCCTCTCTGGATTTAGGAGGGCTAGATCCTAGAATCCCAAAGTTGGTTGAAACGGTGTTGTTTCTGTAATTGGACTCTGCCAATCTTGCTAATAAATTACAGATTCCTAACATTTATGGCGACTCCGCTGGGGAACTGAGTGTTATTGATACCTTTTAAGACCTCAGAGAACCCTCATTTCAAGAAAACTTTGAGAGTTAAAAGCAGCCTTTTTAAGCACTACCAAGAAATGGTAGTCATAATGAAACTTGTTTGAATCAGTGACAATCTAGGTAAACCCTAGGATTCTCTTAAGACTTTATCAAACCTTGAAAAATCAGCTGGCTTAGCCATAAGAGTACACTGTCATTGTCTCATAACCGTAGCTGAGTTTTGAAACAGAGTTAGGATATTCTTAAAAACCACACAACTCAAAAATAACTCAGAAAAAACAAAAAATATTTCAGATTGGTAGTAAAACACTTACTCCTACATTGACACTTACCTTTTATTGTGTTTTACCCCATACTCTTAGACAGAGTCTGGAAAGGGCCAGGTAGCTTCCGGATCTCATCCTCTTTCAGAGGTGAAATATCTAGTAAATGCCCTCCTAGTCAATCTCTGGTTAGAGTTTGTTGTGTTCCAGGATATCCTTGAAAAGGGATATTTCACAAGCATGGTGGTGGACCATAAAACCTTTTACCTCTGAAAAGAGCTAAAAACCTCCACTTGGAGACTCCACGACCCTGAACAAACCTTAAGACTCCACTAGGAAGAACCCTGATCATCATAATATTATTCAAACTCAGTTAGAGGACTATAGGATTGAGATTTCGGTAAAACAGATTAGTTAACCATTCAAATACTGTCATATCTAGTTGAACTTGTCTTGTTTATTTGGGTCTAAAAAACACAGCATAGTGGCTCCTAGAAAGATTCACACTAGAGTGTATCCTGACCCTGATCCACCTGAAGTAGTTTATAACCTAGAAAGTATCCTTAGGAAGTCTCCTAAGATTAAATTATCAACTGTTTTCAGACCACCCTTGAGAGCTAAATCAGTTCCTGAACATCTTTCAGCTCTACAACAATCACAAGCTGACTTAGTAAATCCTTTTAGAACTAGGTCATTTGATGATATAATCCAACTAGATTCCGAGTCTTCACTTTCTTCTCCTCAAACTAGTGAACATTTTGGTAGTAGAGAAACAACACCTCCTGATTTACATTTCCTCCACAACCTAGGTGTCTCTCATCCAAGATCATCTCAACAATCTACTACTGTTCCATCCACATCTACTCATCCTTCATCCATTGTTCAAACCACTCCACTTCAGCCCACCTTCCCTTTTGTCAACCCACCTATGAATCCACCTCCACCTCTTTCCATGGCTGCATGGTATGTTCCCCTAGTTCTTCCTGCACCATTAGTCAATCTTCCACAGGACTATCAGTCCAAAATTCCATTATATGATGCTAGCAATGCTACAACTGCATCACAACATGTGGATAAGATGAATGAATACTTTGACAGAAATGAAATTGATGATGATTCTGTCAAGCTTAGATTATTTGCTCAAAGCTTAGGGGGAGAATTAAGAAAATGGTTTAAAAGCTTAGCCCCCCATAGTATAAATGATCTCCCAGGCTTCCATAAAAATTTCTTAAACAAATGGGAAGTGAAGAAGAATCCTCTCCAAGTCCTTTATGATTACAAGAACCTCCATAGAAACCCTGGGGAAAGTGTTCAAGCTTATTGCACTAGGTTTAATAGTGTGTATAATGCACTTTCCCCGGAACTAAAACCTCCACAAGGCTCAACTTTAAACAAGTTTCCTGAAGGGTTTGACTCTGACATGACCTATTCACTAAGAGAAAGATAATTTGCAACTCTCAAAGATATGAAAAGAGGTCCTCTTTCTGTGGAAGTCAACTTAATGGAGAAGAGAGCAAGGATGAAAGCTGAAAAGAGAGTATCCTTTAGAGAGGAACCCACACCTTCTACTTCCAGCTCAAAGATGGAAAAAATGATGGAGGAGATGATGAAAGAGATGAGCATAATCAAGAGAGCACAAGCAAGCCAAAATCAAAATGCTCAAAACATAAACCAAAACTAGAATCAGAATTCTAGAAGGAACCAACCTCCAAACAGACCTAGGGAAGATGATCAGCAGATCACTCCTCCCTTTCATTAAAACTATGTAAGTGAGGTTGAGGAAACAGATCAAATAACAAAGGAAGATGATATCAACCTGTTTGGGGTAGATGATGATGACCTTGAGGTTCATTATGATAAAAAACAAGGCCTTTACACACCTTATGATGACAAAAGAGATGATAATGAAAATTGTTGTCAAGACATGGAAAATGCCATCACAGAACCTCAAAGAGAATACGACCTTAGAAGTAAATCTAGTCAACAAACCCCCAACAACAAAACCTCTGACAAATCCTCGCAAAACAACACTGCAACCAAGCCTAAAGTTGTCAAAAAAAAGGACAAAACGATGGCTGTCAATTTTGATAAAGGTAAAGGAAAAATCACTCAAGACAATGAAAAACAGAGTGCAGAAATTATTAGTACTAACACTTCAGCTAGTACTCTTGTCAAAACAGTTTTATCAAGTGTAAATAAAACAAATCAGCAAGCTGACATTGCTGATAAAGTGGTAGTTAATAAGGCTGAAACCAACACTTTAAAGTACCCAATTCCTTTCAGCTTAGAACAGGAAATTTGAAAGATTAAAATTTCTGTTCCCTTGACTTAGTTAGCTGCCCAACAAGTATATAGAACTCAAATTTTGAAGGCTTTAAATTTGGAAGACAACAATGACACAATCAATCTTAGCGATGACCAACCAAAGCTTTTTTTTGGTCCAAATATTGAAGGAAAATACCAAGAGGGACCTGTTCCTCCCTTTTATGTAAGTTTTAACGTTCATGACAAGATTTTGCACAATGCTATGCATGACTCAGGGGCTTCTCATAATCTAATGCCTAAAGCTATAATGGAGAGCCTGGGTCTAGAAATCACCAGACCTTATAAAGACCTTTACTCTTTTGACTCAAGTAGAGTAAAATGTTTAGGATTGATCAAAGACCTTTGTGTTAACTTAGCCCAAATTCTAGCCAAATGCTTAGTCATGGATATTTTTGTGGCTGATGTGCCCCCAAAATATGGAATGCTTTTATCAAGATCTTGGGGGGCTAAGTTACAGGGGACTATGCAAATGGACATGACCTACGCGAATATCCATGTCTTCAATCAAACTAGACGACTTTACAGGGAGTCCCACATGCAGTACACAGTCACAAGCCAAGACAAACCACAAAACTCTCCTATATATTCGGTCAATACAGGCCTCAATTATTTTATCATGTTTAATGATGAAACACTTAGTGAACAAGTCACTTTGACAGAATTAATGGCCGATAGAGAGGAGGAGGTAAATACCAATGAATTGTCAAAACAGTTTGCTGAACCTTTAAACAACAACAAACCAGATATGGGTCTTGAACTACAAGTCACATGTCCCTTGCTTCTAAACATTGAGAGTCAAGAATGTATCCCTCAAATAAATGAAAATCTGAGGGAATCAAATCAAATTCAACTCAGTGCTGAGATTCCACAACAACCCTTGAGCACGACAATTGAAGAGGACTCTAACCAAGATAGAACCGAGAAAATTCCTCTCTGGAGTATGTATTTTGATGGGTCATGCACTAGAACTAACGCTGGTGCAGGTGTCTGGATTACTAACACTGAAAACAACCACATAGAATTCATTTCATGAAAATTAAATTTTCAGTGTTCCAATAACATAGCAGAATATGAGTCCCTTCTCTCAGGCTTACATCTTTTGAAAAAGTTAGGAGCTAGAAGAATCAATGTATATGGGGATTCTGAATTGATCATTAGGCAAGTCAATGGGGAGTATAATGCAAATCATCCTAGACTTAGAGCCTATCGGAATGATGTCATGGATCTTCTGAAAAAATTTGAGGAGTCCAAGGTAATATTTGTCCCAAGGAAAAGAAACATTGCAGCCCACAATTTAGCCTTTGCAGCTAGGACATGATTAGCACCATTTGAGACCAAAGATTGTACAACTGAGATAAATTTTAGACCAGCAGTGCTTGATAATAAGAATTATTGGCAGGTGTTTGATAATGACAAACAAATAGAAGATTTCATGCAATTCAGAAATGAATTCGAACTAAACAGTTCGGACTCAGACTATGAAACAGACTGCAGTGAAGAAAAATTTCTTGGTGAAGAAGAACCGTCTCCTTAGCCTGTCAATATTAACCTATTGACTAGCAAACTTAGGAAAGAAATAGAGGAGTTGGAAACTCTCCATGCTAAAGATGAAAGTTTTCCTAGAGGTCTGGCCCCTTTAGAAGAGTTGTTTGATTTTGACGATGTGGCCAAAAAACCAAAACTGGAACCTGTAGAGACTGAAGTGGAGGAGTGCAATATAGGCAGTGAAGAAAAACCGAAAATGATTAAACTATATAAAACTTTGCCAGCTCACATTAAACTCAAATTCATTGAGCTGTTTAAAGAATTTTCTGATGTTTTTGCATGGAGCTATGAATATCTTAAATCCTATGACACTGAAATAATACATCACAAAATTCCCCTTAAAGAAAACCAAAAACCATTCAAACAGAATATGTGCAGAATAAACCCTGTTCAGTTGCCGTTGGTTGAGAAGGAGATTAAAAAGATGTATGAAGCTGGTATTATTGTCCCTATTAGATATTCTAAATGGGTATCTAATCTGGTGTCTGTTAGGAAGAAAACTGGAGAAATCATGCTTTGTATAGAATTTAGAGATTTAAACAAATCTTCATTAAAAGAAAACTACCCTCTACCCAATATGGATCATATTTTACAAAGGGTGGTAGGGTCTAGAAGAATTTCTTTCCTGGATGGCTATTAAGGGTACAGTCAAATCTTGGTTTACCCTGCTGATCAATTAAAGACAACTTTTACTACACCATGGGGCACTTTCATGTATGTGAAAATGCCCTTTGGTCTAATGAATGCTGGAGCAACTTTCCAAAGAGCCATGGACATAACATTCTCAGAAGAACTGGGCTTTTTCATCATTGTCTATCTTGATGATGTCACTGTGTTTTAAAAAACAGATGAAGAACACTTAGAACATTTGAGGAAAGTTTTTGAGAAGTGCAGAAGGTTTGGAATATCTTTAAACCCTAAGAAGACATTATTCGGTCTCCAAGAAGGTAAGCTTCTTGGACACATTATTTCAGAAGAGGGTATAAAGATATATCCAAAGAGGATTGAGGCCATATTGCAAATCTCTCATCCTCGAAACATCACGGAGTTGTAATCTTTCATTAGGAAGATCAATTTTTTGAGAAGGTTCATCCCTAATTTAGCTGAGCTCCTTAGGAATATCACAAACATGCTGAAAAAGGAGCAAGGGGTAAAATGGACCTTGGAAGAAAAGCAATCCTTTGAACTGGTGAAACAAGCGTTAACCAAAACACCGGTTCTGATAAGTCCTGATTTTTCAAAAGATTTTTATATTTTCTCGTTTGCATCAGAACATACCATAGTTGTTGTCCTTTTACAGAAAAACCCACAAGGACAAGAGCAGCCTATTGCATTCTTTAGCAAGGCATTGAGGGATGCCCCTTTGAAGTACAACATTATGGAGAAGCAAGCATTTGCTTTGGTTAAAGCATTGAAAGACTTCAGAGTGTACATCCTTCACTCACACATCATTTCCTTTGTCCCAAACTCAGTTGTTAAAGACATTCTAACACAGGACCCAGATGGTAAGAGAGGTAAGTGGATTGCTATCATCCTTGAGTATGATTTAGAGATAAAACCCACTAAGCTCATCAAAGGCCAAGGTCTAGCTAGATTAATGGCTGAATAAAATTGTGAACTTCTTGATATTCATTTGATTAATGCTTTAGATGATCAAGAGGAAATCTCAACACCCATTGTTGAAAACCATTTTATGAATTCCTCTTGGTATGCTGATATTCTTTATGTTCTTCTTAATTTGAATACACCTCCTGGTTTGACAAAAACAAAGGCAAGGTTCCTAAAATTGAAAGCTGTAAACTATTGCATTATAGATAAATGTCTGTATTGGAAAAATGCAAGTGGTCTATTGCTTAAATGTTTGCCTGAGTTTGATGCAGAGAAGGTTAAGTACCAGTTCCATGAAGGAGAGTGTGGAGGTCATTTGTACTGGAAGACAACAGCCAACAAAATTTTGAGGGTTGGTTTCTATTGGCCTACTCTTTTCCATGATGTACACAAGATGATCATAGCCTGTCATAAGTGTCAACTTTTTGAAGGCAAAAGAAAACTGCTACCCCTCCCTCTGCATCCAATCACTGTTGAAGCCCCATTTCAACAGTGGGGACTTGACTTTATAGGAGAAATCCATCCACCATCTTCTGCCCAGCACAGATGGATTCTCACTGCCACAGACTATTTCACTAAGTGGATAGAAGCCATACCTTGTAGACAGGCCAATGATTCAGTTATCATAAAATTCATGGAGACTAACATTCTCTCCAGGTTTGGCTGTCCTACCAAGATTATCACTGATAATGCAACAACATTTGGATCAAAGAAAATGGTTGAGTTCTGTCATAGATATTAGATAACATTGGGGCATTCTATGGCCTATTACCCTCAAGGTAATGGACTTTCAGAATCCTCAAACAAAAGCTTAGTGAACATAATCAAGAAACTATTGGAGGACAATAAGAAGTCTTGGCACACAAAGCTGGTTCATGCACTTTGGGTTGACAGATTGACTTTGAAGAAATCCATTGGTATGTCACCTTTCTAGCTTGTGTATGGTACTGATGCAATTTTTCCAAATAGCCTTGGTGTTCCAGTAATGAAGTTGATTCAAGAATTACAAACTGAAGAAAATGACATGATCAGAAGAGTAAATCAGACCATCCATCTTCAGCAAACCAGAGAGGAAGTGTATAACAAAGCATTGCAGAAACAAGACAACATTAAAAAGATTTTCGACAGAAGAACAAAGGCTAGCAATTTCAAGATTGGGGAAAAAGTTTTAAAGTGGGACTCAAGAAGGGAAGAGAAGGGAAAGCATGGAAAATTTGAAAACCTATGGCTTGGACCTTACTCTATTCATTCAGCTGCTGGTAACAATGCATTTTTCTTGTAGCAGTTGAATGGAGAAGAATTGTTTGAGGGTCCTGTTAATGGCAGGATGCTTAAGCATTACTTCTCTTGATCCATGTTATGTTTTGAAGCTTTTTTATCTTTTCCATTATGAATATTTCATCCACCATTGCATTCAAAGTTGTAAAAAACAAAAATACAAAAACAAAGAAAAGAAAGAAAAGGGAGGAGATTTTGAAAACAAGCAAGGTATAGCCCCATACCAAAAAAGAGAGATAAATCTGAAAGTGTGCAAGCTCAAATGCCACTCCTGAAAAACACACTTCTAGTTATTCAAACTGTTTAATCTTGACTAATTAGCTTTAAATTTTCTGCTGATAGGATAGTGAATTTGATATGCCAAACTGTCTAATCTTGGCTTATCAGTAGATAGTTTAGGATAGAAATTAAAGGTTCAAACATGATCAAAATCTGAACCTAAGGTTGCAAAAAGAAATGACTCAAATCTGTTCTATTTTTCTGAGTCAAAGAGATGTAAAAATATGGTTCTAATTAGCTCAAAATTTGAACCAGAGAAAAAGGAAAGACAACTCAATAAGAATCAAATCAGAGCTGTAGAAAAGAGGAAGGAAGTGTTATCAAATTTCAGATCTTAAGCCTTCCATTTTTTATTTATTTTTTTTGAAAAAATAAATGTCTATGTGCAGCTTGTCTTTATGCCATAGATCACAGCAAGTCAGACAACTTAATCTTGACTTTGCTGTTGTTTACATTTATGTTTTAGAATTTAGAGAATAAGATCTGTTAGACAGTTTAATCCTAACATATTAGTAGATTAGGTAGAAAATCATATGGGCTCAACTGTTTAATCTGAGTCCATGGAGAAATAAGGAGTAGAAATAGATTAGATTTCCTGCTTTCAAAAGAATAAAATGTTGTGAATAGAGTTTTCCAATCCAAGTGCACTCTAATGAAGAAAAAATGTTAGATCAAATGTAGGATTGAGTAGGTAGAAAGTTGTATTGATGAAGATCCATTGCTTTTATGACTGCTAATACATTTTCAGAGAAAATCATCCCAGTACAGGAAGATCAGCCCAATGGATTAGGCAACTGATCAGCCTCCCAGAGAATGCAGGTCTGAAAGTTCTTGATGCCTTCAAGAAGGCACCATCCCCAAGTGAAGCCACTATTAGCCACCTGTAAAATTTGATTATCCCAAAAGGTGGCTAAATCTATTTTTGAGCCTTCAGGGAACAATTTTTCTCACTAAAAACTGTTGGCTCTTAAAGACTTTTTGAAGGCCTCATGCCTATGATCAAACCTTCACTGTTGTTCCCATCTTGAAAGAATCTGAAATCTTGTTGATTTACAAAGCCAAAATATTGCTGCAAACACCATTTTTCTCCTTTCCCTTATTCCCAAATTAACCTCATCTTTCTATCCCCCTATTTTCCCACAAAAATCCCTCATCTTCACATTTCTGCCTTTTCCCCTCATCAAAATCCCCTTATAAGGTTTAAGACTCACTCTTGGCCTTATCGGAACCCTCAAACCTTTGAAAATATTGAAAAAAAACCATTAAAATACCCATTTTGTTATATATATTGGGTTAAGCCCCTTGAGCTAAGTCCCTAGCCTTTCCACCCATACGCCATGGCGTCGTGACCGCGCGTTGAGCCAGTCGGGCGCTTATCCGGTTTAAATAAATATTTCTTGGCAAACCATTAAAAAACCTTTGATATTTATTTAAACCATTGAAATTTATTTTCTTTAATTTTTCCGCCCGTGCAAATTATGGAGCGATCTCGACCGTCGATTCAATCCATAGATCCGACGGTGTAGAACGCCCCTCCCTGTGGACCCCCCAGCCATGCGCCGTTTTCCCAAAACCGAGTGGTTTCTATCGCACCACTCTTCGGCGGAGGGCGGTTTTTTCCCAATGGCCAGCGATTCCATACATCGCTTGACACGCATCCCTTGTACTATTTGTAAAATCGTCGTCCATCGTGCATTAATGTTCGAACCGGGACGCCCAGCGATATTGTTGTGGACCGTCCGATCTGGGCCTACTGATCCAACAGTGATCGCTCGCTGAAGTTGCTCGATGGTTAACGAAGGTGCGTGCACGATAGCCGGGCCATCATTCAGAGACAAATCCATCTCCGCAATCGATCTGATCTGTAGATCGACGGCCCACAATTCATCACCCGATCTCTCTGTTTGAATTTCCATTGCCCAATCCCGACCGTCGATCTCTGCGCGATCGACAGCTCAGATTCATCCTTCTCCTTTGACCACCTCGTTCAATCTCGACCGTCAATCTCTGCACGATCGACGGCTCGAATTTAATTTTTCTTCTGCCCATTCTATGATCTCCCCAATTAATCTCGACCATTGGATGATGCCATCCAACGGCCCCGCTCCTTCCACACGTCCTCTGAAGCAGTCAAACTATATACGCAGGATTTCCTAACTTTTTCTTGTGTTTTGCAGGGTTTAATGTTTTTCTGCCATACCAAGGGAAATTCACAGGCTGAGGGTGACAATCTTTTTTGCCTTCGTTTCATCAGGGAAATCATTCGCAGGGGTTTTCAATCTCACGTATCATCAGTGTTTTATAAGGCATCGATGTCGTTTCATCTATGCGCAGCCCTGCACAACATCAAAGAACACAGTGAATCGGGCACAGACAAAGAGTATCAGCGTCGAAGACAAAAATGCACCAGAACAGAGGATTAGAGGACAAATTTGTGGGGATTACGCCTAAGATGCTTATCAAAAGCCTAATCCCCAAATAAAACATAGTTTACAGAAAACCTAAAGTGTTTTATCAAGCAGGAATGCTTCCACTGCCGCAATCTGAGGCAAATCGAATCCTCTCAGCTACCATAGTGCCACATGTTCCTCAAAGTACTTAATCAGGGGCCGAAGTTATTGATCGAATGAAGATTTTCACCTCAGCACAACCGGAAGTGTTACTTCTGCAATGAAACTTAATGCAAAATATATCTGCAGAGTAACCCTAGCGTCACACAGAGCCTCAAAGGTCAACAAAGCTCCCACCGAACTTAATTCATAAGTGTAAACCAATTAATACAGTGAAACACCTGTACATCTTATTCATTGAACCCACCAAGGGCCAAGAAGACATTAACTCTGTATTAATTGTAATTGAGATCTTTTATCAGATCTCACCTCCTCATTCTTCTATATATACTTCTTCAGAAGATGAGTGAGGGGTTGGTTGTAGAACTTTGATATACATTTGAGCAAAAAACTTATGATTGTACATAGTATTCATTGGCTCTTGGAGCTCTGCTGGTGATAGATAGGTTAGGCTGAGATGTGTAGATGGTTGCTAACCTAAAGCACTGGACTTAAAGTTGTAACTGGTTTGAAGCATCAATACAAGCTGATTTATGGGATCCTGGTCTATGTTGATGGTGATGTTTCTCTAATTGTAACTTGTTATTTTTGTTTCTGTTTCCATCTATGTTGCATATTCTCTTATAAAGAACAACATGCATAGAGTTAGGACCTACTGTATATCGTTAACCTTCTCTGAATGAAAATCTTTATCTGAATGTTTTCTTCCATCTGTGTTATTTAGGAATGATTTAATTCAGTTTAAGCATAGGAATGCTAGCATTCCCTCGTCTTATTGTCTTAGCTGAATGTTGTTCTTAGATGTTTTTTTCAGTATATGTTTAGTGAAGATGAACTGAGGAAGATATGGTGAGCCCTAGTCCCAGTTTGATCCCACAGACTGCCTGATTGTTTCCCTTGGAATGTGTTAAAAGCTGGCTAGTTTCAAAGTACTTACCAGATCTTAGGCCATTCTGTTGTTATCTTTGTATTTGTCTTGAAAGTAACCAAGTAAAAGAAGAGCTAGGAGAGGATTTGTGGTGAGCTCGGCCCGCTAGTTTCTACTTCAAAAGTTGCCTTCAAGTTTCCCTTAGTTTTAAGATGTTTTCTATTGAAAGTGTATCAAAGGCTGGCTAGTTTAAAAGTACTTACCAGATCCTAGTTTACTTTTATGTTTTTCTTGAGTCCATGTCAAAGGCTAGCTAGTTTCAAAGTACTTACCAGATCCCAGGCTGCTCTTGTTTCTGCATCTGTTTATTTCTCCTTCTTATTGTATCATTCCATTCCATAAATCAATCTTCAAAGAGATCCTTAGACATAGATGACTTGCCCCATGGACCACTCTTGCCTCTTGATGTTCCAATTAAACCCTATTATGACTCCATAGCCCAATGGACTAAAACCTGCAATTGTCTATCTTTTTGACCGAAGCTTACTCTGATTGCCTGCAACTTCTCACCTTTGGAACTTTTTGCACTCAGAACTTTCCACCTTGAACAATAATCATGCTCAACCATCCAAAAAACAAACAAACCCTTGGCCTTTATAACTAGCCTAATTTCATAAACCCCAAACTTAAAAGACAAATCCATCTTTGTACATATTGGAGAGATCCCTCTCTGGATTCAGGAGGCCTAGATCCTAGAATCCCAAAGTTGTTTGAAATGGTGTTGTTTCTGTAATTGGACTCTGCCAATCTTGCTAATAAATTACAGATTCCTAACACATGCAACACCCTTGCATGAGTTGGAAAGATCTGTTGTGCAAACTCCACTTCATATTTCTGTTGAAGGGGATAAAAACTTTTGTGATACCTTGTCAAAGGAAAGATCCCCATTGCATGAAGAGATTTCTTCTCAAAAGGAAATCATGGAGATTCCTCTTTCAAAGGAAGACCAAGATCCAAGGTCTCTCATTCATAATGAGGCATTGTCAAATATTGATGAGAAGGAATAACAAGAGGGAAGTAACAACGCTGTCATTTCAGAAGAAGACCCATCACCACATGGGGATGGACATGAAGTTATTGTTTCAAGGGAGAAAGCTTTTGCATCTTTGCAAATGATTCCTAAGGAGAAATTTGTGACAACATTATTGGGTAGTGATACCTTGCTTCAAGAAAGAGGAGGAAGGATGGATCAACATCCAATGATGAGGAGCATTCACCCTTGTTTATTTCAAGGGGTTTCTATTCATGAGAAGGAGACTGAACTATGCAGCAAGGAAAGGGACACATCAGTCCAACCATTCATACAGTCTACTTCAAATCTTGATGTCTCTTTAAATGGAGGCATTACACCAGGGAGAACCCTTGATGGGAAGAATAATAAAGTTTTCTATCAACCTTGTGCAGTAGTGACATATTTGGTTACCATAATGCTGAGATCTATTGATGGATTCCAAGGAGGGTTGAATAATTTTTTGAAATTGATTTTGCTATTTCTCACTCATATTTTTGCGCTGGAAAAGAAGAACTCAGAGATCTATGATGACATTGGCATGATGTCAAATGGCCACTCCATAGATTTTGGGCAGCAAATGATATCTCTACATACAAAGAAGATTTCCGAAGAAGACAAGAGGGGGCCAACACTCTTGTATGCATGGGCCAAGCTATGGAAGTTTTGGAAGAGAGAAACCTTTCAAAAGAAGGTTGATTTTTCTATTCTTCAATCTTGTCTTGCACAAGATCAGCTACAAGAGAGGCAACAAAGTTGGAGCTAAAATACTCCAACATGTGACCTTGAAATTAATCATGTCAAAGAGGAGAATGATGATATGATAGCTACTTCATTTCATAATTCCACAACGCTGTCATTGTTGGGAAGCCTAGATCCATATTGGGAGTCTCAACTCTTGATGGAATATTCCAAGAACCTCTTCACATGTAAGGTTCTTGAGGGGAAAATGGAATATGGGAGGTATAGAGTGGTTGATGGAGTCATTTAATTTCATGATAAGATCTATTTTACTAAATAATCAAGACTCAAAGATAAAATACTATGTGCATCCTATGGGATCTTACTTTCTACTCCCACTGATTTCATTAGAACACATCATATTATCTTGATTGGATTCCTGTGGGAAGGTTTTGAAGAAGATTTATATCAGCATTATCAAAGATGCATGTACCATATGGAGATGGAGTAGCAATATAACTCTATGAAAGAGTTAATTCAATCCTCTCTTTCTCTTTTTGAGGAAGGAAATAGAACTATGCACCACTCCATTTGTTTGAGGAGGACTATTGGTGAAGAGCATACTTATGTAAATAATATTTTATTTTCTGATTGTATGCACTCTTTTACTATGTATATGCAGGCCATGACTCCAAAGAGGAGTGTTATACCTTATAAACTTCATGGCCAACTTTGGGCCAAAATTATTTCTGAATATGGCCACTCCCTTGGTGAACAAAGGGAGATTTTGTAGCATGATGGGTGCTTTCCTAAGGCACCAAATATATCTCCCACTTTCAGCCATGGAGATATATTACAGGTAGCAAGTAAGTGGTGGGAAAACCACTTACCACATCTAGATCTGAGGCAGGCAGGAGATGCACTGCGCTGGTTGCTCTTGGGTGAGTGTGGGTTCTACCCAAAGATTTATATTTTCTTGTCTCATGCCTTGTGTTTCAATGGGAGGATGCATAAGAAGAAGGCATGGTTGCTTTGGTTGACAAGAAGAGAGTTTGGAAATCACATGTTAAATCTCATTTCCATGTATTTACTTTTGGTTGGGATGCATCTCATGTATTTACATGTATTTCTTTTTGGAATGTATCTCATGATCATGTATGTACTTGGGTTTGGGAGAAAATGTAACTCTCACATGAGGAGGCATAAGGGAGCTTGTTTGTATCATGATGATAATGATGCTCTGATCTTTGTTGGGAACATGATAGGAGGGATGACATGTTGGTTGGATGTGTCCATTGGGAATGAAACTTCTCAAACTTATGCATACTTCAAGAAGAGGATGGAACATTGTATGGCTGCTACACTATGTCTTTTGTTTCCTTATGGAGGAAGCCATATGATTGACTTATGTCTTTGGGAAGAGTCTCTCACATGGGAAGATTTTTGGCAAGACATGTGTTACTTGAGTCATATTTATCTAACACCTCTTATCCTCTACTATTCTAAAGTTTTGAAGAAGATTATGGCAGCAAGAAGGTGGTTGGGTGGCCACTTATTTTACTATGTTTTGAGGCAGCAAGAAGAAGAGAAATGCTGGTCTCAATGGAGGGACTATTTTCACCATCCAATCTATCATATGAAACTTAGTCCATGTTTCTTTTGGAGCACATATGATGATGATACTTTATTAACTATATACATGGAAGATTAGGCAAGAAGGGTCCCTAGAATCAGTGAAAGGAATCATGAGATTCCTAGTATCTTTTGGCTTCATGAGGACTATATTATTGCAGCCCAGGGTTAGCAACTCCACATTTATCATAAATGGAGGGAGAGACAGTGTAATTTGAACATTATTACCTCTCATTTCCAGCCATGCAGCCCCTATACATTGCATAAGGAGGGGAATGGTGACTATTTCTGTGGCCTACCAAGGATGGCTCACTTTGTTTGGATGATAGAATGGAGATTGAAGTTACTCATGAGGGTTGAAGTACCCACTAGTCATCATCTCCCATGCCTTGAGAAAACCAATGGACAACACATGATTCTTTCTATGTATCTTCCACTTCTTCATGATGAAAGCTATTTGGGTTATTCACCAAAGGAAAACTTGTATTCTTGGGAGGAGACAATTCCATTGGAGATTTTGCAATGTCCTTGTAATTTTCTTGAGGACAAGCAACATATTGGAGGGGAGGACTGTAATATTCCCAATTAGCCTCAAGCTAATTGGAATATTAAATTTTTCTTTACTTTCCTGTTCATAAATAAATGTATAAAGGAGGGACATAAAAACTCCTAAAACAACAAAATAAATCAATGCCCCATGTGAACAAAGCTAAATATGGGCTACTTTAATAAAACACCCTTATGTGTGAAAGGGGTTGAGACATTTGACTGGGTCAACATGACCAAATCAAGAGCATTGTCCAGATGAAATGAACCTTCTAGATGCACAACGCAATTTTAGATGGAGGCCACACATGTGAAAGGAGCTAAATCACTGAGATAGTTTAGGGTTTTACAAGATATAAATCTTATAAAAGGAATAGGAGGACAACAAGAGAAGGTGGTTGAAGACCATATTATTTCTGAAGAATTTTTCTATTTAGACATTTCTCATTCTCTTGGCTCTTTAGCAGATAATAGTGTTGTTTAGCATAAGGATCTCCTGTTTAGGAATCCTTCTCTTTCCTTGAAGAGCTCTTGGAAGAGACTTGTAATTGTTGTCCACTATCAGGATCAAGGCCAAGCTTCTACTTCCAACTACAACGTAGATCCTATTGAGGGTTTGGTTGTCTTTTTAAGCTATAGCAAGTGGAGGCTAGATCTACTCAGATTTAGGCCAGTCTAGTGCCCCTTTTCAATGGGAAAGGCTTCTATCCCATTGGCAAGAGTGTTCTAGATCATTGGAGCTTCATATCTACATCTTGGCATCAGGACAACTATTCTTCAAGCCTACAACATATTACCTCTTCTAGTACTGCCTTATCTACAAAGAGGAAAGTTGCAGGGTGTTTTAGCAAAGTTTTGAGGAGTGATCTCTGGTGTTGGGGATCTGCCCTTCACTGTGGTGATCCATGGATTTATGTTCTATTCCATGTCATATTCAGATCTGATCTAAATAATCTTGTATATACTTCAGAAATTATGAATAGATTTGTAGATATACTGCATAGAATCTCAGATCTACTCCATGTGCTTCATGATTTGCTAAAATCCCCAAGGGGAATGTAAAGTGGAGACATTATAGTGTATGGATCTATCATAGATCTGACTGTTCATGCATTATTTTTATCTAGATCTATGTTTTAATCTACTACTATAGTACACTCAATAAAATAACGCTGCCAAGCCTTTGCAGTCAATTATATGTGTTGCAACACCTCTTTCTGAGGGTTTCTTTCTATATAAGTCTTATATTTTCTATTCTAAGACTCATGGGATTCAATACAATTCTGATTTGCTGATGTATATGAAATTATTGAGCCTCCATATTGGCTTATTAATGCTACCTTACTGAACTACGTTATTTCTGAAGCAGTGTTGTTTAATCTTGTTGTAATCCCATTCTTGGGCATTTTCCAAGCTGTACTAGGTGTGGGAGACATGTTTAACCCACCTAGAAGGATTTTTTTCTGATCCCCTCTTGGATTTAGGTCTTAGATTGTTAGATCTAAGGAATCCAAGGGTTGGTTTGCAATCTTGTAGCATACATTCCTGAAAAATGTGTTTTTCAGGCATGCCTTGCTAAGCAGTCCCTTTTAGGGATATTACATTCTCTTTATCCACAAGCTCTTTTGTTTTCCATTGTTGAAATTTATATTTCTCTTCCTCTTCCATGGTTATCTCCTATCGTAATGAATCTTGATTCTGCATCATTGTTTCTATAAATTTAATATCTTCATTCCATGGGTTAAGCACTTCCACAAAATCTTCCTCTCCCTTCTTTATTTGGCTGTTCTTTTGTGCCAAATATTCTTCAGTATTTGCAATAGTATCTTCATCAAAACCTACAATTATAAACCAGTTATCATAATTAAAATAGTAAGGTCTTAGTGTCTCTTCTTCTTGTTAATCAAGGTTGTCATTGATGTCAATGTGGCATTGACCAAGATGTCAATATTCTTGAGAAGCCTGGTTCTAGATGATGATGCCATGACTCTTTGTTGACTAGGATACTATCAATGAAGATGTCAAGGCATGAAGAAGTCAAACCACTAATGAAGGAAGCCCTAAGTACTTGATCTAATGTTGCATGCACTTGATGATATAGATCTTAACCAATGATGTCACATGCCACTGCACCATTATGTGATGACATGAGTGATGCACTCATTGCTGGACATTACCATGATGATGTGGATGTCCTACATGTTCCTATGATGATGAAGAAGCCAAATAATGGAGAAGACAAACAATGGAGAAGCCAAACAAAGAAGCCATACTGTCCTAATCAGCTTCTACATTAAAGATTTCAGAAGCACTCATAAAGAAAATTAGTTTTTGACAGCTTGGACGCATCCTTTCCATTGAATCCTATACCATCTTAAAGAGGATTTTTCCCTCTTTCTAACAAGTCCTCACTCAACTCTTAAATCCAAATATCCTAAGAGAAAATGAATTTTTAAGTTAGAAAATATTATTTTTTGGCTAGCCGACCTACATTCAAACATTCATGTCAGCCTCCCTCCAAACAGACGTGTCGTTTCAAATTTCGAAAACCACTATAAATATGTGGAAAAGCTTTTCATTTTAGAGACAAAATTTCCCATATTCATCTTTGAGTTTTTCGGATGGGTAGAATATAAAAGGGTCGCATTTCAGTACAGTGAAGTCTTGGACACTTCTTCACCTCAGAAATTGCGAATAGGGGCAGGAGGCTCAAAAAATCATCTGTGGACTTGAATATTTGGACCTGTCTCACTTTGGAAGCATATAACTAAGCTCAGATTAGTATGCTTCAGGACATAGGGACAATCATCTTGGATAGAGCTTAGAATACAGACTACAGGTTGCTCAAACTATATTTATGGCTCGGACCTGTTTCATCTTTTGAAGCTTATTAAGGGCAGTCACATTAGTTTGCAGCCCGGTAATAGATATCTCGAACAAGGGTGGACTACCTAGTGCAGTAAGCTAGGAAAATTGTGCAGCAAGACCTATGGACAGTCTCCATACCTGTGGATAGTCATTTCCACCTATTGGAGAATCTTAGTTGAAGGCTTGGACTTAGCATTAAAAAACTGGACCTGTGGAGTAACCCAAAATTCTCATGATGAAATTCAAGGTCTGAAATTGATCCAAAGGACCAAACCAGAAGTTCACTAAGTAAGAGGGTTTGAATCTGTAGTTACTGAGATAGATAGAAATTGTGAACAAGATTCTAATTCTTGGCAGTTGGAGGTTGAGATTTGAATTTGATACGAACGAAAATTTCTTGAAGCATTTTGAGGAGTTAAGTTGAAGATATTTGTGGCCTAAGTTAGGAAGCTTATCTGAGCAGTTTTTTAGTTTCCCTTGTAGCAGACCTTTGGAGTAGAGTTGAAGTTATCTTTGGCGCAAACCTTGGACTAGATTTGAAGAAGGTCTTGATCAGAATTTAGGGTGATCTTTGAAGAGTCCTTGAAGCCTTGTGAAGACTAAATTTGGACAAGAAATAGGAGTAGCTCTTTGAAGTTTCTTGGAGCAAATTTGATATACATGTTGAAGAGGTTTTTAGGAGAAACCGTTGAAGGGGCAGTTTGTAGAGAAATTTATGATTCAAGACTCTCTTGGAGAAGCCTATTGAAGACACTCTTGGAGAAGGCTATTGAAGACATTTCTTGGGACAACTTATTGAAAATGCCTTGAGGCATTATTGAAGGCATATGGAAGTTGATCTTAGAAAAATCATTGGAAACTGTGATGCAGCCATCATGAGGTAAGTTGGAGAAATTTCTTGGGTACGATGAAGAGTAGCGGTGACACCTTCTATGAAGAAAAGGTTTTCATTGATGACGTAATGTTTATATTACAGTGAAGAGTAAGCTAAATATTGTCAGGGCTCGTTGAAGAAGACATTGGGAGCCATAAGTATAACCAAATATATATTGACGAAATGAAGCAGAAGGTTGGAGCCTCATAGAGACAAGGTTGGTGCCTCAAAATTGACAAGGTTGGTGCCTTGGAAGATAAGGTTGGAGCCCTATAGGATAGGAGTCCTCAATAGACCAGGTTGGATCCTGTACCAGATATAGGGTTGGAGCCCTTGAGGTTGGTGCCTTAGAATTGACAAGGTTAGCGCCTTGGAAGTCCAAGTCAGTGCTTGGAAAATATAGGTTGGAGCCTGGGAAATTGAAGATTGGTGTCTTCATCTAGGGTTGGAGCCCTACATATATTGTACTTGATTTATTGTAAAGAGGAAATTAAGAAAAGAATTTATTCTTATTTTTAATTTTGTGTTCTAAATATAAGTGATCTAACTCGTAAAAATAACAATTGAAAAGAAATACCGATTCACCCCCCTCTCAGTATTTCCAACACTTATTCTTCTACCATTGCACACATTTCTTCATGCTTCTTTGAATCCTCACAATAGTTCATAAGATATTTCACATATCTCCAGCCTTCATCTTCACCTAGAACTTCCCCTTGTTCTTATTCACAAATGGAAACTTCCTTTTTCAACTCAACTTCTCTAAGTTCCTCCGATTTCAATTAAACATCCATTATCTGTTCAAGCATTCTAAGCTCTTATATTAACTGCATATTCACGTACTCCATTCTCATCTCTTGTAGCCTATGGCATTTCACTTTATTTATCATAGTATAATCATACCTCTGGTCTACCTTATTTCTCTATGTAATATTCCCAATTAGCGATAGCTAATTGGAAATATTAATTTTGATCAATTTTGCCTTCTATAGTTAAATTATAATTAAAGTGAGTAGAGGGGAACATAACTCACTCTAAATATAAAGTGCACTCCCTAGTAGACACAATGTTATAACTTAAGTGGGCCAAGGAGGGGCCAAGAGACCACGTAGAGGGGGACCCACTTAGACCACGTGGGATGGACTGCGTAGGTTGAGTTGGAAAATGTCGACAAAGGGAGGCTACGTTGGAGATGGTGGGGCCTAGGGTTTGAGAGAGGCCCATCGTTATAAAAAGGAGGAGAGCCTCTTAATTTTGGCATTCGATGTTTATGCATATTGAGCTGGTCACTTCGACTACTTGAGCACGCTAGCTGTTTAGCTTGTTTGCAGCACTGTTTAGTGCATCGAGTGTCTCCATTCGGAGATCTCACCCTCAGCCCTGGGAGACTTCGAGTGCTTGCTTGGGTGAGGCATTCCTATCAGTATTTTTGTAGGAGAATCAATTTCAGGCTTTTTTGTGGAGCATTGCATCTAGTGACTCTGCAGTTTTGAGAGGGAGGATGCAGTTCATTTTGTGGGAGCTCCAGGTTGATGTCATTTTGGAGGTTTCGGGTCTAGAGATTGTGCAAGGGGATAGCCCTTGCTTATTGGAGGCTTTTGGTAGAGTTTTTGGCAGTATTTTGGTGGATTCAATTTAGCCTCAGTGTAGAGCCTTGGAGGATAGCGTAGATCCTCAAGGGGGTGATTTTTAGGGGTCGGCCTTTTCAGAAATGCTCTCTGGGATTTTCTATGTATTGTGAGTAGAGGCATATTCTAGAGTTTCAGCTCATTCCAAGTTGGGGAGCAGCCCCAACTACTCATTTGGTTCCAACAGTAGCAGCTACACAGCAGTTTTCCAGCAGCTTGGACGCAGATCAGAGAATAGCCATTCCATCAATATTCTGAGAGTATTCCTACACTTGCCTGGTGCAAGTTGAGGTGCCATCACTCTGATCACCTCTTGTACTCATTGCTATTTCTCAGTATAATAAAATGGCTCAGTATTCTCTCTATTTTATGTGTATCTGTTGCATATATTTTTTCTAGCATTTCATGTACTGTTGTATGATCCGCATCGCTGCCTTGAGACAGTCCGTTGTTTACCATATGCTATGTTTTTCCCATACTCTATGGACAGAGTCTGGTGAGGGCCAAGTAGCCTCCAGATCTCATCCTCTTTTCAGAGGTGAAATATCTGGTAAATTCCCCTCCATTCCATCTTTGGTTTAGAGTTGACTGTGTTTGAGTGATATCCCTGAAAGGGGATATTACAGTGGTATCATAGCTAATAGATCTAGCTCAGCCTATGGAGCTAGTTGTCTATGACACTAGGGGAGAAGCCGTATATTTGCTACAGAGGTAGGATACACCGTGACAAAGAGCATAGGTTGCAAATCACCTATGGAGAGGGTGACTGTGTTCCAGTGGTGGACACAGAATAGGAGGAACCAGTGGTAGACACAGAACATGATCCAGTAGTAGATGCAAAACAAGAGGTGCCAATGGCAGATGATAGTGATGCAAAATAGTTTGGGGAAGCACTCCTCAAATCACTGTAGGATTTGGCAAGGAAGATCGAGATGATGGGTCAGAGATTCATTGTTGTGGAGGCTAGACAGCGTGAGACCCCAAGGGGTTTCCAGGATGGTGAGGGGTCAGGCACATCCCACCATTTGCAGGAGTGGGATGCCACTCCCCACTAGGCATCACATGCCCCCACTCGTTCCACTATGCCCACTTTTCTGGGTGCAGACATTGGGGCAGGAGCATAGCAGGAGCCAGAGCTTGGCCACATGGGTGATTATTTTGCTGAGTATCAGGCATATGGGTAGGAGTTCAGGGATGCCCTTTCATTCAGAGATTTTGTTCAGCTTCAGCGGGATAGCAGACCCCGTGACCATCACAGAGGTCATCGGCATTATCACGAGGGATATACCCAACATATGGTGAGTAGATTCCATTTTCCTACATTTCATTGTTCATCAAACAGTTCGGCAAAGTATTGGGTGGAGAAGCTGGACATATACTTCCAACTCAACCAGATGGCAGAGGCGGAAGCCATCAAGGTGGTGACGCTGCATTTAGATGGTGAGGCCCAGGATTGGTGGTTCCATGGGATGGTTACACTTGGACATTCAACAATTACCACATATGCTGAGTTCACCTGGAGATTGATAGAGAGGTTTGACTGGAGGGATCTGCAGGAGCACTTTGTGGAGCTGACGAGGCTCAAAAAGATAGGGAGCCCGGAGACATATATTACAGATTTCCTAAGATTTTTGGTGATGGTGCCTAATCTATTCATGACGCAGATGATATACATGTTCATTGGGGGGTTAGCAGAGCCGCTTCGAGGTTTGGTCAGATCCGCCAGACTAGCCACACTCCAGGACGCAGTTGGCAGGACCCGGGATTTGTAGGATGTTTTACCCTGTACCAGGACACCTTACCCCCAGAGACAGGCTTTCCAGCAAAAGAGGAAGGATGTGAGGATTTCACCTCCTATGGGGAATCTAGGTAGGGGGTAGCTAGATGATGATGCCAGGAGGGATTTGAAGAAGAAGAGGCTGTGTTTTACCTGTCAGAGCCGTGGGAACCGAGACACAGATGTGCTACTGGCAAAGCACATTTTATCGAGGTCTTCTATGAGAGTAGTGGGGAAGAGGATGATTATGATGATGGGGAGGTAGGAAATAGTCAGGCAGTGTAGGACTATTTGCCGCCTCCACCTCCAGGAGCAGGAGGTGCAACTTTTGCACCCACAGGGGGGACCCTTGCAGCATTGCGAGAAGTACCCAAGTATTTGATGCTGCGTGTCCGAGGGATAGTACGTTGGTAGTGAGTTTCAGTCCTGCTAAATAGTGGGGCAACCCACAACATCATCGACGCATAGATGGTCGAACGGAGAGGCATACCGATAGAGAGCTTCGATGGATTTTCAGTATTGGTCCCAGGAAATCAGATGATGCAGTGTGCCATATATGTTCCAGAGCTGGTTGTGATGATGGGCACCTACATAATGACTGACCACTTTTTTGTGGTTAACACACCAGATACCAATGTGGTATTGGGTGTACAGTGGATGATTACTCTAGGGAAGGTGACCACAGATTGGGAGGCCTTAGAGATGGAGTGGGATGATAAGAAGACCGGTAAGCATGAGAAGATACGTGGGATGCACACTTACTCACCCCAGACTGTTTTAGCTCACTGGATGGAGGTAGAATTCCAGAAGGGAGATATAGAGTGGGTAGTAGAGCTGCGTGCATTAGAGGTAGGGACTGCCGGGCAGTCAGTTCATCCTGAGATATAGTCCATCCTTGACCGGTATGCCGTGGTGTTTGGGGAGATACCGCTAGTAAAACCACCAGATCGGGGATTTGAGCACACTATTGAGTTAGAGTAGGGCATTCAAGCCATTATCACCACACCCTATAGGCACCTGAAGGCCTATCAGGACGAGATTGAGAAGGCAATCCAAGAGTTGCTGGCTCTTGGACATGTTCGGCCTAGCACCAGTCCTTTTGCTTCTTTAGTAGTGTTGGTGAAGAAGAAGGACAACACATTGAGAATGTGAATTGGTTACAGGGCTCTGAATAAAAAAACCCTGAAGAATAGGTACCCTATACCGTGGATTGATGAGCTGATGGATGAGTTGAGAGGAGCACAGTTCTTCTCGAAGATCGATTTGAGATCCGGGTACCACCAAATTTGCATGAGGGAATAGGACATTCCCAAGACCGCTTTTAGGTGCCAGTATGGCCACTTTGAGTTCTTTCTTATTCCATTTGGGCTAACCAATGAAAAATCCACCTTCCATTCATGCATGAACCACATCTCCCGCAGTCACCTAAGGAAGTTTGTGATGGTCTTTTTTGATGATATACTGATATATATCAGGACTTGGGAGGAGCATCTTCAGCACATAGAGGTAGTGCTATGTATTTTGGAGGAGAAACAGTTCTATGCTAAGCTCTCCAAGTGTGAGTTTGGATTGACGGAGATGCTATACTTGGGATACATCATAGGAGTGGATGGAGTGAGGGTCCATGAGGAGAAGATCAGGGCCATCAGGCATTGGCCAAAGTCAAGAAACGTGATAGAAATTCAAGGATTTGTTGGTATCTGCACTTATTACAGGAAGTTCATCAAGATTTTCTCTCAGCTTGCTTCACCTCTTATAGATTTGATGAAGAAGGGGGCATTCAGTTGGTTGGATACAACACAACAGGCCTTTGACAGGCTCAAGGAGGTGATGAGCAGCTGCTTATTACTTGCATTGCTGGATTTCACGCAGCCATTTGTCCTAGAGTGTGATGCATTGGGAGAGGGGATTGCTGCAGTATTGATGTAGGGAGGTCACTCGATAGCTTTTGAGAGCTGAAAGCTTCTTCCACATGAGCAGTTATATGCCATATATGACAAGGAGATGTTGGCCAGCATGCATGCCTTGGCCAAATTCTGGCAGTACCTGGTGGGTAACAGGTTTAGGGTGAGGACTGATCACAACAACCTCAGGTTCTTTTTAGAGCAGAAGCAGCTACAAGAGAGGCAGCATAAGTGGGTCAGCAAGATCCGGGCCTATGAATTTGACATAGAGTATGTCAAAGGGAAGAACAACATGGTGGCTGATGCACTTTCACGGAGAGCAGCCTCGTTATCCTTGATGAGTCTAGACACATATTAGAGGGCTCTAATTTTGGTGGATTACTCCAAGGATAGGTTTTATTGAGAGGTTCTGGATGGACAGGTCACAGATAATCGATACAGGGTGATGGATGAGATCATCTACTACAGGGACATGATCTTCTTGGCTGAGGGCTCTCATCTCATGAAGAAGATACTACAGGCTTCTCATGATTCACCATTGGCTGGTTACCTGGGGTTTACTAAAATCTACAGGGCCATCAGAGAGAGGTTCTCATGGAAGGGCCTCAAGGAGGATGTACTCCAGCATGTCAGGGAGTGCGAAGTTTTCCAGCACAACAAGGGGGATATGAACCATCGAGTAGGATTGTTGTAGCCTCTTCCCATTCCAGAGGGGAAATGGGAGAGTATTTCGATGGATTTCATCACAGGGTTGTCCGCGGTGCAGGGCAATGACTGTATATTTGTTGTCGTTGATTGACTGACAAAATATGCACACTTTTTCACCATATCCATGCACTATTCAGTAGAACAGGTGGCAGAGCTATTCTTTTGGGATATCTTCAGGTTACATGGTCTTCCCAAGACCATTGTCAGTGACAGGGACAACCGCTTCATGGGCAGATTTTGGCAGGAGCTTTTTTGGTTGGTGGGGATAGAGTTGACACCGAGTACCAACTACCACCCATAGATAGATGGGCAGACGAAGATATTTAAAAAGTGGCTAGAGGGCTACTTGTGTAACTATGTCAGTGGGTAGTAGAGAGTGTGGCTAAAGTGGCTGCACCTAGAAGAGTACTACTACAACACCACCCATTATATGTCTATCGGTATGTCTCCATTTTATGCATTGTATGGTTATCATGATTTATCTTTCATTGATGTGATTTTTGGTGCTAGCAAGGCTCCGAGAGCCCAGATTTTGATCCAAGAGAGTCAAGACATCCTCCAAGCTCTCAAGGATAACCTGGCTACAACATAGAATCAACAGAAACTGTATGCCGACAAGGGTTGGGTGGAGAGATAGATTGAGGTAGGGGACTTGGTCTACCTATGCTTACAACCGTACCGATAGTTGACTCTAAAGTAGAAGGGGGCTGAAAATCTCAAGCCCCACTTTTATGGACCATACAGGGTAATATGCAAGGTTGGACAGGTTGCCTATGAGTTGGAGCTTCCCCAAGATAGTAAGATTCATAACATTTTTCATGTATCATGCCTGAAGAAGGAATTGGGACAGCTGGTGACAGTGACGGAGGATCTTCTGCCTACAGATGATGAGGGGCATTTGGTGCTACAACCAAAAGCCATCATTGATGTCAGAGAGAGGCAGCTACGGAGTAGGACAGTTCGGGAATTCTTGGTGAGGTGGAAGAATTTTCCGGATGATGATGCCACTTGGGAGAGTGAGAAGATCTTGTAACATCCATCACTACAGTTGCTTGGGGTCAAGCAACATTTTCCAGGGGAGACTGTAATATTCCCAATTAGCGATAGCTAATTGGAAATATTAATTTTGATCAATTTTACCTTCTATAGTTAAATTATAAATAAAGTGAGTAGAGGGGGACATAACTCACTCTAAAGATAAAGTGCACTACCTAGTAGACACAACGTTATAACTTAAGTGGGCCAAGGAGGGGCCAAGAGACCATGTAGAGGGGGACCCACTTAGACCACGTGGGATGGACTGCGTAGGTTGAGTTGGAAAACGTGGGCAAAGGGAGGCTACATTAGAGATGGTGGGGCCTAGGGTTTGAGAAAGGCCCATCGTTATAAAAAGGAGGAGAGCCTCCTCATTTTGGCATTTGATGTTTATGCATATTGAGCTGGTCACTTCAACTACTTGAGAAGACTAGCTATTTAGCTTGTCTGCAACACTGTTTAGTGCACCGAGTGTCTCCGTTCAGAGATCTCACCCTCAGCCCTGGGAGACTTCGAGTGCTTTCTCGGGTGAGGCATTCTTATTAGTATTTTTGCAGGATAATCAAGTTGAGGCTTTGTCGTGGAGCATTGCATCTAGTGACTATGTAGTCTTGAGAGGGACGATGCAATTCATTTCGTGGGATCTCCAGGTTGATGTCATTTTGGAGGTTTCGGGTCTAGAGATTGTGCAAGGGGCTAGCCCTTGCCTATTGGAGAATTTTGGCAGAGTTTGTGGAAATATTTTGGTGGATTCCATTCAGCCTCAGTGTAGAGCCTTGGAGGATAGTGTAGATCCTCAAGGGGGTGATTTTCAGGGGTCAGCCTTTTCAGAAGTGCTCTCTGGGATTTTCTGGGTATCGTGAGTAGAGGCAGATTCCAAAGTTTCAGCTCATTCCAAGTTGGGGAGCAGCCCTTGTTAGCCCCCTATAAATTTTTGACAAGCAAACAGGGGGCTAAATGTTTTTGAGCCTTCAAGGAATGCATTTCCTCTAAAGACACATCATCCTTGAAGCCTCCTTGTGCCTTTTGTCCTTTGATAAAATCCCCTCTGCTGATTCCCATTTTAAAGCCTCTTTGTTTGTGAAGAATGCCCAAAAGCCTCTGTTTAATCCTATTTTATTCCCACTAAACCCCATTTTCCACCCTCTTTTTTCCCCTTATAAATTTCCCTCATCAACCCTCTAAATCCTCCCAAAACCCTGTTTAAGCCTTATGATATCCCTTTGTTTGGACAAATAGCCCTTTTTCCCTTCTATCATTCCCCTTTTGGATTTGAAATGCATTAAAAATAAGCCAAGATACCCCTTATTCTATATATGTGGGTTTAGCACCTTTCGGCCCTAGCCCCGCAAACCATTCCCCCATGTAATCCAGTGCCAAGACCAGGTGCCAAGGCATAAAGCGCTTATCATGATTGGATATCGGGAGCGATATCCACCGTCAATTTCCCGTAATCCAACAGTCGTCGCAAGCCCCAGCACTCTTGCGTTCCCCCATTCATTCCCCAATCACTTCACAACTGTCGATCTAATTCACAGATCGACGGCCTGTATTTCATCCGCCCCGGTGGTCCTCGCGCTAGAGCACTATTGCAAACCACAAGTTTCTATCGCACCTCTTTTGGAGGGCAGGTTGTTTTTTCATTTGGCAGCGATTCCACTCACCGGCCGACATGTGGCTACATGCACTATTGGGAAACCGCCCTCATCGCGCGTTATAGTTCAACTGTGGACCCAACATGATATGCGCGTACACCATCCGATCTGAAGCTGTCCATCCAACGGTGATCGCGCCATGAAGATGCTCCGGTGTTAGCCTGAGGCAAACGGGACCCTTGGCCCACCATCAGTCGACCTCAGATGCATTTTCAGCCGTCGATCTCCTCCTGAGATCGAACAATCCAGATTAAACCAATGCCCTGCCTTTGACCGGCCCCACCGCCAGTGCTCCACGTCACCCATTTTTATTGTTTTTTCCCATTTTCTTTGTATTGCGCCACCTGTCCTCCAGGTTTTCACCACGTGGTCAATGCCACCCTTACTCTATAATTGGTCCATTTCTCTGTTTTTTCTGCCATTTTACATTCTTACCTGCTGTTTCAACCATGCTGCACCACCATTCTACAAGCCTTCCACTACATCCATCCCCCCTAGCATGGATTTATTAATGATTTTGTGAGTTTGGTAGGATTACAGCCAAGCAGAAAACGCCATGATTTATGGTCATTGTTCCAGTGACATTGAGCGCAGAGAAGGCCATTGTCCGAGGCTAATATTGTAGGAAGAGGTTTGGGAAGGTTTTTGTAGGAAAATTTTCATCAAAGTACGATGCTCGAGACTGTCAAACCTCCCCAGCACCATTAAAACTCGAAGTTTTCATAGTCAGAGGCAATCATGGAGCGGCAAAGAGTATCAGTGAGAAAGCAGAGAACTTAAGGCCTGTAATTGCAGATTTTTAGCCTTAATCCAATAAATTGAAAGAAAAATATCAAAATGAAGACCTCATGAGTCACACAAAAGGCCTAGGGCACACAAAATGATATATATCAGTGTCACCATCAGCAGAATGTTCCTATCGGTGAAAGGACGAAGTGTCTATACTGTTTCCATACTATATCGTGTTCCTGAAGAAATTTCAGCCCTGACAACAGTCTTATGCTATTAGAAGCATTTGTTACACAATATGGTAGAACCAAGCATCATTATTCTACCTTCTGTTTATTCACTAGAGTATTGCAGTGGCGCTACAAAAAAGTACATCAAAGTCATACCTGGAGTAAATTGCAGCCTGACGAAGACCGTTGTTTCATCCAAAGAGTACTAAAAATAAATGCCTAGAATTTAAAATAGAATGGGGCCTCAGCCCTCTTCCTCTCCTGATTTTTAATGCTACATTTAGTTTTTCACCTACCTCCGCTGCCTCTTTTTCAGCTATAAAATTCATGAAGAAACTCATTGTAAAGGTTGTTGATCGGATATCTGTGAACTGCAAGCTGTTTCTCTTGAGACATGTTCTCTGTGTAAAGTTGTAAGATAGGCCGAGGAAGATGTTTTCAGACTGAATATCAAGATATTGGTAATGTTGTACTTGACTGGTGTTGCTCTTTAATATTACAAGCACATTTCTTTGGATCACGATTTAAAGCAACGGTGATGTTTTTCTGTCTTTGTCTATGTTTTCCTTGTTATTTCATTACATTTCATTTCTTCTAGCACGCATCAGAAATCTGGCATAGGATTTACCCTTGTTAGGTACCCTATGTTTTTGCTCTCCCCGCCTTCAATGTTTTTTGCTGTATGTATTATTTGAGAATTGATTTTAAGCTAATTTAACCAGTGTAGTGCTCAAACATATACTACTAGCTGAAGTATGAATTAAAGAATCTATTCTTAGATGTTCTTGTTGGTCTTTAATTGAATGAATTGGGATACTAGGAGTCTAGAACTCTATCTCTGTCTCACTAGGATCTCTTTCAATTAATTGAACCTTCCTAAGTTCCCTTAAGCTGGATGCCAAAGCATTGAGAGTTTAAAGTCTCTCTCTGATCTCAGGTTTTCAGCTTTGTGTTTAAATCTTTCATGTTTCCTTGTCTGAAGAGTTAACCTTTAGGTTTCTGGATCACAGGTTGTCCAATGGCATGTCCTATCCCTGGATCTGATTCCTGAAAGGTCACCTTGGAAGTTTCCTTGCTTTCACCTTCTTTCTTGCCTTTCCCACCGCACTATCATCTTTAAGATCCAATGCTTTAGATGACTAGCCCAACTGAAAGCCTGCATATTGAATAGCAAGTAAACACTTTCATGACTCCATTTCCCAATGGTATTGAATGTTCTCTGAATCATCCCTCCTTTGCCTAAAATCCTCTTTGCTCATCCTTGTCTTATATTGAACCCTTATTTCCTGATTCCCAACAATCAAACTAAAAATCAAACAAACAAACCCCGTGCCTATAACTAGCCTAACATCTTAACTTTGAGCTTCAAAGAGATATACCTTTGCCCATCATAGAGAGATCCCTCTCTGGACCCAGGAGGGCTAGATCCTAGGGTCTGAAAGTGGTTCTGATGTTGTCTCATCTTTTGGTCTCGCCAATCTGGCCAAAACATGGGAACCCCAACATAATGGCTACTCCACTAGGGAATCTGAGAGTCTATAACTGATAACATTTTTCTGTCTCCCATTGTCTACCCCAACATAATGGCTACTCCGCTGGGGACTTTTTGAGAATTTCCGATCTTAGTACATCACAAGAGCCTCAGAAACCTACAATCTCTGGTTAGGTTGGCAGTTAAACACTCCTATTCATAAATAAACTTCTATACCTCTTGTTGTGTTTTCTCCCACACTCTTAGACATAGTCTGGAAAGCGCCAGACAGCCTCTGGATCTCATCCTCTTTTAGAGGTGAAATATCTGGTAAATGCCCTCCCAGTCCATCTCTGGTTAGAGTTTGCTGTGTTTTAAAGATTTCCCTAAAAAGGACATTACAGAAACACTGTGGTGGATAATATACCCTCTCGAAACATCCTAAACCTTCCACCTGGTGACTCCATAGTTCCTAAATGATTAAAAGAATCCATTGGTGATTAGTAGGCCTACTAATTATCTTGGTTCACATAAGACTCTACTGGGAGATGAAAGCCCATTACAACATCATCCATAATAGAAGTAACAAGTAGGGTTAAGCTGCGTTGTTGGAAAACAACATTCTAGCTTCAATAACCATTCACACAAGAGCTTATCCTAACCCAAACCCACCTGAAATAGTTGAAAACCCTAAGAACATCCTCCAGAGATTTCCTACACCTAAAACACCAACTATTTCCAACCACATCCATAGAGCTAACTCTGCACCAGAAGACTTTACAGCTCTATCAGACCCACTTTTTGACCTAGACTCTCAAAACAATGTACCTAGAACTAGGTCATTCAGTGTCTTAGACCAGCCAGAACTTGAGCTACCCGGTCCACCACCCCAAAGTGGTAAACACATTAGGGATAGATAGACCCCTCCATCTACACCTCCTAATATTCACTTCATTCAAAACTTGGGGCTTTTCCACCCTAAATATGCTCAGCAGACTTCTGTTGGTCCTAGTATCCCTGCCATCCACATACCAGCTGCTCAAGCTAACCCTTTACCTCATCAAAATACCATCATGGTAGCCTAGTATGCACCTCTGGTTTTACCTCAGCCTCTAGTACCCTTACCCAATGATTATCAATCAAAGATCCCACACTTCACTGCAAAAGAGTCCACCACAACTCAGCACCATGTAGACAAGATGGAATATTCTTTTGACTACATGGAGATAGATGAAGATATAGTCAAAATGAGAATATTTTCCTAGAGCTTAGGAGATGATGTGAAGAAATGGTTTAAAGGCCTCCCCCCTAATAGTATCCAAGACCTTCCTGCTTTGAGAAGAAAGCAAGATTGAGAGCTAAGAAAAGGGTAAGTTATAGAGATGACACTGTAGCGTCTACATCTGACCCCAATTATGATCGTCTGTCTAAAAACATGGAAAAGATATAGAAAATGATGGAAAAAATGGTTGTCATAGTCAGTAACCAGAATAGAAACCAAAATCATAACCAGAACCAGAACTCTAGAAGAAACAACACCACTCCCAACAGACAAAGAGAATCAGATCAACAAGTTATTCCCACATTTCAAGAGAATTTTCTTGATGAAGATGAGGGAATCATAGAAGAGTCTGAGGGAAACATAATAAACATGTTTGAAGTAGAAAAAACAATCCACAACTGTTCCACAGAGGAAGATCAACCTTCATCCTCATACTGGGATGAGGAAAGATCAGAATATGAGGATTACAGACTTGGATTTGAAAATGCCAGCATGTAGGTCAGGGAATAGTATGAACTTAGAAGCGAGAAGAGCCTAGAAACTTCTAAACCCAAAACTTCTAAGATTACTATTAAGAAAAGGCCTGATAAAACTTCTAAAGTAACTGCTGAAAGTAACAAATCAGTAGCTGATATTTCTAGGAAGAACAAAGAAAAGGACAACCAAAACACTGATAAACAAAGTCAACCAACTAGCAGCACTATTACTGTAGTTAGTTCTCTTGATAAAAATGTCACAAACACTGTACATAGTGAGAATTAGTACACTGATCTTGCCACCGAGGTAGTGACCAACAAGACATAATTGAACATTCCAAAGAGTCAGTCCACTTTCAATTTGGAGAGTGAGATTGCAAAAAATAAAATCTCTGTCCCACTCTCTGAGCTGGCCACTGAGGATGTATATAAAGGACAAATTTTGAAAGATTTAAAGCTATAGGAAAATAGCGACACTGTCAATCTGAGTGATGATCAACCAACCCTTCTGTTTGGTCCAAAGATAGAAGGGAAGTTTCAGGAAGGGGTAGTACCCCCTTTTTATATCAGTCTCAATATCCATGATAAGATCCTTCACAATGCGATGCATGACTCTGGGGCATCACACAACCTAATGCCTAGGGTAGTGATGGAAAAGTTAGGCCTAGAGATAACCCGTCCCTATAAAGACCTATATTCATTTGACTCTAGTAGAGTAAAGTGTCTTGGCCTGATTAAGGATTTGTGTGTGAAATTAACTTAGATTCGAGCCAAATTTATGGTCATGGATGTTGTAGTGGCAGATGTGCCACCTAAGTATGGAATGCTACTATCAAGGTCATGGGGAGCCAAGATGTAGGGCACAATGTAGATGGATGGGGCATATGCCACAATCATTGTCTGTAGCCAATTAAGGAGACTGTATAGAGAGGCACAAATGAAATTCCTAGTCAGCAGCCCCGAAAAACCTGAAAATTCACCTTTATACTCTGTACACATAGATCTAGACTCCTTTATCTTTTGCAATGATGAATCCTTAAAGGGGCAAGAATTAAAAAACAGAGATACAAATAATGAAGCAGAGCCCATAGAATTTAACATAATGGCTACTCTTGAATCGGAAGAAAACGATGTAGAAACCTATGGGCAGTGCACCAAAAACGAAACTCAGAGTGAACAAGAAATAGAATGCAGTCATCTGATGAGTGACCCTTCACAAGCTCATATGCTACACCTAGAATGAAACGATGTTAGGCCCAAGAGCGAACCTTTATGGGAAATGAATTTCGATGGGTCATGCACCAAGAGAAATGCAGGAGTAGGAGTGTGGGTACATAGCATAGAGAGTGACTATGCAGAGAGCCATACATGTAACCTGCACTTCAAATGTACAAAAAATATTGCAGAGTATGAGGTTCTTATCCTAGGCTTGAATCTGTTGAAAAAATTAGGAGCCCGTAGGATAACTTTGCATGGAGACTCTAAGTTGATTATAAAACAAGTGAATGGTGAATACACAGTGAAACACTCTAGGTTGAGAGCGTACAGGAATGATGATATGGATTTATTGAAAACCTTTGTAGAATACGAACTGGTGTTTTTCCCTAGGAGTCAGAACACAATTGAAAATGTATTAGCCTGCGTGGCTAGTTCATATCACAAGCCTCCCAACGACCAAAAAATCATAATTCAAACCAAATTCAGACCTGCAGTGTTGGACAATGAAAAATATTGGCAGGTCTTTGAGGGCGATAAACAGATTGAGGATTTCCTGATAGGCAAGAATGAGTTTGAATTTTCCGATTTAGACTCTAAATCTGACGATAGCTGCCTAAGTGAGGAGCCCTCAGATGAGGAAGAACCACCCCGTAACATAGAAATAAACACTTTAAATGAAAATATTGGAAATCCAAACGAAAAATGTGAAAACACAGATAGTGAAGAAGTAGAGGTGCTGCAGGCCAAAGATAAGAACATACCCAGGGGGCTGGCACCTTTAGAGGAACTTTTTGACTTTGATGATGTAGCAAAAAATACCACTATAGAAAACTCATATTCCGAGGTTGAGGAATGCAACATAGGCACTGAAGATAAGCCCAAGATGATTAAATTGGCGAAGTCCCTACCTGCAAACATGAAAAAGAAATATATGGACTTGTTCAAAGAATTCATTGATGTGTTTGCTTGGAGCTATGAAGACTTAAAGGCCTATGACACAAACATTATACAACACAAAATACCTCTGAAAGAAAATCAGAAGCCCTTTAGACAGAAACTCCGCAAAATAAACCTAAAACAATTACCTGTAGTAGAAAAGGAGATAAAGAAGATGTACGAGGCAGGCATAATAGTTCCTGTGAGGTTCTCTGATTGGGTCTCAAACCTAGTGCCTGTGAGAAAGAAAATAGGTGAGATCAGACTGTGCATATATTTCAGGAACCTTAACAAAGCCTCACTTAAAGACAATTACCCTTTGCCAAAAATGGAACATATCCTGCAGAAAGTAGTAGGCTCAAAAAGGATCTCCCTGTTAGATGGTTTCTGAGGTTACAACCAAGTTTTAGTAATCCCAGAAGACCAACTCAAGATAGTTTTTAGCACTCCATGGGGCACCTTTATGTATAAAAATTCCCTTTGGACTGATGAACACTGGTGCAACCTTCCAACGAGCAATGGACATAGCCTTTTCAGATGAAATAGGAAACTTCATTTTCATCTATCTGGATGACATAACAGTCTATTCCAAGACTAAAGAAGAACACCTAAAACATCTGAGAAGAGTGTTTGAAAAATGTAGAAGGTTTGGTCTGTCATTGAATCCTAAAAAGACTGTATTTGGGCAGCAAGAAGGAAAAATTCTCGGCCATATTATATCTGAGAAGGGAGTTAAGATAGACCCACAAAGAGTTGAGGGAATACTACAGATCACACATCCAAGAAACATTAAAGAGTTATAGTACTTCATTTGGAAACTAAACTTCTTAAGAAGGTTTATTCCCAATTTAGTTGAACACCTCAAGAATATGACTAACATGTTAAAGAAAGGTGTAGGAGTTAAGTGGATTGTTGAAGCTAGGAAATCTTTTGAATCAGTTAAACTTGCACTCACCCGAACTCCTGTCCTAATCAGTCCTGATTTCTCAAAGGATTTTCTGAATTTTTCATTTGCCTCCGAGCATACAGTAGCTACAGTTCTGCTGCAGAAAAATCCAAAGGGAATGGAACAACCCATTTCTTTCTTCAGTAAAGCTCTGAGGGATGCACCCTTGAAATACACCATAATGGAAAAACAGGCGTATGCCTTGGTTAAGGCCTTGAAAGACTTTAGGGTGTACATACTGCATTCCCACACCATAGCCTATGTGCAAAATATAGTGGTTAAAGACATCTTGTCCCAAGACCCAGATGGGAAGAGGGGCAAATGGATTGCTATGATCTTAGATTACGACCTTGAGATAAAACCCACAAAACTGATCAAAGGTCAGGGCCTAGATCAACTAATGGCTGAATCAAATTTACAAGCCCTTGACATAAACATGGTGGATGCCTTGGATGAGTAGGAAGGATCACCTGATCCCACTGTCGAGGAGAAGTTTTAGAACTCTCCATGGTATTCTGACATTCTATATGTGCTCACACACCTCAATGCCCCTCCTGAACTGTCAAATACCAAGGCCAGATTCCTAAAAATAAAAGCCAGAAACTATTGCATTCTGAATGAATGCTTATACTGGAAAAATACAAATGGCCTATTGCTTAAATTTTTTCCTGAAACTGAAGCTGAGACGATTAAAAAAGAGTTCAATGCAAGAGAGTGTGGAGGCCACCTGAACTGGAAAGCCACTGCTATCAAAATACTCAGAGCTGGCTATTATTGGCCTACAGTCTTCAGTGACATCCATAAGATGATAATTTACTGCCACAAATGCCATATTTTCGAAGGAAAAATAAAGCTCCTCCCCCTACCTTTACAACCCATCACTGTTGAGCGTCCCTTTATGCAATGGGGCCTAGATTTCATAGGAGAAATACACCCTACTTCTTCTGCACAACACAAGTGGATCTTAACAGCCACAGACTACTTCACTAAGTGGATAGAGGCTATACCTTCTAGGAATGCCATAGATTGTGTCATCATTAGGTTCCTAGAAGACCACATCCTCTCTCAGTTTGGTTGTCCAAGGAGAATAATCATTGATAACGCTGCTGCTTTTAAATCCAAGAAAATGGTTGATTTTTGTCACAGGTATCAAATCGCACTCGGTCATTCAACTACTTACTACCCACAAGGTAATGGTTTAGCTGAATCATCAAACAAGAGCCTGGTGACCATCATCAAAAAGTTGTTGGAAGAAAACAAGAAGTCCTAACACAACAAGTTGGTGCATGCTTTGTGGGCTGACAGGCTTACCATGAAGAAATCCATTGGAATTTCACCCTATCAGCTTGTCTATGGAATAGAGGCAGTGTTTCCTACCAGCCTGGGGGTACCAGTGATAAAACTTGTCCAAGAAATTCAGATAGAAGAGGACAACATGGTAAGGAGGATAAACCAAACAATTCATCTCCAGTAAACAAGGGAGGAGGTCTATAACAGATCCATGAAAGTTCAGGAAAATATAAAGAAGTTGTTCGACAAGAGAACCAAAGCTTATGACTTCAAAATTGGAGATGAAGTGGGACTCAAGGATAGAAGACAAAGGAAAGCACGGCAAGTTTGACATTTTGTGGCAGGGTCCATACATCATCCAGGCCACTGTGGGTCCAAATGCGTTTTTTCTACAAGAACTAGATGGTACAGAGCTGTTTGGGGGTCCTGTCAATGGCAGGATGCTCAAACACTACTTCTGCTGATTTCCAATTTCCAGTTTCCATTTCCATTGTAAATACCATTGCTGTGTTTTTTTTCAAGAAAAAAGAGAAAATGTTCCAAACAATAGAGAGAAAGGAGGGGTTCATACGTGCTTAAAACATGAACCTTTGAGGTGCAAAATATTGGCTCTAACATAATCAAAACCTGAGCTAGCAAATAAGAATAGGATCAGCTCTAACATGCCCAAAACCAGAGCTGAAATGAAGAAGAGAAAGTGACTCTAACAAGCTCAAAACTTGAGTCACAAAGAAAAGAAGGATGCTTCAAAACTTCAGATTTCAAGCCTTCAAGATTTTGTTTTCAGTTTTCTCCAAGTTTCTGTCCATGTGCAACTGTCTTTATGCCTTGGATCCATAGCAAACTAGACTGTCTAATCCTAGTTTGACTGTTTTTAAATTTCTGTTGTAGAATGTAGAGAAGAAATCTGTTGGACAATCTAATCCCAACGGATATTAGATTGGGTAGAGAAACATATGAGACCAATAGTTTAATCTGGTCTCATGGAGAAATAAGGGTAGAAATAGAATAGGTTTATTTCCTTGTTTGTAAAAAATAAATGATGTGAAGGGTCTGCTAGTCCAAATGCACCCTAGAAGAGAAAATGATAGGACTATAGTCTCGGTAGGTAGATTTTTTGGGAATGTTTATGCTGATCTATCATGTTTGTGGCAACTGAAAATCAAAGAATGAAGATGGTTCAAAGATCAGGCACCTGGCCTACCTCAAAGATCATTTCTAAATTCTTGACTCATTCAAGAAGAAGCCATACCCATGTGGAGCCACTGTTAGCCCCCTATAAATTTTTGACAAGCAAACAGGGGGCTAAATGTTTCTAAGCCTTCAAGAAATGCATTTCCTCTAAATACACATCATCCTTGAAGCCTCCTTGTGCATTTTTTCCTTTGATAAAATCCCCTCTGCTAATTCCCATTTTAAATCCTCTTTATTTGTGAAGAATGCCCAAAACCCTCTGTTTACTCCTATTTTATTCCCACTAAACCCCACTTTCCACCCTCTTTTTTCCCCTTTTAAATTTCCCTCATCAAGCCTCTAAATCCTCCCAAAACCCTATTTAAGCCTTATGATATTCCTTCGTTTGGCCAAATAGCCCTTTTTCCCTTTTATCGTTGTCCTTTTTGCTTTGAAACGCATTAAAAGTAAGCCAAGATATCCCTTATTCCATATATGCGGGTTTAGCACCTTTCAGCCCTAGCCCCACAAACCATTTCCCCATGTAACCCAGCGCCAAGACCAGGTGCCAAGGCATAAAGATCTTATCGCGATTGGATATCGGGAGCGCTATCCACCGTTGATTTCCCGTAATCTAATGGTCGTTGCAAGCCCCAACGCTCTCACGTTCTCCTGTTCATTCCCCGATCACTTCACAACCGTCGATATGATCCACAGATTAACGGCCCATATTTCATCGGCCTCGGTGGTCCCCGTGCCAGAGCACTATTGCAAATCGCCAGTTTCTATCGCACCGCTTTTGGAGGGTGGGCTGTTTTTTTCGTTTGGCAGCGATTCCACTCACCAGCTGACACGTGGCTACATGCACTATTGGGAAACTGCCCTCATCGTGTGTTATATTTTGACTGTGGACCTGGCACGATATGCACGTACACCGTCTAATCTAAAGCTGTCCATCCAATGGTGATCATGCCACGAAGATGCTTGGGATATCTTCGGGTTACATGGTCTTCCCAAGACCATTGTCAGTGACAGGGACAACTGCTTCATGGGCGGATTTTGGCAGGAGCTTTTTTGGTTGGTGGGGATAGAGTTGACATCGAGTACCAACTAACACCCACAGACAGACGGGAAGACGAAGATATTTAACAAGTGGCTAGAGGGCTACTTTTGTAACTATGTTAGTGGGTAGCAGAGAGCATGGCTGAAGTGGCCGCACCTAGGAGAGTACTGCTACAACACCACCCATCATATGTCTATCGGTATGTCTCCGTTTTATGCATTGTATGGTTATCCAGATTTATCTTTAGTTGATGTGATGTTTGGTGCTAGCAAGGCTCCGAGAGCCAGGATTTGGATCCAAGAGAGTCAAGACATCCTTCGAGCTCTCAAGGATAACCTGGCTACAACACAGAATCAACAGAAGCTGTATGCTGACAAGGGTCGGGTGGAGAGACAGATTGAGGTAGGGGACTTGGTCTACCTATGCTTGCAATCATACCGACAGTCGAATTTGAAGCAGAAGGGGGCTGAAAAGCTCAAGCCCCACTTTTATGAACCATACAGGGTGATACGCAGGGTTGGACAGGTTGCCTATGAGTTGGAGCTGCCCCAAGATAGTAATATTCATAACATTTTTCATGTATCATGCCTAAATAAGGCTTTGGGATAGCAGGTGACAGTTATGGAGGAGCTTCCACCTACAGATGATGAGGGGCATTTGGTGCTACAGCCGAAAGCCATCATTGATGTCAGAGAGAGGAAGCTGCGGAGCAGGACAGTTTGGGAATTCTTGGTGAGGTGGAAGAATTTTCCAGATGAGGATTCCACTTGGGAGAGTGAGAAGTTCTTGTAACATCCATCACTACAATTGCTTGGGGTCAAGCAACATTTTGCCGAGGGAGACTGTAATATTCCCAATTAGCGATAGCTAATTGGAAATATTAATTTTGATCAATTTTTCCTTCTATAGTTAAATTATAAATAAAGTGAGTAGACGAGGACATAACTCACTCTAAAGATAAAGTGCACTCCCTAGTAGACACAACATTATAACTTAAGTGGGCCAAGGAGGGGCCAAGAGACCACGTAGAGGGGGACCCACTTAGACCACGTGGGATGGACTGCGTAGGTTGAGTTGGAAAACGTGGGCAAAGGGAGGCTACATTGGAGATGGTGGGGCCTAGGGTTTGAGAGAGGCCCATCATTATAAAAAGGAGGAGAGCCTCTTCATTTTGGCATTCGATGTTTATGCATATTGAGCTGGTCACTTCGACTACTTGAGCAGATTAGTTGTTTAGCTTGTCTGCAGCACTGTTTAGTGCATCGAGTGTCTCCATTCGGAGATCTCACCCTCAGCCTTGGGAGACTTCGAGTGCTTTCTCAGGTGAGGTATTCCTATTAATATTTTTGCAGGAGAATCAAGTTGAGACTTTGTTGTGGAGCATTGCATCTAGTGACTACGCAGTCTTGAGAGGGACGATGCAGTTCATTTCGTGGGATCTTCGGGTTGATGTCATTTTGGAGGTTTCGGGTCTAGAGATTGTGCAAGGGGCCAGCCCTTGCCTATTGGAGGCTTTTGGCAGATTTTGTGGCAATATTTTGGTGGATTCCATTCGGCCTCAGCACAGAGCCTTGGAGGATAGCGTAGATCCTCAAGGGGGTGATTTTCGGGGGTCGACCTTTTCAGAAGTGCTCTCTGGGCTTTTCTAGGTATTGTGAGTAGAGGCGGATTCTAGAGTTTCAGCTCATTCCAAGTTGGGGAGCAGCCCTTGTTAGCCCCCTATAAATTTTTGACAAGAAAACAGGGGGCTAAATGTTTCTGAGCCTTCAAGGAATGCATTTCCTCTGAAGACACATCATCCTTGAAGCCTCCTTATGCCTTTTTTCCTTTAATAAAATCCCCTCTGCTGATTCCCATTTTAAAGCCTCTTTGTTTGTGAGGAATGCCCAAAAGCCTCCATTTACTCCTATTTTATTCCCACTAAAACCCACTTTCCACCCTCTTTTTCCCCCTTTTAAATTTCCCTCATCAACCCTCTAAATCCTCCCAAAACCCTGTTTAAGCCTTATGATATCCCTTCATTTGGCCAAATAGCCCTTTTTCCCTTCTATCATTCCCATTTTGGCTTTGAAACACATTAAAACTAAGCCAAGATACCCCTTATTCCATATATGTGGGTTTAGCACCTTTCGGCCCTAGCCCCGCAAACCATTTCCCCACATAATCTAGTGCCAAGACTAGGTGCCAAGGCATAAAGCGCTTATCGTGATTGGATATCGGGAGCGCTATCCACCGTCGATTTCCCGTAATCCAACGGTCGTTGCAAGCCCCAATGCTCTTGCGTTCCCCCGTTCATTCCACGATCACTTCAAAACCATCGATCTGATCCACAGATCAACGACCCGTATTTCACTCGCACCGGTGGTCCCCGTGCCAGAGCACTGTTGCAAACCACTAGTTTCTATCGCACCACTTTTAGAGGGCGGGCTATTTTTTTTGTTTGGCAGCGATTCCACTCACCGGCTGACACGTGGCTGCATGCACTATTGGGAAACTGCTCTCATCACGCGTTATAGTTCGACTATGGACCCGGCGCGATATGCACGTACACCATCCGATCTGAAGCTGTCCATCGAATGGTGATCGCACCACGAAGATGCTCGGGAGTTAGCCCGAGGCAAACGGGACCCATGGCCCACCATCAGTTGACCTCCGATGCATTTTCAGTCGTCAATATCCTCCTATGATTGGACAGTCCGGAATAAACCAATGCCCTGCCTTTGACCGGCCCCACCGCCAATGCTCCACGTCACCCATTTTTATTGCTTTTTCCCATTTTCTTGGTATTGCGCCACATGTCCTCCAGGTTTAAACCACGTGTTCTCCACCACCCCTGGTATATAATTAGTCCATTTCTCTGTTTTTTCTGCCATTTTACGTTCTTACCCACTGTTTCCACCATGCTGCACCACCATTCCGCAAGCCTTCCACTGCATCCATCCCCCCTAGCATGGATTTCTTAATAATTTTGTGCGTTTTGCAGGATTACAACCAAGCGGAAAATGCCATGATTTATGGTCACTGTTCCAGTGACATTGAGCATAGAGAAGGCCAATGCCCGAGGCTAATATTGCAGTAAGAGGTTTGGGAAGGTTTCTGTAGGAAAGTTTTCATCAAAGTATGGTGCTCAACACTGTCAAACCTCCCCAGCACCATTAAAACTCGAAGTTTTCGCAGTCAGAGGAAATCATGGAGCGGCAAAGAGTATCAGTGAGAAAGTAGAGAACTTAAGGCCTGTAATTGTAGATTTTGAGTCTTAATCCAATAACTTAAAAGAAAAATATCAAACTGAAGACCTCATGAGTCACACAGAAGGCCTAGGGCACACAAAATGATATATATCAGTGTCACCATCAGTAGAATGTTCCTACCGGTGAAAGGACGAAGTGTCCATACTATTTCCATACTATATCGTGTTCCTGAAGAAATTTCAGCCCTGACAACAGTCCTATGCTATTAGAAGCATTTGTTACACAATATGGCAGACCCAAGCATCATTATTCTACCTTATGTTTATTCACCAAAGTACTGCAGTGGCGCTACAACAAAGTACATCAAAGTCATACCTAGATTAAATTGTAGCCTGATGAAGACCGATGTTTCATCCAAAGAGTACTGAAGATAAATGCCCATAATTTAAAACAGAATGGGGCCTCAGCCCTCTTCCTCTCCTGAGTTTTAATGCTACATTTAATTTTTCACCTACCTCCTCTGCCTCTTTTTCAGCTATAAAATTCATGAAGAAACTCATTGTAAAGGTTATTAATTAGATATATGTGAACTGCAAGTTGTTTCTCTTGAGACATGTTCTCTGTGTAAAGTTGTAAGATAGGCTAAGGAAGATGTTTTCAGACTGAATATCAAGCTATTGGTAATGTTGTACTTAACTGGTGTTTCTCTTTAATATGACAAGCACATTTCTTTGGATCCTGATTTAAAGCATCGGTAATGTTTTTCTGCCTTTGTCTATGTTTTCCTTGTTAGTTCATTACATTTCATTTCTTCTGGCATGCATCAGAAATCTTGCATAGGATTTACCTTTGTTAGGTACCCTATGTTTTTTCTCTCCCTGCCTTCAATGTTTTCTGTTGTATGTATTATCTGAGAATTTATTTTAAGCTAATTTAACCAGTGTAGTGGTCAAACATATGCTGCTAGTTGATGTATGAATTAATGAATATGTTCTTAGATGTTCTTGTTGGGCTTTAATTGAATGAATTGGGATACTGGGAGTCTAGTACTTTGTCTCTGTCTCACTAGGATCTATTTCAATTAATTGAACCTTCCTATTTTCCCTTAATCTAGATGCAAAAGAATTTAGAGTTTAAAGTCTCTCTCTGATCTCAGGTTTTCACCTTTGTGTTTAAATCTTTCATGTTTCCTTGTCTGAAGAGTTAACCTTTAGGTTTCTGGATCACAGGTTGCCCAATGGCATGTCTTGTCCCTGGATCTAATTCCTGAAAGGTCACCTTGGAGGTTTCCTTGCTTTCACCTTCTTTCTTTCCTTTCCCACCACACTATCATCTTTAAGATCCAATGCTTTAGATGACTAGCCCAATTGAAAGCCTGCATATTGAATAGCAAGTAAACCCTTTCCTGACTCCATTGCCCAATGGTATTGAATGTTCTCTGAATCATCCCTCCTTTGCCTAAAATCCTCTTTTCTCATCCTTGTCTTATATTGAACCCTTCTTTCTTGATTCCAAACAACCAAACTAAAAATCAAACAAACAAACCCCATGCCTATAACTAGCCTAACATCTTAACTTTGAGCTTCAAAGAGATATACCTTTGCCCATCACAGAGAGATCCCTCTCTGGACCTAGGAGGGCTAGATCCTAGGGTCTGAAAGTGGTTCTAATGTTGTCTCATAGTTTGGTCTCGCCAATCTGGCCAAAACATGGGAACCCCAACAGCCCCAACTACTCATTTGGTTCCAGGAGTAACAATTACACAATAGTTTTCCAACAGCTTGGACGCAGATCAGAGAACAACCATTCCATCGATATTCTGAGAGTATTCCTACACTTTCCTGGTGCAATTCAAGGTGCCATCACTCTGGTCACCTCTTGTACTCATTGCTATTTCTCATTATAATAAAATGGCTCAGTATTCTCTCTATTTTATGTGTACCTGTTGCATATATTGTTTCTAGCATTTCATGTACTGTTGTATGATCTGCATCACTGCTTTGAGACAGTCCGTTGTTTACGATCTGCTATGTTTTGCCCATACTCTATAGACGGAGTCTGGTGAGGGCCAGGTAGCCTCTAGATCTCATCCTCTTTTCAGCGATGAAATATATGGTAAACGCCCCTCCAGTCCATCTCTAGTTTAGAGTTGACTGTGTTTGAGAGATATCCCTGAAAGGGGATATTACACTCTACAACATATCCATCAATAAATCAAGATGGAAATTTATCTGAGCTCTCTCCCTGTCTAACTCTTCTTGACTCATCTCCTCTATGCCCTTTACCTTGGCATATTTCCTTCTACCGTGTCTTTCCTCTGAATCTCTATTATGACTGTTAGTGGTCATTTTATTCTCCATCTTCATGAGCTCCTCACTCACTATGAGTTGTACTAATCCTCTGCAACAACAAGTACTCCCTGCTGTCACTTACCTCACCAAGCTCTCCTCTATACTTGGTATTTTGGCAAGCACTAGTTCTCTATATATGGAGCCTCTATTTAGAAACTCATCTATGTTCTTTCTAGGATTCAAGTCATCTTCTCTTGAGAACACTTTAACTATCCTCTTTGTCCAACCTCAACTGGATTCTTCAGGTTCACTGCCACTTTCTTCAGAGTATCCACTTTACTCTACCTTCAAAAACACAATTGGTTCTTCTTTTATTTACATCTCCTCTTGCTGTCTTTGTTGATCTATTCCTCCTTTTTCTGCAACCTGCAAAACTCAAATCAGAGTTAACATAAAAAAATACCTGTATGATTTCACAAGGCAGTCTGCATCCACTCTTCAACACTCAAATAGATCTCCATTTTTTCACAAGAAATCAACCATTGCTTTGTCAGATTTTACTGTCTGAATTTTCTTTCTACACTTGTCTCCATCTTTTCAGATTTATAATGTGACTTCTTCTCCTCTGTTCCACAATCACACTTACATTCTCCTTCCATTTAACGCAGAATCTTATTCTGCTCTTACACCAAATGTATTCTACATATTTTAGCTCTGCAATCTTCATTTATAACAATTTTTCATTTATTCGCTCTGATACCAAATGATGCAGCCATAAGGCCACAAATACCCACATATGCAAAATCAAGACTATGTCTTCCCGATCCCAGGATTTATTTCTTATTAAAATGTATTAAGAGGAAGTATTTAACTTACCTTCAATACATCATAATTAACACAGGCTTTGTGGTACCCCGGTTTCACTCCAAAACCATTATGTTATAAACGATTTAACCATAAAAGGATTTAATCTTAAATCTCCACTTTGTTCTATTATAAAACCTTTATTATAGAATTATGTCGTAAACCATCGGGAAGACATATAAAACATTTAAACTTACCCTTTCATCTTTTTTCTTGTCACTCTACACGTTTACGAAGATTCCACACATTTACCAAGGCTCTTCCCTCTTTAAAATGTTGCAGCAAGGCTGCAAATTTTCACAATACGTGCGGACTTGTGATTTATGGGACCACACAAATCAGTGACCAACCAAAGCGGATCGCAACTTCACAACTTTTCAAACTTACTTCCTTGTAGCTTTGCAACTTTGATAATTTTCAATTCTTGCGATCACCGCTATACCTTATCACATTTGATGTGTGATATTTGTCACATCACATCTTAAACCACTTACATTGTGATGTCTTAACAAGTAAAGATAAAAATCGCTGATGGTGATATTCCACTGGGATTACGATTTAATCTCCACCATTGATCTATGCCAAATGTAATGGTCCACTCTGTATCTTCGATTTGCGATGTAATCTCCCACCAACACGTGGATTTTCTTCACAACCTCTGATCCATTTACTCTCTTGCATATTTATTTGCGATATCCATTCTCGACCGCTTATCTCTGACTTAGATCTCATGATCTAATATTGTCGATCCATATCACTTTCATTTTTGTGCTATGATCTCTGTCGTCCATTTTTCTGCTTCAATTCTATGTTTTGATCTTGACTTTCTATTTTCCCCTTTATGCTTTCTCCAAAAATTGAGTTTTTAATGAAAATACGTCAGTTCTCTGTCTTCCAGAAATATATACGATTTCTTCAATAATGAACTGATAAGGAGATCATGTCCAAGTTTAAATAATGCTAAAAAATGAAAGTGCTAAAAAATGGTTACAACCTGAATGACCAGAAAAGTCTCGTCACTGTGATTCTGACACCATGAATGGTTCTCAAAACCGAGGTTGTATGAAAAAGTTATGAAGGTTTGAAAAGCCTAGTAAACTCCAAAAATGTGTTGACCAAGTTTGAATTTTTAAATTTGGAAAAATTTAAAAAAGAATATTCCAAGGAATATTCCCCAAAATATTCCAGGAGGGCATATCATATTCTGACACGTGGCAAATTTTCATATGGTGAAGGTTTAACTTTATATTTTTTTGGGAAATCACGAGCTGGGACGTGGTAGGCCCGGAGACCACCACATGGCCCTAGGCCGGAGAATGTTGGCACTGTAAAAATTTGTTACAAGTCACCGGATTCGAGCAGGGTCTAGCCCTTGCCAAAGTAAAGACTCGAGCAGTCGGGGTCGCAGGTGTTTCTTAACTCTATAGTGAACCGTCACATATTTGTTTTTAAAAATTTGATTCAGCGGAAAAAGGATTAGGTCTAGCCCCAACCATGTGACTTAGGCACTGGGAAAATTTTCCTTAAGGCCCTAAACCACAAAGTCAACGGTTAGGAAAACTGTAATGTGTGGCCAACACTCCTTAAAATTCATTACGGAGGTTGACGACTGTTAACAAATGGATAAGGCCGATGGTTTTGGCAGACAACACATGTGACCACATGCCCCAAACATTTAACTTAACCCCAATGCCTCCACTGGTTCCACTAGCGAACCCCTCAAATGCGGCAGAATTTCTAAATTGGCGCTTTTATCTAAAGTTGCTCCACATTTAGTGGATTTTTTTAAGGGATATTGGGAAAAAATTAGTTTCTTCCATAACTCCCTCATTATTCGACCAAATTGGGTGAAAAAATAGTCAATTTTGGGTATGCTCAACATTGTGAGAATTTTGGCATAGGTTTTATGTTGAACAGAGGTCATCTTCAGTAGTTTTAGCTTTGAGGAAGATCAAGGAGCCATCAGGGCCATCATGGAGAAGGCAGTGTATTGGGCTTTATTTATCTGTTTTATGTAAATGAATAGTCATCTCTAGCTAATTCATACCTTATGAAGCTGATTTTACAAATATTTTTTCCTATTGAGGCTTATTTTCACTTGTACTTACATTTTGAGCAAATTATTACATGAGGGACATGCCATTGGGAGCTAGACCAGCAGATGTAGCCTAGGAGGGGTGAACTGCTTCAACAATTTGTTGAGTAATGTGCTTTGTGAAGTTTATTTCTCTGTTATTTATTGCTGTACACTGATAAATAGTTAAAATACTTAATCAATCCTCACACACAAATCTGTTTAATAAAGCCAAAACTATTTGTTTAACCTGCAAATTAAGGAGAACCTTATGCACACATTATTATTATTGTTTGGATACTTAGCACAATATAACTAATTCAATCCATTTAGATCATGAACATTTTTTCATTCAATAGGCTCACATATGTTTCTTTAATGAATAAATTATCTTAATTACTATTTTTTTTCTCCACGGCATAACCCTCCTAAGCTTGTTTGATATTCTGTAGTGCTAGTCTCTCCTGAGCTTGGATCTAGTTCATACTTAGAACTATTCGACCACTGTACACTTCTCACCTCACTCTCTAGTTCTTCTTGAAATCACCTGCACACCTAGAATATGAAAAATTATGTTGTTCACACTTACAATCTATAATCTATAAACAAAATAAGAAATTCATTAACACACCACACTCTGCACAACTCAGAATTGATTTTTATATCTACAAATAGATATTTACACAATGAATTCCTTCTTGGCCTAATTTTCTATATTAGTGGCCTCTCAACACTACTTCTCTCTCTCTGCTCATAGGCTTACAATCAGATCTTTTCTATTATCTATCTAAGAATAATGGTCTTCTAATGCCTTCGAGGCTTACAAATATATACAAAAGGTTTTTCAACCAATTCTGGTTCAGATCCTCAATCTTCTCAACTAAATCCTAAGAATCATCTAAATCCACAAAATCATCAACTAATTCCTAAGTCTAGGATTCACAATCCCTTTGAAATCTCAACTAGCCTAAATCTCTCATATTCTCCTACATTTGAGAACATTTACAAATATGCCTCACAATATTTAATTAAGTTCTATTCTAAATGTCTCACATAAAATCACTCAAAGCATTGAAAATTACATCAATTAAATACGTAGGGAACCAACTCCTTTGAAAACATAAGACCTCCAAGATTCTTCTAAATGTAAAATTTTTTCGAGCCATGATGATCTTGCATCAATATACTATTGGAATGTTTCTAGGTACAACTTATTTTGGTTCTCTGAGATGAATCTCTCATCTAGGATTCACCATTCATTCAAAAGAATTTTACGTACCACCTCTTTTGTACTTAGATCCTCCTTGGATATGTCAATGTCCATGCCTGAGAGGTTTACTGATTGTGCTTGCTCTTCTTTATTTGAGGGTTCTGCTTGGGATTTCCGCTTCGGTTTCACAACCATTTTTGGTGGATCTTGCCTTTGGTATCATTTGTTTGGTAGATCTATCTCCTTAGAGCTTTCCCCCATCTCCTGCAATATTTCAAATCTATTTAGGTTTCTCTTTTTCTTTTCTTGGTTCAAGGTTTGTTGTTGCTACGTATTTTTGTTCTTTTTGTTTAAGACTTCCTTAAAGCCCTCACTGTTTTCTGGAGATGGGGATGCTCCTTGCGACTGTTTATTGTCTGCTAGATCTTCTTGGTTTAAGGGAAAGGCTTTGTAGATATGGGATTATTCATGGCAGCGCCAACACCTATATAGGATGTGTGCATAGTCCAAAAATTACTTATAGATTTAGCCCTATTACCCAAGTAGTCTCAGTCTACAGAAGAAACAATACTCAAGGATGTGGTCTCCCTAGTTGGACCCATATTTATTTCTTCTATTGATTTTGAGACAAATACCTTGAACCTCACATTAGTTTAGTTGGAACTTAGAGAGAACCAACAAATGATAGATTCTTGTATGTCCTTCTCGACCATCAATTTGGGAAAAGTGTCAGAAATGGATTTGATCAACTTGCATCGAAAAACAAGAGAAATCATCGCCAGACAATTTCTCTATTCAAAAAAAAGAAACAGAAAGATGCAGATGATGTTTGAGAAGGCATTTGGCCAATTACACATTGCACGGCTCACTATAAGGGCTAGATCTAATCGAATAAAATAATTGGAGGACACTATGATTCGTCAATCTGGCTAGCCCAAGGACATTGGGCCATTTAAGAAGTTACTGGAGGAAAAGGAAAAAGTGATCAAAGTCTTGCAAAAATTTATGAAAATATCGGATTATGACCCCCACATTTTCATACAAGCTTTCAAAAGAAGAGAGAAGTTGAGACTCAACTCTAAGAGATGAAAAATTACATCCAACTTAAGGAAGAATAATTCAAAAGAGAAATATGGAGGTGTTTAAGGAGTCGTCCTGTGCTAGATAAGAACGACTTCATAAAACTATTGTAGGCTATAAAACTAAATTTTATCAAGCTTTTTCCACCTCCCAAGCATCAGAAGTCGATGACTTAAATTTCTTGAGCATTAATTCTCTTAGTTGGAACAATAACTTGAAGAATCTAGACTAGAGAAATATAGAGTTGAAATGAGGGAAGAAAATTTAATAGTGCAAAAGAAAGACATGATCAAACAAATCCATATTACACGTAAGGGAAACCTAGTCGAATTCAATACCTTATAGGAAGTGATCAGATTTACCACCATAGGAAGACAAGTCATAATACAGGAAAAATAGGAGATATGGAGGAGATTAAATAAAAAATATCCATGTTAAGAGACTATGTAGAGATCCTCTCTGGCTGTGAAAAGGAAATAATTAAAAGCGCCAGTTTAGAGGCCAAAAACACATCTTCAATGCTGGAATAAAGGCTGAAAGAAATTGATCCACTCATTTATTTTATAAATACTCTGGAAGATGACACTCTCACAAAGAGGATTTTACCTCCAAGGGATGAATGCGTATTCTCCATTTGTACGATGAAATAAAAATGTAATGTGATGGAGCTCATGTGGGAGGAGTTTGATAAATATTCTAAAGGATTTTAGGATAGATTGGAATTATCTTGGCAGATATGGCATCACATATTTTTGGGGAAAGGAGAAGTAATTGATATCCAACAAATAATTCTATGATAAGTTGAAGAACACAAAGCAAGGCCTTGGTTTTTTAGCCATACAATGGGATGAATCTATTTCTCCATCTATGGTAGTGAATGTCCTCTGTATATATTTCACCATCCTATCCATAATCAATAAATTAATAAAAAATCTCCCTACGGCATGCTATCATATCAGATCTTGCATGATTGTAGTGATGGATAATTATAAAAATGTGCCTTGGCTATCAACGATGAAATGAGATCAAATTTCTAAGTTCATGTTGACAGTTGAAAATATCTCGCCAACAGTAAGGGGATCTCCCCGGTGCAGAATCCCAATTAGACTCTACACCATTTGGTTTGGGGATCCCATCCAGTATGTAGGCCCTATTGCCATTAAACTTTTGAAGAGTTTTTTGGGATAGAGAGGGGACTCGCTGAGATGGAGAATGCATGGATTTTTAACGAATACAAGTCAGTGATTGACAAATGGCCTGTGAAATATAATACCATGAATAACAAAGTGGAATTTAAAGCATAAAACTTATGAAAAGCATTGTTAGCAAAACTTTGCCAAGATCATACTTATTACAAGATCCACTTAACAAAAGAGAAAAATATCACAATGGTTAAGTCTTTCATTTATCAACTATGCACATCCCAATAAATATTTAAAGAAAATATCGACAAAGAAATTCATCAACATTTATTTAAGTTAGAACATCATATATCATCCACGTGTGGCAAGGAAGCTCATAATAAAAGGGAATACATGAGTAGAAATGTGCACCAATATTTGAAAGAAGCATTCATTCATTCGAAGGGACCATATTCATAACATAACCACACAGTAGACTTAAAGTGGATTCAATAGTGAGATCCAATAAAACTTCTTTGTATTCATCAAGAGACACCCATTCAATAAAAAGAAATGCGTCTCTCTCAAAAGTCCACAACCCAAAAGTCCCTTACAAAATCGCTAGAACATGTACATATAGCCCTAGGTGAATCTTGGGTTTCTTGTGACCTTTCGTATTCCCCGACTCTTGGGATTACTTGTGACTGAGGGGGAGTTTCAACCTAAGGGAGATTGCGACCTGAGGGAGATTGCGACCTAGTGAAAGTTATGACCTAAGGGAGATTGCGATTTGAGGGAGATTGCAACTTAAGGGAGATTTCAACTTAGGGGAGGTTGCGACCTAAGAGATATTGTGACCTAAAGTAGATTACAACCCAGGGATATTTGTGACCTAAGGGAGATTGCGACCCGAGGGAGATTGCGACTTAAGGGAGATTGCGACTTGGGGGAGGTTGCGACCTAAGAGACATTGAAACATAAGGGAAGTTGCGACCTAAGGGAGATTGCGACCCAGGGTTGATTACGACCTAGGGTGGATTGTGACCTAGGGCTGATTACATCTGAGGGGCTTCCTCATGTTTGTCTTAGGTTCTAATTCAATTTTCCCTAAGCTAACATGTTGTGGAACAAAAAATAAGATAGTATTTCTCATGCATTGACCGTGTGCTAATGATCTGCTAATTGATAAGGCCAAAGTGTCAATATGTTGATGCTCCCTTAGATAGGTCTGCCATGTTTTTTATTCTGTATCTATCATGACTAGTTGATGCATTTCTTCCCCGTGTCTGTGCATGCACTTGAGGGCATAAGGAATCAATGTGATTTTCTGGGCGTTGACTTAGTTTCAGAAGGTAGAAAATTTGGTGTGAACCCTAATTAGCTCAACCACATATTGAGTGATGCTCTCTCTTGTCACCTGCAAGCTGTTGGAGTTGGAAGATTTTCTGATTGGGTCGAGAAATCCTTGCATTTCATGTAGTAATTCCTCCCATTCCTTAGGTGTTGCTAGTGACCTTATGGAAGGAGTGTGATGGACTTCGACCATCGATATAACCCAATGAGGAGATGATTATATGAATATATGACCTTGTCTACATCCTTGGCCATATTTTCCCGAGATTGGATTCTCATGTGTAGATGTACTTTATCATTTTTTTTCATAATCCAATCCTTCTTTGGAAGAGTATCTAGAGCTTCGAGATATTTGTTGGTTAAGACAAGGATGTTGTATACTATCGTTGAAGCCTTTCTCAAATTGGATGATTTCTCCCTTTTATAGAGTGAATGAGTGGCAGAATGTGACCTTTGTGACCTATGTGACTTTGCCACCTTGCGACCTTGCGACCTTGGGATTTTGCGACCTATGCGACTTTGCGACCTTGCGACTTTGCAACCTATGCGAATTTGCAACTTTGTGACCTTGTGAATTTGCGACCTATGCAAATTTGCGACTTTGTGACTTTGCAACCTATGAGACTTTGCGACCTATGTGACTTTGTGAACTATGCGACTTTGTGATTTTGTGACCTTGCGATCTATGTTAAATTGTGACCTATGCTACTTTGAGACTTTGCAACCTATGCGACTTTGCAACATTGTGACCTATGCGAAATTGTGACCTTGCGACCTTGCGACTTTGCGACCTTGCGACCTATGCAACTTTACGACCTTGCGACCTTGCAACCTCGCGACCTTGCGACATATGCGACTTTGAGAACTATGTGACTTTGTGACCTTGAGACCTTGCGACTTTGCAGCCTATGTGACTTTGTGATTTTGCGACCTTGTGACTTTGCGATGTATGCAACTTTGAAACCTATGCGACTTTGTGACTATGCAACTTGTGTGACCTTGCGACCTTGCGAATTTGTGTCCTCGTGAACTTGCAAATTTGTGACCTTGTGACCTATGCGACTTTGTGACTTTGCAACTTTGCGACCTGTGCGACCTTGTGACCTTGCGACTTTGCAAACTATGCGAATTTGCAACTTTGCGGCCTACGTGAATTTTCGACCTTGCGACCTTGCGACTTTGCGACCTATGCAACTTTGCGACCTATGTGACTTTGCGACCTTGCAACTTTGTGACCTATGCAAATTTGTGAATTTGCGACTTTGCGACTTTGTGACCTATGTAAATTTTTGACCTATGTGACTTTGCGACCTATGTGACTTTGCAACTTATGCTATTTTGCGACTTTGTGACCTATGTGACTTTATGACTTTGCAACCTATGTGAATTTGAGAACTTTCGACCTTACAACCTTGCGATTTTGTGACCTATGCAACTTTGCGACCTTGTGACTTTAAAACCTTGCGACTTTGTGACCTATGCAACTTTGCAGCTTTGCGACCTTCTGACCTATGCGACTCTGTGACCTATGCGACTTTGCAACTTTACAACCTATGCGACTTTGTGACCTTGCGACCTATGCAACTTTGCAACCTTGCGACCTTGTGACCTTCCGGCCTATGCGACTTTGCGACCTATGAATTTGTTTCCTTGATTAAAAGTGTTCACCTTTTGGATGTGGATCCAAGGCACATTTTCTTGGTGTCCTGCAAATAATATGAAACAAGAAAATTAGTTTACCAAAACGATACTTTTCATGTGGGATCAATGAATAGATAAAAATACAAACATTGATTCACTCTAGTAGCATGAAAATAATCCAAATTAATTTGTTATAAATTGCATGGATGGATCATCTCATGCTTCGCTTTTGAAGTCAAATTAAAATTTAGACATTTAATGGAACCACCAATCATGAATTTAATATTTTTTGTTACCCACGGTGATTACGTGATTTTAGAGAAAGTGCCTTGAAGTGCTATGTGAAAAGAGTTCTAGATAGTAAAGGTTAATTCAAAGCATGGTTGGATTCTTCATCATAATAATTTAGGGTTTTAGAGGTGGAGAGGAGAGCCAACCTTGTCCATACCCTAATGAAACTCAATTATTTCCCTAATCATCAACACAAGATGTATCCACTTCGTTTCAATGCACATGTCAGAGAAAAGGGGCTTTTAGGTGCGCAAGACTTGTAACGCCTCACTAAAACCTTTAAAACCTTAATGAACATGTTGAGATGAGGGAAAAAAACCATGAACCTGAGGTAAAATTATATTCGATGATTTTATCATGATTTCATGCAATGCATATCAGAATGTGCCCCAGGGGAATATGAATTAGTTAAAATGGGAAAGGGATGACTTTCTTGAGAAATTAGGGTTTCTCCCGAACCCTAGAACGACTAGCATAATTCAAGCCAGACTGAAGCCTTGTATGTATGATGTTGGTGCCCCTAGTGATTGGTGATGAATACTATGGGAAACCTATCATCGAATCCATGGAGGAACTCTCAATGCTATTTGCAGCAACAAACCCTGCAAAACCTCTACAATCATGAGACAACAAGACAAGTGGGTGTGGTGTGCATCGTACGAATGGGCACAATGACAGGGTTTGGTAGGAATAGGTCATGGGGAGATTAACTGACCAAAGGTTGGGTCAAAACCTTAATGGGCTAAGCAATCAGAGGGGGACTCGAAATTTTGAATATGCCCAAAATTTTGGGTGGCGTTGTAGCAGCTACAAGAATTGGCGAACCACTGGTAGAATCCTACATCTCCGCCAAAATCCTTACAGGAACTGATAGTGATGCAAAGGAATATTGAACAGGCATTGTGGGTATCTCTTGTGCTACTTTTACCTTTACATATATGCCTTCCATTTGTGCCTCATCTAGGTCTTGTTGATAAATAAACACCCAAATAGAAATTCACAAATGCTAGTAGTTGACGATGATGCAAAGAAAAAGGTAAGGGGCTTATTATATTCATATTTTTTTAAAATGCGTTTCTATTGTTGCTCCTCTACCAGTAGGCCTGGACAGCACCCCGGCGGAGTCACTTCAAGAAATCATAATTGTTGTTTTTCTACCAGCGAGCCTGGTCAGTACCCTGGTGGAGTCATTACATTACCTCTCTGCACAAGAAGCCTTTCTGAATCCTTTACCCTTCATTTAATTTCATTATATTTTATGTGAACATTAGCACTTATTACTTGACGTTCATTATGCCAAGGTGGATGAGGGATCTTGAATTATTTTACGGGCAAGAGAGGTTGTTTCTTGTTTGAAAGAAACTGAAAGATATTATGTTTTTTAAGGTTTTCACACATGCCAATCTTTTAGACCCCATCTCCAGTTAACACGTGAAACATTAAAAAAAATTCATTAAGATATTCAAGACTATGTTGAGCACAAAATTCAGGTTATGGATATAGGTCACTCTAACTAATTAGAGTTCCCCACAAACAACATGTTCACAATTCCCTGGCTAATGAATTAGACTCGTAGGAAAGATGCTCATGATGTGACTTTGATGACTAGTTCTAAGAGAAGTTGCCTCTTGGAGTAACCATCAAAACCTCACACAATCATTAGGGTTGGGGTTTCAACATTAGGGAGAGGTGTTTGGGAAAATACTCTCGGGTTTCAGAGTGCGCAAAGAGGTTAAAAAAATCCCCAAGGCTTCGAGGATGTGTAAGAAGGTGTAAGAAATCTAGCCATGGTAGCAAAAGGTTTGAAGGCTCCAGGTTCAATGAAGGCTAATGCAGTTGTATGCAACAAAGAGGAAAATTCAAGTCTAGGCCAACGACAAGTGTATACTATGCAAGAAGGAAAATGTATGATGTAGTGCAGATGGCAGAGATTATGATGCAATGCAATGTTATGCATGAAAGAAATCAACTAATTGTAGATAAAGGAAAATGCAACGCATGTGTAGTGATGTTATGAATTCCATGCAACAATGAGAAAATGAAAATTAGTGGAAAGCCATAACGCATAAAACTAAACTACTTACAGTTAAGAAAATATAAGGGACATAATTTAACCATAAAGAAAATCTTGACAAGTAAAGCCTAATCAACAACATGAACAGGTAAAATTTAACTAACAAACCCTAGCTAGCCTAAACCTAAAACCATAATTTAACTGTAGATGCAGTTGGGTCATGTGAAATCAGATTTCTAGTGCAACCATCGCATCAATTCCCGACCTGCAAGAACAAGAATGTACATAATCAGAACCAGCATAACAAATTGTGCATCAACAATGAAGCTTACCTGTAAAATATGTATAAAAACAAGAATGTCATGGCTACTTACCAGAGAACATGCTAGAAAAGTTTTTTCAAGCCAAAGTACAATCCCATCCTGATAGACATGAAGATGTACTTGAAACATATAATCATCTAGCCATGACACACATCCGTTCATGCTTAACCTTGAATCTAGTGCAAGTGAGGTAAGATATTGTTTTCTTGTAGAGAAACTTGTCAGATAAAATCCTTCAAGCAAAGCATCAACCTTACCACAAGAGTGGGGATGATGAATTTTATGGCATGGAGGAAATATGTGTTTTCCAGGTGAAATTGAGATGCTAGATAATTTAAGTTCAGAAACCCTAATTTTAGAAACCCTAGTTTGAAGTTGTCCATGGGTTTTTTCGAGGATGCGAGGACCTAATGTAATATTTAGCAGGAGTTGCAGTGCCTCACTTCCCTGGAAAAAATCTAAACCTTCAAACAAGGAGTTGGTGAACTTCAGAGGTTTCTTGAGACTGACTAGCGAATCATTATTTGTGACAATTGGATAACTATCAATGAGAATATTATTAATTTTTTTAGATTTTTGCCCACTGATAGACTGACATTTCAACAGATCAAATTATTTATATTTCCAAGGATGAGATAAATTCACCAGGAGCGTCTCAGGTAACAGAGAGGTCAGGTGATTGGATTGTAAAACATCATTTGCTTGTACTTGATTGTAATTCGTACTGGTTGGGCAACAATTAAATAGATTTGAGACAATGGATGGTGTTCTCCCTTCAGAAAATAAATTAGGGTATAGATGTTGATGCATATAACCTGATATGGGTTTGAAATATGTGCTTAGGGGAACATCACTTGAATCAGGGGCTTTCCAAGATGAGTTGGCATTCGACGAGATTATGTTGGGAGGAGTGTAGTACATGGAAACCATAATTTCAAAAATCCTAATTTGACTTGGTTCAAGGGTCTCATCAAGATCGTAAGAACCTAAAATAACCATCAACAGAACTTAAAGTGCCTCAAATTCCTAATGAGTCCTTAAATCTTTGAAAGGTGAATCATCGAATTTGGGTGGCTTCCTAGGATCAAAAGATAGATACGAGTGACAATCAATATAGGTGCGAGTGAATACATTTTTAGAGAAATTAAAAGCATTGAAAAAACCAATTTGATCAGGTTGGGTATCCAGGACATTAGGATCTTCTTGGATCGAAAATGAGGATGAAACAGTGAAATAAACATCCTGAGATTGTCGATACATAAGGTCTCTTTCTTGACCGATTAATGACTGCAGATGGAAGAGATCAGGAGTAAGAGACTCATCATCCTTGTAGTGAAATTGTGAAACATCACCCTCATGTTCATCACTACCACCAATACCAGTAGAAGAAATTTTTAAATTATTTGTAGAAATCATTGGTGTGGCAGACTCAAGAAATGAATCAGGGAATAATGGATGAAATGATTCAGATGAGGGAGTACCAATCTTACAAGGACTTTCATCTCATACATTATTGTCATCCAGAGGGAACAATGAGCCTGCATGAATGTCATGGTGCATGGATTTTATAGGACATTCAACTTCATTCGATACAAATACCAAGTCATTACCGATAGGTGAATGAGATTTAGGACTAGACCCAGGCTTATGTTAAATGGAATCGATATTGGTTTCATTAACATGGAGAGATGTTAAATCAACTTGTTTTTTGAGTCTTGATTTGACAGGGAGAATGAAATATGTGGAGGCAATAAAACATGGTTAATTTCCCTGCAAGCATATTTCATCACTTAAACTATTTGTGAACAAAACTCCATTAGGTAGGAAATTAGGAGGAGGATGAGAAATTTCACAAATAGTAAGTTCTTCCTTGGAGGCTTGAAGTTGTTCCTGACTCAGAGAGATGGGAAAGAAAATATTCGAGGATGAATTTGGACAGTTAGTAGCTTGAGGATTATCATGAAATCCATAAGGATCAGGGTTTATTTTAGATTGGAGGTGTTGTAGAGAAACAAAAACCAACTGTTGAAACTGTTCAATTAAATATCCCCAATCAACATCTCTTTTAGGGAACTCAAAACAAGTATGAAAAAATATAATAGAAAAATCCTCTATAGATTCATGAGGTTTCATTTTGATCTCATTTATCCTTATTTATACATCTTGAAAATTGTCCCTGTGAAAAGCTTGTTGAAGCTCACCAATGAGTTGCTCAAATGAATGGATGGAAGCTGCTGGAAGTGTGAGACACCATTTATTGACACGTCCTTCAAGGGTGAGGGAGAAAAGCACACAAGTAAACTCCTCATCATCAATTTTGTAATATTCACAATACTCAAGAAAATCTGATAGGTGTTTGGTTAGAGAAATTCTATTTTCACAATCGAACTTCAATGGAGACAAGTGATAGAGAGGTTTGTTGGGGATTAAGCATCTACAAATAGATAAACCCGATAAACATCTTGGGAGTATGATTTTGGGACAAGCCATTTATAGATATGAGAATAAACTGTAGGCTCCAAGGGATCAGCTTGTCACCTTGACCTCCTTCTAGCACCAAATATATTGATGGTTGAAAATGTCTCGCCAATAATAAGGGGATCTCCCTAGTGCAAAATCCCAATTAGACTCTACATAGTTTGGTTTGGGGATCCCATCCGATATGTAGGCCCGATTTCCATTAAATTGGTGAAGATGTTTTTCAGATAGAGAGGGGGACTTGCTGATATGGAGAATGGATGGATGTTGAATGAATACAAGTCAGCGATTAATGAATGCCTTGTGAAACATAATACCATGAATAACAAAGTGGAATTTAAAGCATGATACTTATGAAAAGAATTGTTAGCAAAACTTTACCAATATCATACTTTTTACAAAATTCACTTAACAAACGAGAAAATGTTCACAATGGTTAAGTGTTTCATTCATCAACTATGCACATCCCAATAAATATTTAAAGTAAATATTGAAAAAGTATTTCATCAACATTTATTTAAGTTAGAACATCATATATCATCCATGTATTGCAAGGAAGATCATAATACAAGGGAATACATGATTAGAAATGTGCACTGATATTTGAAAGAAGCATTCGTTCATTCGAAGAGACCATATTCATAGCATAACCACATAGGAGACTTCCATTGAATTCAAAAGTGAGATCCAATAACACTTCTTTGTATTCATCAAGAGGCATCCATTCAATAAAAAGCAACGTGTCTCTCTCAAAATTCCACAACCCAAAAGTCCCTTAAAAAATCGCTAGAAGATGTACATATAGGCTGAGGTGACTCTTGGGTTTTGCGTGACCTTTTGTATTCCTTGACTCTTGGGATTACTTGTGACTGAGGGGAAGTTGTGACCTAAGGGAGATTGTGACCTGAAGGAGATTGCAACCTAAGAGAGATTGTGACCCAATGGAAGTTGCGACCTAAGGAAGATTGCGACCTGAGGGAGATTGTGACTTAAGGGATATTGCAACTTAGGGGAGGTTGTGACCTAAGGTAGATTGAGACCTAGGGGAAGTTGTGACCTAAGGGAGATTGCGACCTGAGGGAGATTGTGACTTAAGGGAGATCGTGACTTGGGGGAGGTTGGGACCTAAGAGACATTGCGACCTAAGGGAAGTTGCGACCCACGGTTGATTACGAACTAGGGTGGATTGTGACCTAGGGCTAATTATGACCTAGGGAATCCTTCATGTTTCTCTTAGGTTCTGATTCAATTTTCGCTAAGATACCATGTTGTGCAACAAAAGAAGAGATAGTATTTCTCATGCATGGACCATGTGCTAATGATCTGCTGATTGATAAGGCCAAAGTGTCAATATGTTGATTCCCCTTGAGATAGGTCTACCGTGCTTTGTACTTTGTATCTATCGTGACCAGTTGAGGCATGTATTCCCCATGTCCGTGCATGCACTCGAGGGCATATGAAATCAACGTGATTTTCTAGGCGTTGACTTAGTTTCAAAAGGTAGAAAATTTTATGTGAACCCTAATTGGCTCAACCACATACTACGTGATGCTCTCTCTTGTCAAATGCAGGTCATTGGAGTTGGAAGCTTGTCTGATTGGGTCGAGAAATACTTGCATTTCATGTAGTAATTCCTCCCATTCCTTAGGTGTTTCTAGTGACCTGATGGAAGGAGTGTAATGGAATTCGACCATCGATATAACCCACTGAGGAGATGATTATATGAATATATGACCTTGTATACATCCTTGGACATCTTTTCTCAAGATTGGATTCTCATGCGTATATGTACTTTATCATTTTGTGTCGTAATCCAATCCTTCTTTGGAAGAGTATCTGGAGCTTCGAGATATTTGTTGGTTGAGACAAGGATTTTGTCTACTGTCATTGAAGCCTCTCTCAAATTGGATGATTTCTCCCTATTATAGGAGTGGCTGAGTGGCAGAATGTGACCTTTGCGACCTATGTGACTTTGCAACCTTGTGACCTTTTGACCTTGCAACTTTGCGACCTATGCAACTTTGTGACCAATGTGACTTTGCGACTTTGCGACCTATGAGACTTTGCGACCTATGTGAATTTGCGACCTATGTGACTTTGTGACTTTGCGACCTTGTGACCTATGTGACTTTGCGACCTATGTGACTTTGCGACTTTAGAATCTATGCGACTTTGTGACCTTGTGACCTATGCGACTTTGCGATCTTGTGACATTGCAACTTTGCAACCTTGCGACCTATGTGACTTTACGACCTTGTGACCTTGCGACCTTACAACCTATGCAACTTTCCAAACTATGCGACTTTGCGACCTTGCGACCTTGCGAGTTTGCGACCTATGTGACTTTGCAATTTTGCGACCTTGCGAATTTGTGACGTATGCAACTTTGCAACTTATGCAACTTTGCGACTATGTGACCTATGTGATCTTGCGACCTTGCGACTTTGCGACCTTGCAACCTATGGGACTTTGCGACTTTGCGACCTATGTGACTTTGCAACCTTGCGACCTTGTGACCTTGCAACTTTGCAACCTATGCGACTTTATGACCTATGTGACTTTCCGACCTTGCGACATTGTGACCTATGCGAATTTTAGACGTTGTGACTTTGCGACTTTGTGACCTATGAAAATTTGCAACTTATGTGACTTTGTGACCTATGCAACTTTGTGACCCATGCGACTTTGTGACTTTGCAACCTATGCGAATTTGCGACCTTGTGACTTTGCGACTTTGTGACCTATGAAACTTTGCGACCTTGCAAATTTTTGACCTATTCTAATTTGTGACTTTGAGACCTATGCGACTTTGTGACCTATGTGACTTTGTGACCTATGCAACTTTGTGACTTTGTGACCTTGCGACCTATGCGACTTTGCGACCTATGTGACTTTGCGACCTATGTGACTTTGCAACTTTTCAACCTATGCGACTTTGTGACCTTGCGACCTATGCGACTTTGTGACCTTGCAACCTTGCAACCTTGTGACCTATGCGACTTTGCGACTTATGCATTTATTTCCTTGAGTACAAGTGTTCCCCTTTTGGATGTGGATCCAAGCCACATTTTCTTGGCGTCATGCAAAAAATATGAAACAAAAAAATTAGTTTACCAATGCGATACTTTTCATGTGGGATCAATGAATAGATAAAAATACAAACATTGATTGACTCTAGTAGCATGAAAATAATCCAAATTAATTTGTTATAAATTGCATGGATGGATCATCTCATGCTTCACTTTGGAAATCGAATTCAAATTTAGACATTTAATGGAACCACCAATCGTGAATTTAATGTTTTTTTTCCCCCCATGGCGATTATGTGATTTTAGAGAAAGTGCCTTGAAGCATTATGTGAAACGAGTTCTAGATAGTGAAGGTTAATTCAAGGCATGGTCGGATTCTTGATCATAATAATTTAGGGTTTTAGAGGTACATAGGAGAGCTAGCCTTTTCCATACCCTAATGAAACTCAATTCTTTCCCTAATCATCAACATAAGACGTATCCACTTCATTTCGATGCACATGCCAGAGAAAAGGGGCTTGCAGGTGTGTAGGACTTGTAACGTCTCACTAAAACCTTGAAAAACTTAATGCACATGTTGAGATGAGGGAAACAAATCATGAACCCGAGGTAAAATTCTATTCGATGATTTTCTTATGATTTCATGCAATGCATATCAGAATGTGCCCTAGGGGAATATGGATTCAGTAAAATGGGAAAGGGATGACTTTCTTGAGAAATTAAGGTTTCTCCTAAACCCTAGCACGACCAGCATAATGCAAGCTAGACTGAAGCCTTATATATCCGACCCTAGTGATTGGTGATGACTACTATGGGAAACCTAACATCGAATCCATGGAGGAACTCTCAATGCTATTTGCAGCAACAAACACCGCAAACCCTACTACAGTCATAAGACAATAAGACAAGTGGGTGTGGTGTGAATTGTATGAATGGGGACAATGACAGGGTTTGGTAGGAATAGGTTATGAGGAGATTAACTGACTGAAGGCTGGGTCAAAACCTTAATGGGCTAAGCGATCAGAGGGGGACTCAAAATTTCAAATATGACCAAAATTTTTGGGTAGCGTTCTAGCAGCTAAAACAGGTTAGAAAGCACATAAAACAAAATATTATATTGGAGAAAACATCTTTAACCACTGAAGTTGTTCAAGTCATTTAGCTAATGCATTTGGTGATATATCTACTAGAGGATTGGATCGAGATACTTTGATCACGGCTTAAACACCCATAGTAAAAATACAAGAATCTCATAGCTCCCCTTCTTTGAGAACATTAATGAAAAATAAGGTCTTAAGCCATGAAGGCGATCATAATGTTTTAATTAATTTATTTAAAGTTTAAGTTGTTTTAATTTTTAAGTTCCAACATTTAATTAAGTCCGAGACAATTATTTCCAATAAAGTTACTTATGATGTTATGATTTAAATCCATGTTTCCGATAATGGGGGGGATTGTTGATAAAAGATCAAAATTTTCTTTATATATATAATTGTACATGATACAATTTTTTTTTTTTTTTTGAATGAAATGACTCAACATTTTTGAAAATTTTATTTTGTGTATGTGTTTGTTGATAACAATTGAAACAATGAATATAAGACTTGTTCTGTGTTTGGTAGTTTCTTTCTAATTCAGTATTTTCATACTTTGATATTCATATTACCAAATTGAGTGATTTAAATCTCAGGCATTTGATTGAAAAATAGTTCCAAGAGCTTGTCTCCATAACTAACACAATATTTTCCTAATGAATTCTCAACTGTTGCATTTTCTTGTTTATAATGTATATAATGTATTTGTATTTGAGATAATAGTAAATCTTGGAAATTATTATATTATCTGGTTGATCCTGATTATTTTAGGGTTCTAATATTTACTATTGGATTCATCCATAATTGAATAATTGATTTGAGAAGTAAAGAATAATTGCGCATGCTGTATTTTTCTTAAAATTATCACTGAGTGTGATTATTATGTCATGTATCTATATTTGTTGTGTTTTGTGTAATACATTTCTTTATATTTCTTTATTTCAAATGTTTTAAGTTTATCATGAATGCATTAGTTATATTATTTATTGTCTGATATCAGTTGAAATGCATTCTGTTAATACCACAATATTACTACAGTTCCTTGTCTAATTATTATCTGACCTTATTTTGTTCGGTTTTTTGAAAATCATACAAATATAGTTAGGGATACCCCTTGTGGTGTGTAGGTGGTCAGCCTTGTTGGGAAAAATACTGGGTGGGGGGTGTGAATCAGTATTTTAAATAATCATAATATTTTACTTTTCTCTTTACTGATTTCTATATGCGACTTTGATTAGCCCAACTAGCGTATGTACCCAAATATCCAAACATAAACTCGCATATACTCATATAAATTTATTGTTTAGATAAAAATTCAGAAACATTATTTAACCCATATCATCAGATAGTTAAGAAGTAAATATGTGCAGTAATAACAGAATAAATCATCACATAAGAGCATTACACATGAACACCAATATTTAAGGTGGAAACCCAATTCGGGAGAAAACCATTGCTGTTGTCATCTCTGTCTTCAATATTTATTATATAGAAAACTTCTCACAATATTGTAATGATGCAGACTCATATGAGAATGTAAGCATCTACTTGCAGAAGGCTGCAATCTTCTCTTGTTCTCCAACTGCTACTGGAAGGGAGCTCCAACCCCTTGATCACGTTTACCAGCCACTACCAGAAGGGAGGTAAAAATCCCTGATCAGAATACCAGCTTGTTCTGATAGAAAGCTTCTAATTCCACACTGAAGTTTTCAGCCCTCAGAACCACCACATATCACGTTTCATAAATTTTCACACTGGATCCAATAGCTTCAAAACAACTCAACATAAAGATCAATGCCAATAGACTTAACCCAAACTTCAAACATAATAGTGAGATCATTGTAATTAGAACAGAGTAATAAAACCAGATTTCAAAAACATTCAGAATCAATTTCAACACTGATCATTCATAAGCTTAAAAGAATACACTGCTTCACTTTACTGAACCTATGTATATACGTGCTTTTCGGCACACCAACTTGCGTATAGAACTTAGAACACTGAATTTCCATAATTTGATCAATCTCAGAAATAGATTCGAGGCTTTCAGTCAAATATCTTTCAGATTTGCAGAACCCTTATTCAGTCAACATCATCAATCATATTTAATCATTTATTGATCATATTTTTACAAATTCAACTTAGCATCACATACAATATTCAAACAACCCAGATATACATGAATAATTCATTAATAGACAATATAATATAACAAAATTAAACATATAATCTATCTATCAAGCTTCAGAAAACCCTGACTTCAATATGCTCTTTATCGGAAAAAAACCCGCGTGTATATGCGCTTTCATCGTGAAGAACCAACGTATAGATCTAGAAATATTATTTCTACAGAAGGCTTCAGATCTATAGAATTACCCAAATTTCTTCACTTCTCTTTAGAAAACATGCTGTAGGTCACAGATCCAAGCATCTCATCAAAATACCATGAAAGTACATAGTCATTTCAGGTCTAGAGATCTTGATCCATCATTGTATCCATGGGTGCATCATAATTTCAGATCTACAAATAAACAGAACCCATTTCATGCAGACATACTTCAGAGAGAAGGATTCAGTTCAAAACCCCTTACACATGCACACTCTTGCACTATGATATTCTTCTCTTTATATAAGTTTAGCCTTTATCAATGCCATGAGCCAAAAAAACACAAGTGCCGATGGTATTCTTGGAAAAAATCAAATAGATGACACAACGCTCAATATTGTGGGCTAAAACCATGGTAATTCCCCCTGGTGTCATAATTTTAGAGTGCAAAATGCATAAAAAACTTGGATTCTTCGTACTCACGTGTATACGTGACTTCTCTTCATCAAAACTACGTATACTCTAATTCTGGATGTATACACGGGTTGCCTTCATCAAACCTGCATATGTATTGTGAAATATTACCTTTTTCATTTCTCTAGCACTTACTAGAATTCCTTTCTCTATCAATTTTGAACTCACCTGTAGATACATAATTTTGACATCTTTAACAAATAGGTTGCTATCAAAATGAAACTCATCAAGTAAGTTTCCATCAAGGAAAACTTCATCGAGTAGGTTGCCATCAAGGACAACATATTACATCATAATGCCAACAATATCCCCCTTTGGACTTGATGGAAACCATATTAGAGTTTGATCACCACAACTTGTAGATACATGAACATTATTCAAACACCAAATACTCTCCCCCTTTGACATCAAGAGAAAAGGGCAGACAATTTTCCCCCCTGAGCACATGTAGAGGCTTCATATTTTCAATAAAATACATGACTCTTTAACTCAATAGAGTATGACCTTTCCTATCACCAAGGACACAAAATTACATCAAGGATCCAACTGCGTGGATTTACATATTGACTCAACTACCCAACCAAGTGGGTTGAACATGAAAATATTTACATCAGAGGTCTCAACATGACCTTTATATAAAATTACAAATATGACCTTTTGCATCCTGAACACCTTCAACAATCAATTCATCAAAGCATCTTCATCAAGGAGATAAATGTCAAAGAATGGAACGAAAACATCAGAGTTTATCCAAAAATATCACATACCTAGAGATTTTCTATTATACGATTCACCTTCATGCAACCATCATACCGAATTTAATCCTTTAAAATTAAGCAGATTTGATAAGTGAGGCAGAGACAACTCCCAAATTCTGTCTGAGATGTTCAAATGCTTCTCTGGGAAGAGGTTTAGTAAATATTTCAGCAAATTATTCTTTGGAGGGAATATACTCTAGTGTAACATTTCTCTCAAGCACTTGTTCATGTAAGAAGTGATACTTAATATGAATGTTCTTGGTCTTGGAATGCATACCAGGATTTTTCGAGATACTGATGGCACTTATATTATCACATAAGATGGAGATGGGAGGAGAAATTTTATTATGAATAACTTGTAATATCTACATCATCCAAAGGAGTTGTGTGCAACATGATGCGACAACCACATATTCATATTCTGCTGTAGATAAAGCAATGGAAATCTGTTTCTTGCTGAACTAAGATACTAACTGGGGCCCCATATAGAATGCACCGCCGTTAGTGCTTTTTCGATCATCAATATTTACAACCCAATCCACATCTGTGTAAGCATGAAGAGTGAGATCAACATTATTTGGATACCATAGACCAAAGTATTGAGTCCCTTGTAGATATTTGAATATTATTTTTACAACCTGAAGGTGTGACTCTTTTGCATTAAGTTGAAATCATCCAAAAATCCCAACTGCATGCATAATATATGGTCTAGTCCTGGTCAGATAAAGTAGACTTCCAATCATAGATCTATATTCCGGTTGATTTACCATGGGAGAATTATCATGAGAACTAAGGTTACATCCACTTACCATTGAAGTGCTTATAGGTTTGTAGTCGTCCATCCCATAATTCTTTAGGATTTTCTTGAGATAATTTTCTAGTAGTAGGTCCAACATTAGGGTCTGGAGGACTACTAGCGTTAGGCCCTGGACCAGACATGGTGAAGGTGACAGGGGGAGAACCAGGAGGAGAAGGAGGACCCGATGAATTAGGAGAGGAGTTGGAGTGCGGACTCGGAGGAGGACTGGCTTGACGACGACGGGTCGGAGCAGGTTGGTCGACCGGAAACTGAGGGTGAAGGCCAAGAAGTCTCCGGGAAAGGCGCCTTGGGGGCGCAATGATGACAGGAAGAAGGAAACCGATAGGGGCAGAAAGGGACAGAATCAAGTGAGGTCAAGGGCAGAAAAGGTGCAGTGACAATTGATTTTAGAGTCTTTGCCAGGCGGTGTTAACCAGGCGCTTCTTCACTTAGGGTCAGTGTGTGGCGTGCGTTAATTTTAATTTTTAAACCCTTTCCGTTGTTGAGAGCAAGAAAAAGTGTGTTGCGTTGTCGCGAATCGAAAATAAAACCAAAGAACAAAGATATAATGCTGAAGGAAGAAATTAATAGCTACTTAAAGAATGTTTCAACTCAAGAAAGCATCTTCAAACTATTGGTGCAAAAGTTCAGGTAAAGCACACAGAAAAGAGGCCAATAGATCTAAGGTCAAAAGGTACATGGATCTAAAGGATAAAGCTACTGAAAAGAGGTGCAGATCACAGCCAAGAGACAGAGGCAAGGTGGCTGGAAAAAAAGGAGGAAATCAATAAAAAGTGGAAAGCACAGGGAAGAGGTCCTAAAGAGAGGTCCAAACAAAACAACAAGAGGTGATTTGAAAGGAAAATAGGCTGATTTAAAGGGACCTGAAAAGGAGGTATCAGATCTGGAAAAGGAGAGGTTGAAACTCAGAAAAACAGAGGCTAAAACAGCTAAAACCTCTTCCACAAAAAGTGGAGGGTACTGAAGCCCTAGGGGGCTAGGTTCCCACTTAGATGAGCTAAAACAGAGCAGAACCATGTCAAAACGAGCTGAAACAGAGGCTGGAAAACCCTGTCAGAAGCTTCAGCAGAACCCAGAAAAATTGCAGAAAAATGGCTGAAAAAAGTGCATGTCGCAGTTTCTGACCTGTTTGCAGTGAAGGTTGCAGAAAAGAGGCTAGAAAGTGCGACCTGGAGGTCCAGGTCGCAGGTTTTGGTCCAAAAAGTGTGACCTCCCATTCCGGTTGTCTTGGCAGCAGATTTTCAGAAAAGTTTCCGTCTCAGTTGCGGCTGATGTCGCTTACCTGCGCAATAGGACCAGAAACACACGGAAGTTAAAAATTTTAATGTTTCATGGTTTTATGTGAGAAAAACAACATAAAAATAGGAAAAATAAACAGCTGAAAAGAAACCCTAGGGTCTGAAGTAGCTAGATATGCAGGAATATGAAAAACGATAGTGGTCATAATTTAAAACCCGTGTGGAGTCGCCATTTGTTAGTATGAATCCTTTGTCGAAGTGTACGAAAAAGGACCACTTTAGCTACGCATAACTAATAGCCCTAACAACAAAAGTGGCTGCCAATATCTTCAGATCTACGGTTAGTTGAACATAAAAGAGCTGCAAAAACCAGATCTATGCATGGAAAGACATTAAGCAGAAAAAATAAGGGTTTGCTCCATATACCAATAGACAAGACAAGAACAATTTTGAAAGAATTTTTATATTAATTGGGCACCTGGGAGGAAAACAAGAAGGCGTATCCAATTCTCCTCAGTGGGATGGGTTCTTGGAAGTCCTCAGCGCTTCAGATCTAAGATTTCTCTCTCTTGTTGGTGTAGAAAACCCAATGCAAAGAATAGAGCTCAATGGGAGCTCACACAGAAAATGATGGAAAAATGTGACCAAGTGTATAGATCCAGAGTGATCTAATAGGCAACAAAAGGTGAAGAATGGTAGGAAAAACCCTCCTATTTATAACAAAATATTGGGTCATTCTAGATCTTGGTGCATGATTAAAATAATGTTAACCAAATCTAGATCCACCTTTTATGGAATATTTTATTATATTTGTTGGAGGGAAAAAGTATTTGACATGGGTCAAATCCCTTTATTTGTCAATAATAAATAAATAAATGATTTATTTATCTTTTTAAGGAAGTGGTTGAAGGATAATCAAATAAATAATGATTTATTTAATTATTTGTGGGTGATTTGGTCATATTTAACAAGGAATATTATCTAAATAAGATTTAAATAATTATTCCTAGAAAATAATAAGATAAATAAGGGTTTATCTCATTAATTTCTTTGTTTTTCGGTTAAACATGACTGGGAATCATAATTAAATTATGAAGCTGAATTATGGATAAATGGGAAATGGGCTTATAAATCTGAAAGTGATCTAATAGGCAACAAAAGGTGAAGAATGATGGGGAGAACCCTCCTATTTATAACAAAATATTGGGTCATTCTAGATCTTGGTGCATGATTAAAATAATGTTAACCAAATCTAGATCCACCTTTTATGGAATATTTTATTATATTTGTTGGAGGGAAAAGGTATTTGACTTGGGCCAAATCCCTTGATTAGTCAAAAATAAATAAATAAATGATTTATTTATCTTTTTAAGGAAGTGGTTGGGAGATAATCAAATAAATAATGATTTATTAAATTATTTGTGGGTGATTTGGTCATATTTAACAAGGAATATTATCTAAATAAGATTTAAATAATTATTCCTAGAAAATAATAAGATAAATAAGGGTTTATCTCATTAATTTCTTTGTTTTTGGATTAAACATTACTGGGAATAATAATTAAATTATGGTTTAATTAATTATTCCATGAGGAAAATCAAACAAATATAGGTTTGTTTAATATTTCCTTTTGGGGTGTCCTGTTTGGACCATAAACAACCTAATAAATGTGGTTTATTAAGTTATTTAACATAGTGAAGGCAATTTTACTTAGGGTAAAATTGGTCTTACATGGTGTACTTGGGTCCATCTAATGATAATAGGTTAGATGACCAAAAAATGGTGTAACATATTGCCCCCTAGCGTGCGAGTGTCAGGAGCAAATCGTATGACCGAAGTACGTTGTAAGAACTCAATCACTAGACAACAAAAGGGAAGTCAGAGAGAGAAAGGCGAGGTAGATAGTGTGCTGAAGGACTAGACCCTGAGGTGCAACAAGTCTCTTTTTATGAGAGGGTACCTGTGCTGAAGGCGTCGGGGGAGGCATACCTATGCCCGTCGAGACAGAGTACAAAAGAATAGTGTGTCCAGTAATCAAGGGACCGAACCATAAAGTACAGCTGGCATAATCAGGAGCCAGATAAAAATACAATGAGGAATCCCACATACATGCTGTGCCTGGGATTACATCCAGGACTGGTATAATAATATCTAAGTACATGAGATAAATACAACCCAAATGCCCCCTGTAAATGGGAAAGGGCTCACAAAATCTGACTGATACATGCAAATCAAAGAGGCGCTGCAAGTGGCTAAGGCCAACATCATCAAATATCTGGAGCTGCATCGAAGGTTGCAAGGAGGAGGTCATCCGGGCATGTGGGGGGCTACCTGCAGGGCCACCCCCTCATGAGGGTTGAGACATCTCACACATACCCGGGAATCATCAAGAGCTGCCGCTGTATCACTGAACCATCAAGTATACGGATCTCGGTCATGCTGAAAGGAGCTGGAGTGGAGAAAAAATCAATTCAAAGGGAAATGAGAGATCCCTCTGCCTGATCCAAGGTACCGAACAAGAGTGGAAGCTGGAACCAAGGTACACCGCCCTCTAGAGCTGGCTTCTAGAATGAATGAGATGATGTCGACAGAAGGAGGTCCGCCATAGGTGAGGCAATGAGATATCCTCAACTAAGGCATGAGAGAAAACAGTAGAGCGACGGACAGACTGACACTGATGATGAGAGTGAAATGGAAAGGACTGAGTAGCGAATGGACGACTTCCCTTGCTAGAGCATAAAGGGCATGAATGACATGGCAGCGACTGACACAATATCATAAGGGATAGGGGACAGTGGGATTGAAGGTCATAAGATGTGACACAAGAGAGAGACCAAGCAATGAAGGATGGAGGGCTATAGCAGGGTACAAAGGGACTCGGGATAGACTCCATGAATGTAATGATGACTCAACTTGGATGCTCTAAACAAGGGCGACTCGATGGTGCTGCCACACAGTAAAAGCCCAATGGGGGACCATGAAAACATGAGTACAAGGTGGGAACTCATGACGAAAATCGACGCGAACAAAGACAAGTAAGGAGGTAAAGTGGTGCCCCAAATACAAGTGTCTTAAGTGAGGAAATTCGATTTTAATGAGAGGTGAAGTGACCCTCCTTGGACAAAATGTGTCCTAGTGAGGTATCAAATCATAAAAAACTAAGAGATACCCATTTGAGGGCTCGGTGAGAGCTTTCTAATGGTGCAGATGGTTTGTCAAACGGGGCTACGGTGTGGTCGCAGCAGTCGAAAGAAGAAACATGGGTTATCTTTTAATAAGGCAGTTCTCCCTCCAAATTCACTCATTTGCTATTGTTGCTGGGGTGAATGTAGAGAGGAGAGAAGGCCCTAAATCTTGCGGCAAGCATAGTGGACAAACCGACCGTTGGAATCGAGATCCGTTAGTTGCAGGTAAGAGGCCTAACCATACTCTTTCATTTTGATGGATTGAAAGTTCAGTTTAGGGCCCAAAATCCCAGAAACAGACCCTCCTTCATCTCTACGGCCGGGTTGCACTTTTTGGGGCAAAAAGTGCGACCTGGGACGTAGGTATTAGGGCAAAAACTGTGACCTAGTCCAGAAATGGGCAGAAAACTGCGACTTGGGAGATGAGGGGGTTTTGGTGCTGTTTTATGGCTGAGAGTTGGGTTTTTGTGTTTGGTTATGGTATTCCCAATCTGTATGCTGACAAAGAAGATATTTTTGTGCAGGTATGGTAGATTTATGGGTGAACTAGAGAGAGAGAGACCTGGGTACATTACGGGCAGAGATCCAGGCAGATCAGGGTGTCCGTCGTGTGTTGGCCAGGTGTGGGGTTCTAAAGTTTCTGGAGAACCCATTGATGAGAGCAGGAGAGCCCTTGTTGGCCCGGATTATCAGTTATTGGGATCCAGAGCATGAGGTCTTTGTAGTGCAGGGGCATAGGATCGAACTGACAGTCGAGGATGTGTATTTTCTGACAGGTCTCCCGCCACTTGGGATGGTGGGAAACACGCAGCCAGTATTACCGTGGGGGAGGCATATTATGGAGTTTGTGGAATGACATTGTCGACTGGGTCTCCAAGTCAAGGGGACTCGGATACCGATCGGGGATCTAGAGAGACTAGAAACCCGTGCAGTGGCTGCAGCTGTGCTGCGTATCCTGGGCAGCCAGGCATTCCATCACATCACTGGGGGGCAGATGATGATTGTGGAAAGTGTGTTGAGTGGGACCTACTATGGGTGGGCCCAAATGATGCTGGTGTCACTAAAATGACAGTTGTCACTCTGCAAGTGGCAAGTGAACCACGATTGCTCGTATGGGACTTTATTGTGTGCCTTCTTCTTTGAGAAGATCCTGACCTTGAGGCCTCGTATACAGATTCCAGATGGGGGCCCGAGAGAGCCCAGGATTCGTCGGTGGGGGCGGCTACTGTGCAGAGGAGGAGGAGGGGCTGTCAGGCGAGTGTTTCGATCGGAGTTTTTTGCCCATTGGGATCAGATGCCGTTATACATAGACGACTATCCCTATAGTGGGATGAGTTATTGTGGAGATCCGGACCTGCCATGCACAGGAAGAGTACAGTCACAGAGGCAGATGGTAAGTGACAGATTGCTATTCTTGTATGGGCATGTTAAAGTTTTTTGAATAGTAGCTAGGGTACTGATTCATGTACTTTTGGTATGCAGATATAGCACCGGTAAAACCAGCCGGATACATGGGACGACTGGCAGCATTGGCGTAACTGAGAAAGGGTGGGGACGGGGGGTCCTACGGAATGGTGTGACAAGACAACACATGAGGGGAGGAGAGACAATGACGGCAGCGTGAGTGCATAGAAGACATCGAGCGGCAACTGCGGGAGGGAGTGCAAGGATCAGGATGACTATGACTCATACACAAACGAGAGGGTGGTATATGAGGGCTATCGGAAGTATGGCTAGAACTCGGGCTGTGGAGGTCAACAAAGATACAGGTGGAGTGATCTCGTGTATGGGGAGAAAAGAGGGGAGAAGGTGAAACGACAGGGGAGGATGCAGGGGGACTGGGCTCCGAGTGTTTCGCAAAGGAGGAGAGGTAAAGAATGGTCATGGTAGACTCTGTCATCTGAACATCAGGGGGGGGGGGATGACGATGGGAGCGGGGAGATCCTCTGGCTGGCCCGAAGCATACTGCATGAGGATGAGAGAGGCGGATTGATTTTGTTCAACCTCATACTCGCGGATGACCTCTAGAGAGGCGCGGTAGTACGTTAGGTGAGGACAATGGTGGGAGTAATGGCCATGAACACCGCACAACGCATAGGGTTTGTTGGTGCGGAGAGTCTTGGGGTTATTGGTTATGGATGAAGAAGGAGCGTAGGCTTCAGGGACCGTAGACTCGGGGAACGCGACTTTAACCATGGGCTGGATACGAGGCAACTCGGGACAAGCATGGGTGGCATGACCGGCAACATCACACAAGGCACAGGGCTTGGCAGGTGGAGGAGGGGCCGGGTCAGTCGTGGTGGTCTTGTCTTTGGGTGCCCCCTTACGGGCTTTGCCGTTCTTCCCGGGAGCCGTCACGACAGGAGAAGGATCCTGTGGAGGTGCTGGGGGCACAGTGGCAATGGAGGAAGCGAGGGGGACCGATTGGACCGGTGTCAAAGCCATGTAGGGTTTGGGGTGACCAGGAGGGGTGGCGGCTGGAGGGTCAGGTACCAGACCGGTATGCCCAAGGACAGGTTCAGGGGAGAAAGAGATGACATGTGGGGATAGAATATACTCACGGGAGGGGCAGGGAAAGGTATCGCGTGAGTAATGACTAGGAGAGGCTGGCTCACGAGATGGTTAAGGCACGGGAAACCATCCGGGAGGATAAAGGGATTTGAGGGGATACCCATTTGTGGGGGAAGGCCGGAAGGAGATCAGCTGGATGAATGACGCTGGAGCGGGTTGGAGGCGAGGAGGTTGTTGACTAGGCAAACGGTGGCAAGGCGACTGAGACGATTGCATCATGCAAACATTCGATAAGCTCGGATCGGTGATAGGAGGAGGGGGGAGACAAGGAAAAGTTCCAAGCAGGGAGGAATCCTTGTAAACGCCGGGGGAGACACTGGTCAAGGAATCGACGGTTTGCTTGTTGGCTACAGAAGAGATGGTCGTTTCAGGTGAGGTCTGAGAGGTGGGCTCATGATATTTCAACTGGTCAATGGTGACTATCTTTCCATTATGGGGGAAAGAAATCTTACGGAACACCGCGGAAGGGACAACAGACATAGCATAGGTGTAGCTTCGCCCCAATAGAATGTTGTAGTCTAGCGGGGCATCTATGATTTCGACGTCAACGCAAACAGTCTTACCGGCGAGGGTGATAGGGAAATTACGAAACAAGACAATGGGCTGGGAGGCATGACCGTCCCACGCTCAAAGGGTGATCGTGGAAGGGGGCAGCTCAGGGGATTCGAGTTGCTTCCAAACCGAAGCGGACATCACGCAGGTGGATGCCCCCTCATCAATTATACATTGGGAAATGATGGCGTTCCAGATTTTGACTGAGATTTGGAAGGTGACAGAAGGAGGAAGGGGAGGATGGTCCGATTGAGGGGCATAAAAAACAATCATTTGGTCATCAGCAGGATCTACAACGCCCATGGCAGATAGTAGGGCCTTCTTTTGGGAAGGGCACAACTGGAGGAGTTCCAGTGTGGAAATGGCAGCAGAAGATTGTGCCAAATCATCTACTATGCTATACGAATGAGCAGGTCGACCGGAAGCAGCATTTCGGTGTAATGGTCCCTTAGGAATCTTGGTATGGACCTCAAATTTGGGTTGAGGGATATGTAAGGGGCCACTGGATGTCGAAAGAGGCTCTGTAGAACCTGGAGAAGGAGGCTCGGGAGCAGACTGAGAAGGAGGCTTGGGGTATTGGCGAGACCGAGTTTGAAGGTGAAGGTCGACGGTTGAGGATAGATCAGAGTTCATCATGAGGATCTGGTAATCGGACGAACCAGAAATGGAAGGAGGAGTGGAGGCCTGCCCGTCAGGGGGTTGGGTAGCCACGAATCCTTGCTGAGGGAAAGGATCAGTAAACACAGCCGATTGAGTAGAGGCCACATTAGGGGGAGCATGAGGTGAGGCATGTTGGCCGCGCAATGTGGCTTGAGACTCCCACATCTGCCACATCTGGGGTAAGAGGGGACAATCGTGGGTGTAATGACCATAAACACCGCAACACGAAAAAGGTTTGTTGGTATGAAGAGGCCTGTCCGGCTTGGGCTGAGTGCCCTGTTGCTGGTTAGCAGTATTAGGGTCAACACCTTGAGGATTGGGTCCACGAGTACCGGGGGTAGATTGATTTGGATTTCCTCTCCGCCTTCTTTGAGAAGAAGGGGGATTAGTCACACCCTGTTGTGCAAATACTTGCCCTGAAGGGGGCTGTAGGTGCTGTTGCAGGGGTTGAGGAGGCAAGGGAGGTGGAAGCGCATATGCTGGAGGAGCTAGCATACCAGGCTATGGATAAGGGTAATGGTTAGGTTGGGCAGCATTGAGGTAAGCAGGAGGTTGGGCAAAAGGAGGAGGCATGCCGTATCCTGGATACATGCTACCGGGAGGGGGAAGAGTGCTAGAGGTGCTGGCCCCTCTTGGAGGGAGACCATAGCCCATAGGAGGTTGAGCATATGGATGGGAAAGGGCTCCAACGATACCGTCGGCGGAATGAGATGCCCCCGGGGCGTTAGCGCCACCGGGCCTGGGGAGGTCAGGAAGGATGGTATAACCATAACCAGACTGGGCGTAGATCAGGACATATTTCAAGGCTATTTGGAGGGCGGCTTCTTCGGTTTGAGGGAAATGAGAGGCGACATCTTTGCCAATGGGCGCTAAGAGAGAGTAAAGGAACCAGTCCATATAGATCTGATCTTCGAAGGGGGGAGCTCGACATAAGCTGCGTCTTCGTCGCCATTCCTGAACATGGGTAGAAAGGCGGGTCGAAGCGGTTTGCTTAAAGGAAGTCAAGAGCTCCGTACCGGTATCATATCGGAGAGGGAGCTGGAAGTAAGATAGAAAGGCTTGGGAAATGGTCAGAAAGGTGGTATGGGAAGCGGTGGTTTGGTCGACATACCATTTAGAAGCTTCGCTGGTAAGCGTGTGTTGGAACAAACGAAGATGGATGGAGTCATCGGTAATGGAATTGGAGGAACACCACATGTGGAAAGATCAGACATGATTGGTTGGATCTTCTCCAGCAAGGCCTTCGAACTTAGGAATGTCGGAGGGGAGCTTGGTTGGCATAGCAGGCCAACCAACATCGTGGTGAATAGGGTCATTGATCAACTGATTGAAATCGGGGAGGCTGAGGCCTGCAATGTACGGCGGTAAAGGTGTGGCCGAGGTAGTTCCTGTGGCCGGTTATGTCAGTAGGTTGACAGTGGTCTGAAGGACACTAGAATTAGGCCCTGGACCGAGACATGGTGAAGGTGACGGGGGAGAACCGGGAGGAGAAGAGAGGGACCCAATGAATTAGGAGAGGGAGTAGATCGGACTTGGAGGAATCGGCTCGGCGGTCGGACGGGCCCGTTAACGAGAAGCTGAGGTGAAGAGCCAAGAGTCTCAGGAAGAGCACCTTGAAACAATGATGACGAGGAAAGAAGCAGACGGTGAAAGAGACGAATCAAGTGAGTCGAGGCGAGAAAAGTCTTTGTGACAATTTATTTTAGAGTCTTTTCCAGGCGGTGTTAACCAGGCGCTTCTTCACTTAGGGTCGATGTGTGGCGTGCGTTAATTTTAATTTTTAAACCCTTTCCGTTTTGAGAGCAAGAAAAAAGTGTGCTGCGTAGCTGAAAATAAACCTACAGAGAACAGAATATAATGCTGAAATAACAGAAAAATAACAGCTACTGGTGCATCTATCTAACCCAAGAAGGTGGGTCTCTCAAAACTATGCTGAAAAGAAAGGGAAAAACTATGTAAAACACACGGAAAAGGGGCCAATAGATCTAAGGTCAAAGGGGACAGGGATCTAGAGGACAAAGCTGCTGAAAAAAGGTGCAGAGCACAGCCAAGAGACAGAGGCAAGGTGGCTGGAAAAAGGAAGGAAATTAGCAAAAACCGGAGGGGGCAAGGCGGAGGCCTTCAAAGGAGGTCCAAACAAAACGACAAGAGGTGATTTGAAAGGAAAAGAGGCTGATTTCAAGGGACTGAAAAGGAGTATGGATCTGAAGAAGGTGGAAACTCGACAAAGCAAGCTTCATGACTAAAGGGTCTTCACAAAAAATTGGAAGTCCTCCAAACCCTAGGCGAGTGGGTTTTGGAAGATGAGCTAAATAGAGCGAACAGAAGTCCAAAACAAAATTTAAGCAGTGAAAACCACCGTGACTTAATGTGAACCCCGAGAAAAATTGCGAGAAAATGGCTAAAAAGGGCGAGGTCACGATTTCAGGCTGTTTGCGGTCTGGAGTCCGCGAAGAGCTCGAGGAGTGCGACCCGGAGGTCAGTCGCGGTTTTGGTCCCAAAGGCTAAGCCTCCCGTTCGGTTGTCTCGTGACGATTACCGGAAATGTTTCACTCCACGCTGGATGATGTCGCTTACCTGCGCAATAGGGCCAGAAACACACGGAAGTTAAAAATTTTAATGTTTTATGGTTTTATGTGAGAAAAACAACATAAAAATAGGAAAAATAAACAGCTGAAAAGAAACCCTAGGGTCTGAAGTAGCTGGATATGCAGGAATATGAAAAACGACAGCGGTCGTAATTTAAAACCCGTGTGGAGTCGCCATTTGTTAGTGTGAATCCTTTGTCGAAGTGTACGAAAAAGGACCACTTTAGCTACGCATAACTAATAGCCCTAACAACAAAAGTGGCTGCCAATATCTTCAGATCTGCGGTTAGTTGAACAAGAAAAGAGTTGCAAAAAACCAGATCTATGCATGGAAAGACATTAAGCAGTAAAAACAAGGGTTTGCTCCATATACCAATAGACAAGACAAGAACAATTTTTTGAAAGAATTTTTGTATTAATTGGGCACCTGGGAGGAAAACAAGAAGGCGTATCCAATTCTCCTCAGTGGGATGGGTTCTTGGAAGTCCTCAGCACTTCAGATCTAAGATTTCTCTCTCTTGCGGTGTAGAAAACCCAATGTAAAGAATAGAGCTCAATGGGAACTCACACAGCAAATGATGTAAAAATGGGACCAAGTGTATAGATCCAGAGTGATCTAATAGACAACAAAAGGTGAAGAATGATGGGGAGAACCCTCCTATTTATAACAAAATATTGGGTCATTCTAGATCTTGGTGCATGATTAAAATAATGTTAACCAAATCTAGATCCACCTTTTATGAAATATTTTATTATATTTGTTGGAGGGAAAAAGTATTTGACTTGGGTCAAATCCCTTTATTTGTCAATAATAAATAAATAAATGATTTATTTATCTTTTAAGGAAGTGGTTGAAGGATAATCAAATAAATAATGATTTATTTAATTATTTGTGGATGATTTGGTCATATTTAACAAGGAATATTATCTAAATAAGATTTAAATAATTATTCCTAGAAAATAATAAGATAAATAAAGGTTTATCTAATTAATTTCTTTGTTTTTGAGTTAAACATGACTGGGAATAATAATTAAATTATGGTTTAATTAATTATTCCATGAGGAAAATCAAACAAATATAGGTTTGTTTAATATTTCCTTTTGGGGTTTTCTGTTTGGACCATAAACAACCTAATAAATGTGGTTTATTAAGTTATTTAACATAGTGAAGGCAATTTTACTTAGGGTAAAATTGGTCTTACATGGTGTACTTGGGTCCATCTAATGATAATAGGTTAGATGACCAAAAAATGGTGTAACAAGCCTCACTAAAATATATTTCAAATGACTTGAGCAGTCTAATATCTTGATCAGATTCTCCTTCTTCACTATTTGATATACCATCACTATATTCATGAGTATAATAGCTCTTTATATTGATAAAACATTTATTATTACCTTTTTCTAATTCCTTTCCTTTTTCATGATTATCTTTATGGGGGAATTTAGTGATGTAATGACCAAATCTTCCACAAGAAATTTTTTTGAAAGGAAGCTTACCTCTGAATCTTCCAATGGAAAGGTGTAGTTTCTTTACAAAATTTATTTCATATTATTCTGAAACATAATTTGATCCTTATTTTTCTTCTATTTCCTTTCCTTTTGTAACAACTCTAAAAACAACTTCTTTAACTTCAGATGGGCCTCCTTTCCTCATTTCACATGGAGTCAGAATCCCATGAAGTTGAACAATAGTAAGAGTTTGCATATCCTACTTTTCTTCAACAATAGACACTTTTGACTCGAATTTAGGAGTTAAATATCTTAATACTTTTTTTACTAGAGTAGTGTCAGTTATGGTTTCACCCAGATTTATCATACGATTTAGGATTTCATCTAGACGTAAAAAGAAACTAGCAATGATTTCATCATTATGCATTTTGATTTTTTCATATTGAACTCTGAGAGTTTGGAGTTTAGCGCCTTTTACCTCGGCATAACCTTCATATCTTAGAATGATTTTGTCCCATATTTAATTTTTTGTATTTAACTATATGAATTTGACAAATTTTGATTCAGTTAGACTCCCCAATAAAGCATTGAAAACATTTGCATTGGTTTCATAGTTTTTCCTTGCTGCTAGATTTGCTGGAACTTGTTAGGTCCCTATATTACTAGTATAGTCCCTTATTGTTGTTAGTGTAACCCCCTTATTGTTATTATTGTACCCCTGTAACCCCCATATTTTTATTATCATGCCCTTAAAGTATTATTGTTAGGTCGGCTAGGATTACATTATGGCCCCACTAGGATTACATTATGGCCCCATGGACTCCTATATATAGAAAAGAGGTTTTGTAATTTGTATCATCTAAGAATTTTTCATTCATGTAATGTGTTGGAGGTTTCCCCATCGAAGTGTCTTATTTATAAGGCGTTGATATCTCTTTTCTCCTCTTTTTGGAGCTGGTTTAACAACATTTGGTATTATAGCTTTGGATTCTAGGGTTTTGCCGCTCCAAACAGGTCATCGTGGAATTTTTCTATAATTTTTTTTCTACGAAGTTTCAGAAGCTGAAAATTTTAGGGTATGAAGCCGAAATCCTAAGGAACATCGTCAAAAAATTTTAGATCTTCGTTCACAATATTTTCGGAGATATGATCTATGGAAGTTAGGTCTTTTTGCAGGCTCCTTAATTTAATCTAAAGAGGTCATCGTGGAATTTGCGTTATAAATTTTTTTATACGAATGTTCAGACTATAAAATGTTTAGGGCACGAAGCTAAAATCCTGAGGAAACTCGTTGAAAAGTTTCAGAGCTTGATTCGCAATATTTTCAGAGATATGATTTGTGGAAGGTAGTGCCTTTTCGGGCTCCTGAATTTCATCTGAAAGAGGTGATCATGGGAAAATCTTCATAATTCTCTCTCTGAGCATCGGATTGGAGTGCTGTAAAAAATGGTCGCAAGTACATATACTGTAGTTTCATTTCTATAAATTTCAGAGCGAAAATATGAAACAGTGACACATGGCAAGTCGTACAAATTCGCTCTACTGAACCAGTCCATAATTAGGTCATTGTGGGAGGTTGGAAATAACTTTGCCTTGGAGAATCAAAATCAAGTTAGACCTATGGCATTCAAAATATAATTCAGAAGGCTACCTCAGTGCCCAATTTCAAATATTGAAGAGCCACAATCACAAAGATAATCCAATTTCAATATTGAGCTCTTCGAAAGCAAGAAAAAGGTGTGTATTTTTTTTTACGAATCGCATAAGTCTTGTTTGAAGAATCAATTTGAATTGATTTCAAGGGAATATTGTAGAATATATATCAGTATTGGGTTAAAAAAAAATGCCCCGTAAAAATAATTCAACACCCATTAAGCCTTCAGAAGGCTCTACTATGACTCATGAAGATGAAGAATTGCAACATGATCTATCAAAATTACAAGAGCAAGTGCACCAAATTTCGCTCTCGCAAAGAGCAACAAAAAATGAAATGGATGTTTTGAAGAAAGGTGTGGAAGCGAAGATGGATGGTTTGAAGAAAGGTGTGGAATCTAAGATAGATGGCATGGAATCTAAGATGGATGACATGGAAGCTAAGATCGATGAAAAAATGAAAGACAACATGGAAAACATGAAGAATGATCTAAAAGAAGACATGGAAGGTTTGACAAAGTTGATACAAGAAATGTTTCCTAATGGTGAAAAGATAATAGAGGAAACTCATGATGAGAACAAAATAAATGTTAATCGTGATTTCATAAACTCTAATGTTGGCGGGAAGAACCACCATATTCAAAAAATGGATATGAGGAAGTTTGATGGAAAGGATCATGTAACATGGATACTACAGATGGAGCAATATTTTGATCTCCATAACATGCAAAACACACAAAAGGTACGCATTGCAACTTTACATTTAGAACAAAATACATTTGTATGGTATCGATGGCTTTGCTCCCATAAAAAAATTGTCTCTTGGTCAATTTTTACGGAGGAAATGATAGCACATTATGAGGATACAAAGAGCAACACCTTCTTTAGCCAATTGATAAATATCAAACAAAAGGGTTTAGTGGGGGAGCACATTGAGGACTTCCAAAATTTGAATATAAGGGTAACTGATATTCCAGAGGAACACAGGATTGATCTCTTCATAGGCACTTTAAAGGATAACATCCAACATGAAGTTCGCGTTTTGGAACATGATTCATTGGAGAAGGCATTCAGGTTGGCAAGAAAAGTTGAATGTAAAATTATGGCGACAAGGAAGCCTACCACTCAATTCTATAAAGAAGGAAGTGTTGCTACACCTAGATTTCCACAACCTACAAGGTTGACACCACAACAATTGGAAGAAAAAAAGAGCAAAAGGGCTTTGCTACAGTTGTGATAGCAAATACACTAAAGGTCATAAGTGTGCTGAGAAGAAATTATTTTACATAGATTGTGAAGAGGAAGAAGAAAATGAACAAGAAGAGGATATACACGAGGAACCAGCCCTAGAAGAGGAAGAAATGAATCCGACCATATCATGTAATGCACTGGCAGGAATTACCACTCCTCAAACTCTCAAGATAGAAGGACAAATCAAGAAGAAAAAGGTAATAGTGTTGATTGATTCAGGTAGCACCCATCATTTTATTCATTGTAAGGTAGCCAAGGAATTAAATTGTTTCCTATACCCAGCACCAGAATGTCAAGTGATGGTTGCAAATGGAGGAACTATAAATTGCTCTGGAAAATGCCATAATATCAAGCTAACCATGGGGGAATATGTATTGACTAGTCCAATGCTTGCCATTCCTATGGGAGGTGCTGATGTTGTACTAGGAGTACAATGGTTGCAATCTTTGGGGACGGTAGCTTTTAATTTTCAAGAACTTTTCTTGAAATTTTTTTCAGAAGGAAAGGAAGTCGAATTACGGGGTATTGCAGGGAAGCCAGGAAAGATAATAAGCTTTAATGTCATGACAAAGCTTCTAAAGAAAGAACAACGAGGTGTAATTGCACAATTATGCTCACTAGAAGTTCCAACATCAAAATCATCTATTTCTGCAGATCTCCAACAAGTCTTGGACAATCATTCCAAGGTGTTTGAAACTCCCAAAGGACTCCCACCTATTCGCGATCATGATCATGCTATTCATTTGATTCCAGGAAGTGTTCCTCCAAACATCAGGCCTTATAGATATCCTTACTTCCAAAAGAGCGAAATTGAACGTATGATTGCGGAAATGTTAGAGGCGGGTATAATTCAACCTAGTCAAAGTTCTTTCTCTACTCCTGTAGTATTGGTACACAAGAAGGATGGATCATGGCGCATGTGTCCGAATTATAGGGAGCTCAATAAGCTCACCATTAAAGATAAATTTCCCATTCCTGTGATTGATGAATTATTGATGAATTACATGGAGCAATTTATTTTACCAAGTTGGATCTTCGTTCAGGATATCATCAAATTAGAATGAAGACTGAAGATATTCCAAAAACAACATTTCGAACTCATGAGGTCATTATGAATTTTTGGTCATGCCTTTTGGCCTTACCAATGCACCTTCTACATTTCAAGGGTTGATGAATTCCATTTTCAAACCCTTCCTTAGAAAATTTGTGCTAGTATTTTTGATGATATACTAATCTATAGTAGGTCTTGGAAGGATCATGTTGAACATGTTGACAGGGTGCTCAAACTATTGCAGGAGAAACAATTATATGCAAAAACATCCAAATGTTTCTTTGGAGTACAAGAGGTGGAATATCTGGGTCATATTGTATCTCACGAGGGTGTTAAGGTAGACCTAACAAAATTAAAGCCATTAAGGAATGGAAAGTCCCCACAACCATAAAGCAGTTGCGAGGATTTCTCAGGTTAACAGGGTATTATCACAAGTTTGTTAAGAATTATGGGAGAATAGCAGCACCTCTAACAACATTATTGAAGAAAAATGCATTTTCATGGACTCTTGAAGCAACTAAGGCCTTTGAACATCTTAAAGAGGAAATGTGCCTAGCACCGGTCTTAGCTACGCCAGACTTCACAAAAACCTTTATTGTGGAATGTGATGCCTCAGGAAATGGAATTGGTGCAGTTTTAATGCAGGAAGGAAGACCCATTTCTTTTGAAAGTCGTCCAATCAAAGGAAAGTATTTATATAAACCTATTTATGAGAAGGAAATGTTAGCAATACTGCATGCACTAAAGAAATGGCGAACTTACCTAATGGGAAGACACTTCAAGGTAAAAACTGATCATGATAGTCTTAAACACTTTTGGAACAAAGACTATCTTCAGAAGAGCAGCAAAAATGGGTCACAAAGATGTTGGGTTATGAATTTGAAATAATCTACAAAAAAGGAAAGCTTAATGTTGTTGCGGATGCACTCTCAAGAAAGAATGAAGAGGTGGAAGCATTGCTTTGTGCCATTTCTATTATCCAACCAGATTGGATAACCAAAGCAAGAGATGAATGGAAGAAGGAAAAAGATGTATGGACACTCATTCAAAAGTTGCGGCAAGATCCTAGTACATCTGATACATTTAGTTGGAAAAATGATTCCTTATGGTACAAAGATCGCTTATATCTTTGTAAGAATTCCCAACTAAAACAAAAGATTCTTCTGGAATTGCACACTTCTCCTTTAGGAGGACACTCAGGATTTTTAAAAACTTACCACAGGGTGAAGAAGAATTTTTTTGGGATGGCCTTAAATCTGATATTCGAAAGTTTGTGGCGGAATGTTTGGTTTGCCAGCAGAATAAAGTGGAAACAATTAAGACCCCAGGGCTTCTACAACCTTTATCCATTCCAAGTCAACGTTGGGAGGAGATTTCAATGGATTTTATCACAGGTTTACCTAAGTCCGAAGGAAAGAGTGTCATCATGGTGGTAGTTGATAGACTTACCAAGTATGCACACTTTTGTGCATTATCTCATCCATTTAAAGCAACTACAGTTGCTACTACATTTATGGACAGAATTCAAAAGCTACATGGAAGCCCAAGGGTTATTGTGAGCGACAGAGATCCCATTTTTACTGGAAAGTTTTGGACGGAGTTATTTTCTTGTTTGGGTACTCAATTAGCTCATAGCTCATCTTATCATCCTCAATCTGATGGTCAAACTGAGATAGTAAATAAATGTTTGGAAGGATATCTTCGTTGTTTTGTATCTGATAAACAAACACAATGGGTCAAGTGGTTACCTCTCGGTGAATGGTGGTATAACACTTCCTTCCATACTGCAGCAAAAATGACCCCATTTATGGCACTTTATGGATATCATCCACCATCCATCACATCATCTTTAAGAGAAAATTCTAAGGTTCAAGCGGTGGAAGATCACATCGAGCATCAGCAAGAAGTTCTCCAACTCTTAAAGGATAACCTGAATTTGGCACAAAATCGAATGAAACAACAGGCAGATCAACATCGTAGCGAGAGAATTTTTGATGTAGGAGATTGGGTATTTTTACGGCTACAACCATACAAACAAATGTCCCTCAAGAAATCTAAGAAGGATAATAAATTATCACCAAAGTACTATGGTCCTTACAAGGTGTTGCAAAAGATTGGTTCTATGGCATACAAATTGGAGCTTCCTGCTTCTTCGCGAGTACATCCAGTTTTCCATGTTTCATGCTTAAAGAAGGTTATAGGTGAAAATCTTCCGGTTCAAACAATATTGCCAGAACTTGATGAGGAAGGAAAAATAATATTGGAACCTGAAGTGGTCATGGAAACAAGAACTCGACAGCTACGGAATCGATCAATTTCAGAGTATCTCATCAAGTGGAAGAACTTACCCAATGAAGATTCTACATGGGAGGATGAGAATTTTATACAGAAGCACCCAGAGCTACTCAAGCGTTGAGGACAACACTTTTTTGAAGGAGAGGGGCATGTTAGTTCCCTATATTACTAAGTATAGTCCCTTATTGTTCTTAGTGTAACCCCCTTATTGTTATTATTGTACCCTTGTAACCCCCATATTGTTATTATTGTGCCCTTAAATTATTATTTTTAGGTCGGCTAGGATTACATTGTGGCCCCACTAGGATTACATTATGGCCCCATGGACTCCCATATATAGAAAGGAGGTTTTGTAATTTGTATCATCTAAGAATTGTTCATTCATGTAACGTATTGGAGGTTGCCCCCTCGAAGTGGCTTATTTATAAGGCGTTGATATCTCTTTTCTTCTCTTTTTGGAGCTAGTTTCACAATAGAACTGAGGCTGGATATTGGTAACCACCTTCAACTATAGCCTATACATCAACTCCAAGAGACTAAAGATAGGATCTTGTCCTGGTCTTCCATAAGATTAAATTGTTTTCGTTGAAGAGTGGGGGTCTGATAGATGCTGTCCCATCATGATTTCTCATCTTAGAGGATCTTCCTTCTAGCGATTAAGCTTCTATAGAAGAACCTACTTTGATTCCAATTGTTGGGAAAAATAATAAGAGGGGGGGGGGGGGGGTAAATCAGTATTTGTAATAACACAATCTTTTACTTTTCTCTTTACTTATTTCTATATGTGAGTTCAATTAGCCCAACTAGCGTATGTACACAGATATCCAAATAGAAACTAGCATATACTCAGATAAATTTACTGCTTAGATAAACATTCAGAAACATTCTTTAACCCAAATCATCAGTTATGCATCATATAGTTAAGTAATAAATATGTGGAGTAATAAAAAAATAAATCATCACACAAGAGCATCACACATGAACACCAAGATTTAAGGTGGAAACCCAATTTGGGAGAAAACCATCGATGTTTTCCTCTTTGTATTCAATATTCATTATATAGAAAACTTCTTACAATATTGTACTGAAGCAGGCTCATATTAGTACTCCGGCATCTACCTGCAGAAGGCTACAACCTTCTCTTGTTCTCCAGCTACTACTAGAAGGGAGCTCCAACCCCCTGATCTCTTTTACCAGCCACTACTGGAAGGGAGCTACAACCACCTGATCAGAATACCAGTTTCTATTAGTAGGTAGGTTATACTTCCACACTGATGGTTTCAACCCTCAGACCCACTACAAACCACTTTTCATAAATTTTCACACTAGATCCAACAACTTCAATAGAACTAAACATAAATATCAACACCAATATACTTAACCCAAACTTCAAACAAATGGTGAGATCAATGTAACCAGAACAAAGTAATAAACCCAGATTTTAGAAACATTCATAATCAATTTCAACCCTAACCATTCATTATATTAAACGCATATGCTACTTCACTTTACTAAACCTACATATATATGTGCTTTTTGGCACACCAACCTACGTATAGATTTGAGAATACTGAATTTCCAGAATTTGATCAGTCTCAGAAACAGATCTGAGGCTTTCAATCAAATATATTTTTAGATATTCAGAACTCTTATTCAGTCAACATCATTAATCATATTTAATCATTTATTGATCATATTTGTATAAATTCAACTTAGCAACACATACAGTATTCAAACAACCTAGATCTACATGGATACTTCATTGATAGACAATAGAAATATATCAGTAGTAAACAGATAGCCTCTCCATCAAGATTCAGAAAACCCTGACTTCAATATGCGTTTTATCTAAAACAAAGCCATGTGTATACACGCTTTCATCGTGACAAAACAACATATAGATATAGAATATTAATTATGCAGAAGGTTTCAAATCTATAGACTTACCCAAATATCTTCACTTCTCTTCATCAAACATGCCCCATGTCACATATCCAAACATCTCATCAATAGATCATGCAAGTACATAGTCATTTCAGGTCTAGAGATCCTAATCCATCATTGTGTCCATGGGTGCGTCATAATTTCAGATCTACAAATAAACAAAACCCATTTCATGCAGATATACTTTAGAGAGAAGTATTCAGTTCAAAGCCCCTTACACATGCACACTCTTTCACTATGATCTTCTTCTCCTTATATAGGTTTAACCTTTATCAATACCATGAGCCAAAAAAACACAAGTGCTAATGGTATTCTTGGACGGAATCAAATAGATGACACAACGCTAAATACTATGGGATAAAACCATGGTAATGCCCCCTGGTATCATAATTTTAGAGCGCACAACACATACACGACTTGGCTTCTTCATACCCGTGTGTATACATTACTTCTCTTCATCAAAAATACATATATTCTAATTATGGATGCATACACAAGTTGCCTTCATAAAGCCTGTGTATGTATTGTGAAATATTACCTTTTTCATTTCTCTCGCACTTACTAGAATTCCTTTCTATGTCACTTCTGAAATGGCTTGTAGACACATCATTTTTACATCTTTAACAAATAGGTTTCTATCAAAAGGAAACTTATCAAGTAAGTTTCCATCAAGGACAACTTCATAAAGTAGGTTTTCATCAAAGACAACATATTACATCATAATTACAACAAGCCTAAATGCCAAAAGCGGGAGGAATCCATAGTCGTGAGTGAATCTGTCCTTGGGTCTTTCTATCCATAGGAATTATTTGAGTATCAACAATCCTTGGAACCAATTTTTTTTAGCATCTAATTAAAATTTTTTTGCCAAAATTTTTGCATTTTAGCAAATGAAAAACCAATGCTACCATTAGGGCTGTAAATCTACTATGATGCAAACACATGGCATCAAACTTTTTTAATGATATACATCATTTCAGTATTTTAATTTGGCGGTGCCTTTTACTTATATCGTAAAAATGAGCACTATTAAGTTAAAAGACAATGATAATTAAAACTTGGTATAATTTAGAGCTTAGGACCCTAGACTAAAAAGTATAATTGAGGAGAGTTTATTTATATTCACATGAATGATTTGAGTACCAACATTATTTTGGCATCATTGCCAGGGAATGATTGGTTTAAATTTATTTAATGAATAATCCTAAGCCTTTACATCCACATCTTTTTTTCTTGGTCTTGTTGATCAACAAAGTGTTATCAATGATTTGTACAAACTCTCCTTGGAGATTTGTAAAAATTGGGAAGTTTTGGAACAAGAGGATAAGTGTGTGCAACAAAATACCAACATTCCTAGACGATGACAACAATCGAGGCCTTGAGCTTGCAATGAAGGTGCACATTCTTAGATGACCAGATACTCTTATAATCACACCTCAATTTTTGAATTTTTTTATGTCCTTATTTTTTCTTTAAAGTAAAATAATAATAATATAGAAGCATACAACATTTAAAAATAAAATAATCATATAATAATATCAAGTTACCTATATCGTTGGAAATTTTCAATCTGGATGCTGCCAAAATAATAACAAGGTCAACATCTGAAATAAGTCATACACCTTTAGATGACATTGAGTTATTAGTCATTATTTCCAATAGAAGGAGACATCTTGATGAATTTAGCCAAAATTATCCCTTGTATCCTAATCCGAGAATACGAGAAGGTCCCAAAATTTCTCTATACCTATGAATCTTATCCACTAGCCTCAACATCAACTTATCATTATGCAACTCTGTCTTTTCTTATTTTTTTAGTCCATGAAATAGCCCTCTACCTTCGGCTTACTCGTTCTTATCCCCTTAACCTCCTTCACCTCCAACCATGAATGCTTGGCTAAATGCCAGATACCACCCCCTTAATATCCTGGGGCCTTTTCATGATATGCCTCCTAATTATGAGAAAAATATGCTCAAATTCGATAATCAAGGGGAGAGAACCACGAAATATCATGTAGTCAAATTCCAATACTACTGTGAAAACCTCGGTGCTGATTATGAAGAAAATTTTCATGATAATTTTCATGCAAATTCTAGAGGGGGAATCCCAAAAGTGGTTTAGGAACCAGGCTCCCAATAGTATTAGCACTATGGATATGTTGGTTGAACTGTTTCTCAAATATTTCAACTTCAAAAATAGTAACCAACTATGGTTAACAGAGTTCTCTTCCATGGGGCTTAAACTCGATGAATCAATTTTTTAATTCCATAAAAGGTTTATAAAATGTTACAATTAGCTATCAACTAACGTTCTTCCTTCTGATACCACAACGATTGTTTACTATTCTATAATCTTTGATGATGATCTATGAAACATGTTGCACGAGAGAGAGAAAACCACCTTAGATGACACCCAAACTAAAGCATGTTATTGAGAAGGAAATCTCATTGCCACTAGGAAATTACTGAGTAGAGATAGTTGATCTGAAGGGAAGAATAAATTTATTGAAACTTCCCCTTATTTCCCTACCTCCTCATCTTCCTAGGATTAGAAAATTGAAGAAATGGATAAAATTATCAAATCTCTCACTAATAAAATTTAATGCAATGAAGTCGGAAATAGGGTAGCTGCCCTTGCTCCTATTAATCCACCCGTCCAAGAAAATTTATATCACAATGTACCAAATATAATCCCTAATTACCCACTGAGGAATAAAGCCCCTTACTACCATCCTAATATTCCTCAAATATTACAAAGAGGACAACATCCATAGGAGTTGCTTATGCAACTTCTCTTAGAAATAATGCGAACTTCATTGAATATTATGACGATGAAGTGGCTAACCAATTAATGAACCCTATGGAGGGGGATTATTCAAATATGAATTCTATTAATTCTTTTGACAACTACGCCCAGAACCCAATTGATTATATATAGAACAACATTGTTGGGATATTGAGCTTCAGTATTTCACTAAATATTTAGAGACAATTTTAGCATAAATACAACCTTAAACCCATGAGGATCACCTTCTTAAGAACTAAACACCTCCCCAGGTCCCTCCTCCGCTTAATGAAAGACCATCTATGCCAAATAACACTATCCCTCATGATTCAAATCCTCACTCTATACATAATTTCAATTTACAAAATGAAATAAATAAGCCTAAGTTTAGTATTCCCTTAGTCGAAGTTGTTAGACTCCTAGTATACAAACAAGAAATCAATAATTTATTTCAAACTTCTCACCTTCCTCCCCAAGAAATGGAAATGACTGATGTTATCAATATTCAATATGATGCCCCCAAAATCACCCTTAGGCCTCAAAATGAAAAATACAAAAATATGGTGCCCCATTTTTACATTAGCCTAAAAATCCATGACTGGAATATGTATAATTTTATGTTGGATTTCAGGGCTTCACATAATCTGATGCCCAAGGAAATTATGGATAAAATTGGGTCAGATATTACCAAGATTATAAATAATTGTATTCCTTTGGTTCTCAAGGTGTCAAGTGTATTGGGGTGATTAAAGACTTGGCTGTAGTCCTAGCCCAAGTATCAGTTAAGAGAATTGTTATAGATGTAGTAGTGGTCGATGTGCCACCTAATTATGGGATGCTCCTTTCAAGAAGATCGGGTGATAAGCTATGAGGTTCTTTGCATATTGAACTCTCTTACACTACCATACCAGTTTCAGGAGGGGGAACATGTCGACTATATTGAGAGTCTAGATTGACCTACATGATTAATGTTTAGTAGTACCCTAAGAATTCGTTGGTTTACACCTTTGATGATAATATGGGAAATTTTTTATTTTCTCTTTATGATGAGGAGAAGGCCCTTATTCATGAAAAATATTCTCTGACCAGCTTGCCAAAAGATCCTAATGCTCTTTGGAAGATGTAACTCGATGATGCTTCTTCCAAGGCAGGGTCAAGTGTGGGGGTTGTGTTCATACAACAGAATTAGCAGAATGCAACCTTTTTTTTTAAGTTAAACTTCGAAACTACCAATAATATAACCAAGTATGAATCCTTAGTACTAGGACTAGAAACAACACAAAAGCTTAATATCAAATATTTATCAATTTTTGGTGACTTTGAAGTAATTATTAAACAAGTGACCAATAAGTTCCAAACCAAGAATCTTCTCTTGTGTGCATACATAAATCAAGTATAGGATCTAATTGATATTTTTTTCTCTGTAATCAATTTCATGACCGTACATGGAGAAAATAATCAATTAGTAGACGCACAGGTAGTCATTGCGACTACCTTCATGCTTCCAAATGAGTCTAAACTAAAATTCAAAATTGTAATCCTCTAGAGATCCTTGATCCCTGATAACATCAAGGACTGGAAGGTATTTGATGATGATCAAGAAATAAATATATTCATTGAATAAATTGGTGAATTCTCAAAGCAATGTATAGTTGAAGATATTGAATAAGGGCAAGTAGATGCTGATGCATCTCACCTCAAAAACAAAATTAGGAAACATGACATTATATAATTGAAAAGGGGGCTAATTCTATTACAAAAAAATCTTTGATCACAATGAGCGATTGTTGCAAATATAGCCCTAAAACCCTCTAGCTTAGACATAAAACATGTTAATATTTCTCATGGAGGGGAAACATGATATGGAATTAAGTAGGAACACAAAAAAACACAGATATAAAGGTAAACACAAAGATGCAATAGAAATAAATTCTCATTTCATTAATATCAAAGAATTGAAATATGCTTACATACATAATGGAAATAAACTAGCTCAGATGAAGGTAACTTGTGTATGAGAAGAGATGTGGTGGCTACATGCCTATGAAATCTATTACGATGAGGATCAAACACCTATTTATTGTTGAGAAACAATGGAAAACCCTAAACATCCAAAAACCTAACCCTAGGAGATGAAGCATGAAAATTGTCGGCCACATTGGGGTAAGTTGGTACATCAACTTCCACAAGTCATAAGTTTGGGATACGATCTCCATTTGATGCGTACTATTACAGCTTAATTTTGGAATCACTCCCAATACCAAGATCAATATAAATTAGGGTCTATCATACAGTAAATTAGTTGCTACATGCCCTCAACAAGTCATCCCAATGATGGTTTTCCTCCATGAAAGTTTCACTGCTTGGATGCCAGTTGAAGTCTTCCATTGAGCCATCAACGCACCCCTAGACTGCAGTAAGTGCTTTACAGAGCATCTAGTCCCATGAAAGGATTGTAGAGCATCTAGGCCCACTTGAAAATGTGTTGGTTGAATGGGAGCAAATTTTTCATAGGATTCTGGGAATCTTCCCACCCTCTAGTGGCTTATAGAAGTTCTTCCATCTATCACATCATATGATAACTTCGAATATGTACACCGTGGAGCCATTGAACCTCTTATCCTCCTATTCCAATGAAAAAGGAAAACTCTTCATCCATTTTTGGAAAATCCATTCAATGATCCATTAATGGAGATCAAAGCTCTTGGAGGTATCATTTTCATGTAATGTTTTTCTACTGGAGTGATGGTGCTGATGTGATGAGGACAGGACTGAAGCTGGAGAAAGTTGACATTGAATCGATCCAATTGGTTGTAACTTCTCCTTCTAATTCATAATAAAGATATTTTCTCCTTTCCTAATACATGTGTTCATTATGTTATATGTGTATTTTCAAATGAAATCGATTCAGTTTGATTAATATGAATAGATCATATGCCTTTATGTCATTTTCTGTCTTCTATTTTCCATTGCATGTACCAATCAAGGGATTTTAGTTCGATTGAGAGTAATGGAAGTGGAAAAAGGGAGATGAGTAGTAGAATATCACAAGTTGGTATTCTTATCTAATTTATTTATCTTAATGAAAATGTCGAATGTATTTCATCTGTTGTTCTAAGTGCGACCACCACACTTAGGGAAACATATCTATATGCAGGTTTGATTTATGTAAAACAAATTGGCGATCATACTGAGGATTGAATGAGCTTCCCTAGTAGTTTTATCCTTGTTTATTAGCCTCTAGTAGACTTTACTTGCTTTATTTTAGTCATTTGAATGTGTTTTAGTAAAGGAAGTGTGTTTGATTTCCTATTTTTGAGTTTCCTCTAGCACCAACGCACTGTTGATCTTGACACAGTGCTCTGCATAGCACTATTAGCTTTGGGAAAATGCTATGCAATGCACTGTCTCCCACTCAAGGGTGCGTTGCTCCTATGAAAAACCAAAAATCATCATATTTTTGTCTTTTTCCATCCATTTTAGTGTCTTAATTGCTGATTTTTCAAGTGTCTAATTGTCTCTAGAAACCAAATTGCTTCTACTATATTTCCTCACTTTGGACACTTGTTTGTTCAATGTTTCTTTGTTTTTCTTTATCATTGTCGAATAACTCCAAAGTTTAAAGTTTAAATTTGATAAATTATTCATTTTTGAAAGAGGAATTGTCATTTAAGTCTTCGTTTCTCTCGAAAAGTATTGATTAATTGCTTGTGAATTTTAGTTTTTTTTTTTTTTTTCATTTACACTTAAAAGGAACTGAAAAGAAAAACATGCATTTGGATATAGAGGTTGTGAGTGATGCATAGGAATAGTTAGGGAATTTTCATTTATATGTGCTGATTGTTGATTTCTTACAATCAGATTTCTCTATCCCTTGTAGCTAAGATTTTCATTGTCGACATTTAATCGAAATAAATGCCTATCATCATTATTTAATTCTAGGAATGTCAAATACATATCATGGTGAACCTAAAACACAAACTTATTAGCAATATCAACTTAAAATTTATCTAAATTAATCTAAGGGAGCATTGTCACTTAACGATAACATTTAGATGTTTAGGCTAGAGATGTGTTCCGACGTTGTAAAACATAGCAGCTATTGTTAATTGGTTGTGATACATTCTAATTGTGATACCTCATTCCACGTAGGTAAGTATATCAAATATCATCCACGTAACTTTGGGTATATCAGGTAGTGTTCTAGTATGAAAAGTATAAGGGAATGCTCTCACTGTGTGGTTTCACATTAGACAACGCTAATACAAATTGGGCCTCTACGTACCATTGAGTATATTTGGGAGGAAAACATTAGTTTACTTACCATTCATAGGCAACCGAGTCATCTGCCTTGTACAATGTGATACGGCAAACACAACATTCAGGGAGATTTCCTACACGTACATAAGTCCTTGGTTTACTGGGGTGGTATATTACAGTTCACTATTTCTTGGTAAACCTTCTACCTAGAATTAAAAATTTTTTATTATTATTTTTTGTATTAAAATAAATAAAAAATCGTGGAAGAAGATGAACCCTTTCCCTGTTGTTCTCATAGGAAATCGAATAAACCACCTTTACTGCCAGAAGCTACACCTAGTAGGCGAAGGCGAGATCGTCCTACTGAGTTTGGTACCTCTGGGACCTTTGGTGCTACATATTCATCTAATTTACTAGAGTCATATGATCCTTTGAGTACCAAGTCTCAAGTTGTTTCTACCGATCTCGGTTTATCTGCTACTGTCAAGACATAACCCTCACAGTTACTTGAGGACACTGAAATTCAATTCAGTGAAACAGTAAATCTAGAACCTGAAGTTGTTCAATTGGAAGTTGATCTGGAACCTATTTTTCATTTACCAGATTATCTTGATCCCGAAGTTGAACAACAAGAATTTGTTACCATGCTGGAAGACAATCAAATGGCTCATCCTCACTCATCTGTAACCATTGAGTCTTCCTCTTTACCATAGAGTTTATTGCTTGAAATTTATCTCAGGCCTTATGGTGAAGTACTTGCACCTGGTTTGATTTCAATAGAGGAATAAATTCAGGATGTAATATTCCCAAATGGGAAAAGTCAGCAATACATGCATGAAAAATACATTTTCTAGAAATATAAGTATTAAAAGAAAAATGCAGCCCATGGATCCATTATATCTGACATTATAGCAACCAAATATGAAAGGAAATCTAGTCTCTTTTACATAGATCTAAGATGACCTAGGAAGGGTTTATTGACAGAAATGATATACAAGAAATTTTTTGTTGTAGATCTATGGCTGAATCACACTGTATGGCTGAAGCACTGCATAAATATGGTTGATCATGCAAAGAAATGGTAGTATACTCTCCTACTAGCTTTCCGAGAAGTAGAATGAACCTCCTTCAAGGAAACTAGCTCTAAATACAAGGGATTAAACCCCTCCACTGCAATACCTTAAGAAATAACACAATTAGTGAAAGGGACTGCACTATTGCTGAAGGTGACTACTTGGGCTAACACCAGGTAGTGGAAAATATAGTACAAAATGTTCTCCTCAGATTTTTTGAACAATATATCCATGAGAAAACCCTTGTACTAAACAGTGCAAAAAACTTAGCTAAACAACCAAAGGATGCAGAGAAGTCTAAATAGACCACATACAAAATATAATCTTCAATCATGCCCCATATGGTTTCCATCCCCTTTATTATATAGTTGATGAGCTTTCTCACCAAGGGACCCACCCAATTATGAGGTTGCTTCCATGCAAAGGCTCCTCCACCAAAATTAACCGGTCTCCATTAGTCTTGCTCACCTATTTACAATTGTATTTGATTTAGTCAACCTTGAATGGATCTTCATGCATTGTTTCTTTTCACACTCAAGGTGTCTTCATTTTGACTAGCTAGAATGATCTTCATTCACACTGAGCTGTCTTTATTTAGGATCCACTCATATAATAATGCTATTGACTTGGTCAAGCTTGAATTTGTCCTCACATTTTAGACCCTATTCACACATGTGGATTCTTTATCTAGTTATTAACATGATCCCTTTTCACATTATGAGGGATTTTATGCCTACTTAAGCAACTTATGAGCCTTCTTGCCCATTTATTCATCTAACTAGATAAAAAAAGAAAAATTAATATTCCTATTAGTTGCATGCTAATTTAGGAATATTATAGTCTTCCCCTCCCAAAGGTTGTTTGTCTTCAAGAAACTGCAAGGGTGCTACAAAATCTCCCCTCCTTCTCTTGGGGCCTCCACATCCAATAGTCTCCACCATTGCTTTAGATATTCTGTAACAATTCTGTTTCCCAATGGTTCCTCCCAAGTGTGAAAGTTGGCCTTTGGTGGATAAACCAAATGGATCTCATCATGAAATAAAGGAAGGTCTATATAGAAAACTTCTTGCTGATCAATGAACTCCTCAAGATAGAAGTGATGATAATCATGGGGAATTTCATCGTCAATGAAGGACTCCCACCTCCATGCTATCATCCAAATGAAATGAATTACCTCCCAGCTTGGTAATTCATGGAAAATATCCTCCAAAATTCTCATGAGAGGTGTGTCCCAAGTGTTCCAAACAATCATATGGTCCACCTCATAAAGAAACAAGTGATCTACTATAGTGGCCATATCATCTTTCATGCTCCCCTTGAAAAAAGTGTGGGGAATTTCTTCCCCAAAGGACACATCCGACCAATGTGTCTCTCCTCCAATCATCTTCCCAAAAAATATAAGAACATATTCAACATATGGAATCATAATTGAAATCATGCTAGCTTCCATATGAAGTAGAGGAGAAGGACAATGGTACCTCATGTGCAACCTTCGCAGTTTTTCTCCTAACTGCCATAGAGTACGATATAACAAGTGTTCTTTCCACCACTTGTTTGTTGTCCCATCCTTCTTGTATGCTTGGAGAATGTGTATGATAGTTGGTGCTAATGAAGCACACCATGAAGAATACAACATCTCCCCAAAATCTCTTAGGGGATGGTCAATATCTCCATTGCTCATGGCTCCAAGTAACCCATGAAGACCATAAGAAAACGTGCCCCATCTTGGAGCAAAGCCCTGTACATGATTTTTTAGAAAATACAAGCATATAGTAGATACATTATTATAATTAGAAATAAAAGTCTTACCATACACTTGATCTAAATCAATGAGGTAACTCATGGATGAGCTCCCTCTCACACCCAATGAATAAGGAGGTAGTGATGATAACTCTTTCCAAGAGCTATGTTCCTCCTCAAACAAAAAATGTTCAATGTACTTCCTCATATGAGAGTGCATCTCCTCTTTGAATTTCACCCAGATGAATCCATCTAAGATAGTATGGTATGTTTTAATGAAGCTAGTGGTTTTAGAAAGAAAGATCTCATAGGCTACAATAAGTGTTTTTCCTTGAGCTTGGAGTCTCTAGTCAAATAAATCTGATCATGAGAGTAAATGACTCCATTAACCACCTTGTACCTCCTATCCATCACTTGCCCATCAAGAGCCTTACATGTGAGAGGTTCTTGGAATTTTCCACTAAGAGTTGGGACTCCCAATAAGGATCTAGGCTCCCCAACAATGACAGCGCTGTAGAAATATGAAATGCAGCCCCTGTCATAACATGGCTCTCCTCTTTGTCATACTTGATGCCAAAGTCACATGTTGGAGAACTATCAACTTTCTTTTGTTGCCTCTCTTATAGCTGATCTTGCTCAGGACAAGATTGAAGTAGATGGAAGTCAACCTCTCCATGAAATTTTTTTTCCTTCCAAAACTTCCTTAATTTGGCCCATGCATGCAACAGTGTTAATATCCTCTTGTCATGTTCAAAAATCTCTTTTGTGAGTGAAAATATCGTTGACTACCCCAAAGATATGGAGTGGCCATGTGACATCATGTCCATGCCATCATAGAATTCTCAATTCTCCTTTTCAGTGCAAATAGTTGAGTGGGAGATACTGATGTCCATTCAGAAAATTTCTTATCTCTCCTTTTAATCCATGAAATATTCTCTGTGTTGTGCTAGCTTCTCCCAAGGTTCCTTCCTTATCCAAGTATGTAAATGTTTCCCATAATTGAGAGAACACTTTATTCTTCTCCCCATCAGGGGGTCTCCATGGTGGAATGCCTCCATGCAAAGAGACATGAAGGTATAGAGCAGGAAGTATATGTGTGTGGATTGATTTTTCCTTGCCTTCACTGCACAACTTCTTTTGCCTTATTTGTACATCAAAATTCTGAAATAGAGAGGGGTGTATGCTCCTCATCATATGATTCTTGCCCTCCTCTTGTCCTTCTTCTATCTTCAATATCTCACCATTTGACAATGATGGCACATGATGCACATGGATTGTTCCTTGATCTCCATATGTGGGATTCTTTGGAACTCCTTGCAAGGGTGCAAGAGTTTCTCTCCCTGGAGTAAGTGCTCCATTTTCCTCTTCATGAGGCACTAGATGTGCTCTTTTCATGATTGCGCTATTATCTCCAGCCTTCTCTTCCTCTTCTTCAATAGTTGAAAATGCCTCATCTTCAATAAGAGACCTTAGATCTTGTTCTTCTTTTGAAGGAGGAATATCCATGTCTTCCTCTTGAGAAGAAAGCTCTTCATGCAATGAGGACTTTTCCCTTGGAAAGATATCTATAATATTCCTAATTTAGCTTCAACTAATAGGAATATTAATTTTTCTTTTGAAATATAGATGCATGAATAATTGAGCAAGGAGGCTCCTAATTTGCTCAAGTATGAATAAAAATCCTTCCTAATGTGAAAGGGGATCATGAAATAACCAATCCAAGAATCCACATGTGTGAACAAGGTCTAAAATATTTGGAAAAGGTCAAGTTTGACAAAGTCAACATGATTTATTCTCAAAGAAGTGGATTCTAAATAAAGCAAGTTCAATGTGAATAGAGATCAATCCAGCTAGTTAAAATGAAGGCACCTTGAGTGTGAAAAGGGACAGGGCATGAAGAATCAGTCAAGGTTGACCAAGTCAACAAAGCTGTCTAGATACATTTCACCATCTTGATGGATAGTGCAGTTTTTGTGAAGGAGCCTTTTCATGGAAGCAACCTCATAGTGGGTGGGACCCATTGGTGAGGAAGCTCATCAATTATATAATGAAGGAGATGGAAATCATATGGAAATATTGGAGATTATATTTTTATGTGGTTTTCTTAAACTTACTGCATACTTGGCTTATTAGCTAAGTTGTTGCACTGCTTAGTGCAAGGGTTTTCCCGGGTGGGGATCCCCTACTCTTTCTTGGAGATCTTGTTTGAGAAATCTAAGAGGAGACTTATGATATAAAGTTTCCACTACCTGGTGTTGGGCCAAGCACTTACCTTCAGCAAAAATGCATTCCCTTCAGAAAAATGCGTTATTTCTTAAGGTGTGCAGTGGGAGGAGTGAAAACCCCATTTTGAGGAGCTAGTTTCCCAAGAGGAGGATCAGCCTTTCTTTGGGAAAGCTAGGGGAAGCATATACAGCCATTTTTTGTTTTTCAGCAATTTTTATGCAGAGATTTAGCTATACAACATGATTCAGCCACAGATTTGCATCAGCTTCCTCTTGTACATCTTTTCTGTAAAGAAACCTTTGCCGGGTCTTCTTAGATTTGTATAAAAGAGATTAGATCTCTGTTTTTATGTCTAATTGAGTATTATAATAAGAATATTAGATACATTTCTCTATTTTCTGAGTTAAACTCTATTTATACTAAGCACTCTCTTATGCAGCAGCTACAACATTTTGCAGTCTTGGGGTTTTGGCAATTTTTAGTTGTCTTGAGCATGGGAGGCTTGTTTAACTAGGTTAAAGTCATTTTTTTCTAGAAATATTTTGCATGAATGTCCTATATTTTCCATTCTAAGGTACAAAACTATTATTTTCCAATTTTTTAACTCAATATTCAGAAAATAACATTTTTGAGGAAAAAATAACTGCTTTTCCCCACTTGTTTAATTGTATAAAGGCATAGTTTGTTGTTGTGATTGTTATTATGATGGCTATGTGTTAAAAAAAATTACATGATTTGATTACTTTATGTTCTCCAATTTTGGAATACCTTAAGGTGTTCTTATTGTTGTATAAAACTCTAGATTTTGAATATTACAGTGGTATCAGAGTAACAATCTTGGCTCAGCCTGTGAGCTCAAGTATTATGGAGTCTTCTCACGGGGAGGAGGATATTTGCAGAAGAAATTAGAGAAAAACCTTGTTTTCTAGAGAAAAGAGGTTCTCAAAAATTCTCTTTTCAAATATACAGGGCAAAAGAAAGGGCATCAAAGAAATGAGGAGGGAAACACATGAAGATCCCTCAAAAAGATCTATACAGGAGGAAGATTCTAAGACCTCATATTTTCGATATGAGCCCTCATCCATATAATTAGATCTACCACATTCTATCAGCAATTTATTCATGAAGAGGAAGAAAGGATATGTGCTGAAGAAAGATACTCTTGGTGATTATTTGCAGGAATATGAGGCTCAATGTAAGGAGTTCAAAGATCACTTGAATTTCCAAGGGTTTTTCCAAATGAAGGAGGAGAAGAGAACAAGGAGAAAGAATCAAGGTGAGGGTAGATTATTTCTATCTACTTTTGATGGATCACCTCTATGTCCAACTAGGGCTTGGGTGAAGGAGCTAGACACCCTTGTGCAGCAACATCAAGTTTCAGAATTTGAAGCCATCAAAGTAGCAGTGCTGCACTTTGAGGGTAAGGCCTATGATTGGTGGTTGTTTGAATCATTTTCCTTAAAGAATTCAAATACATCTACTTATGCAAATGTTCATTAAAATATTAGTAGAGAGGTTTGATGAGATTTCATGTGAAACATCTTCTATTGAAACTATCATACCATATCAAACAGAGCATTTGCATGAGTTGGGAGGGTCTGTAAATATAAATCCATTTCTGAAAACTAATGAAGAAGAGGTGATCTTGTTTGATACCTTTCCAAGAGCAAGATCTCCTTTGGATGAAGAGATTTATTCTCAAAAGAAAGACATGAATATTCCTTCTTCAAAAGAGGACCAAGATCTAAGGTCTCTTGTTGAAGGTAAGGAAACTTCAATTAGTGAAGAAGAGAAAGGAGAGGTAGGAGAAGATAGTGCAGTCATAACAAGGGCACCTAAAGCACCTCATAAAGAAGAGGATGGATCACTTGCTCCAAAGAAATAAACTCTTGCACTCTTGCAAGGAGCTCCAAAAGGTCTCACACATAGAGCTCTTGGCATAACACATGAGAAACATGTACCTTCATTGCCAAATGTTGAGATATTGAAGGTAGGAGAAGGAAAAGAGGGGGAATGGCATCACAAGATGGAGAGCATGTACCCTTCACTATTTCAAAGTTTGAAAGGACAAGGAAGGCAAGAGGATCTATGTAGTAAAGGGATGGGCAAATCTATCCACCTACATTCACATCCTACTCTATGCCTTGATGCCTCTTTGCAAGGAGGCATTTCAGCAGGAAGACCTCCTAATTGGAGGGAAACTAAAGTGTTCTCTCAACTATATGCAACAACCACCTATTTTTTTAAAGAGGGAACCTTGGAAGGAGCCACTACAGTGCTGAAAATCATTGATGGAAAGCTAGGAAAATTTCTAAAATTGACCTTGTTTTCTTCCATTCATCTATTTGCGTTGGAGGGAATAGATTCAGAAATTTGTGCTGATATGAGCATAGTATCAAAAGGCTACTCCATAGCTTTGGGGCAGTGAAGGATAATCCAATATATAATGAATATTTCTGAACATAACAAAAAAATAATTTCATTTTTCTATGCAGGAGAAAAATTGTGGAAGTTTTGAGAAAGATAACCTTTCAAGGGGAGGGTGACTTTCCTAAACTTCAATCTTGTCTTGAGCAAGATCAGCTGCAAGAAAGGCAGAAAAAGGAAGTTGGGAATACTCCAACATGTGACTTTGACATCAAGCATGTCAAGGAGGAGAGCCATCATATGAAAAATGCATCATTTCATATTTCTATAATGCTGTCAATGTTGGGAAGCCTAGACCCTTATTGGGAGTCCCAACTCTTGATGGAATATTCTAAGGACCTATTCACATGTAAGGTTCTTGATGGGCAAGCAAAGGATTGGAAGTATAAAGTAGTTGATGGGATCATTTATGTTCATGATCAGATCTATTTGACTAAAGATTCCAAACTGAAGAATAAACTACTTGACACAACCTATGAGGTCTTGCTCTCAAACCCCACTAATTTCATTAGAACATATCATACTATATTAGATGGATTAATGTGGGAAAATTTCAAGGAGGAGATGCACTCTCATATGAGTAAGTGCATGAATCATTTTCTGGTTGAGGAGGAACATAGCTCTTGCGAAGAGTTATCACTATCACCTCCTTATTCATTGAGTGTGAAAGGGAGCTCATCCATGAGCTACCTTGCTGATTTTAAACAAGTGTATGACAAACATTGTATTGTTGAATCTCATGATGTATTTATTATATACTTGTATTTTCTCAACACTCATGTGCAGGTCTTGGCTCCAAGAGGGGGCACTTTTTCTGATGACCTTCATGAGCCACTTTGGGCCATGAACAATGGTGATGTTGGCCATTCTTTGGGAGATCTTGGAAAGATGATGTACTCCTCATGGTGTGATTCATCAACACCAACCATCATACACCTTCTCCAAGCATGCAAGAAGGATGGGGCAGTAAACAAGTGTTGGGGAGAATGCTTGTCATGTCATATTATATGGAAGTTAGGAGGAAAACTGTGCTGGTTGCACATGAGGGACCATTGTCCTTCTCCCTTATTGTATATGGCAGCTAGCATGATCTTACTTATGATCCCACATGCTGAAGATGCTCTTATTTTTGATGGGAACATGGTTGGAGGAGAGACACATTTGTTGGGTGTCTTTGGGGGAAGAGAGTCCCTACTTTTTCTGCACTACATGTCCCAAGGGGAGCATGAGAAACTATATGGCCACCATTGCATACCACTTGTTTCTTTATGATGTGGACCATATGTTTGGTTGGAGCACTTGGGGCATGCCTCTCATGAGTAATTGGGAGGATATTTTCTATGAATTACCAAGCTGGAAGGTGATTCATTTTATTTGGATGATAGCATGGAGGAGGGAGGCCTCCATTAATGATGAAATTCCCCATGATTGTCATCACTTCTATCTTGAGAAGGCCATCGATCATCAAGAAGGGTTCCATAAAAACCTTCCATTCTTTCATGATGAGAGCCATTGGGTTTATTCACCAAAGGCCAACTTGCACACTTTGGAGGAGCCATTGGGAGATGGAATTTTTGCAGAAATTCTGAAGCAATGGAGGAGACTATGGGATGAGAGGGCCACAAGAAGAAGAGGGGAGATTTTGCAGTACCCTTTCAGTTGCTTGAGGAAAAGAAACATTTGGGAGGAGGAGACTGTAATATTCCTAATTTAGCTTCAGCTAATAGGAATATTAATTTTTCTTTTGAAATCTAGATGCATGAATAATTGAGCAAGGAGGGTACTAATTTGCTCAAGTATGAATAAAAATACTTCCTAATGTGAAAGGGGATCATGAAATAACCGATTCAAGCATCCACATGTGTGAAAAAGGTCTAAAATATGTGGACAAGGTCAATTTTGACAAAGTCAGCATGATTTATTCTCAAAGAAGTGGATTCTAAATAAAGCCAACTTAATGTGAAAAGAGATCAATCCAGCTAGATAAAATGAAGGCACCTTGAGTGTGAAAAGGGACAGGGCATGAAGAACTAGTCAAGGTTGACCAAGTCAAAAAATCTGTCTAGATACATTGCACCATCTTGATGGACAACACAATTTTTGTGGAGGAGCCTTTGCATGGAAGCAACCTCATAGTGGGTGGGACCCATTGGTGAGGAAGCTCATCAATTATATAATGAAGGTTATGGAAATCATATGGAAATATTGGAGTTTATATTTTTATGTGGTATGCTTAGAATTCCTACATACTTGGATTTTTAGCTAAGTTGCTGCACTACTTAGTGCAAGGGTTTTCTCGGGTGGGGATCCCGTACTCTTTCTTGGAGATCTTGTTTGAGAAATCTAAGAGGAGACTTCTGATCTAAAATTTCCACTACTTGGTGTTGGGCCAAGCGCTTACCTTTAGCAAAAATGTAGTCTCTTTAGAAAACTGTGTTATTTCTTAAGGTGTGCAGTGGGAGGGGTGAAAACCCCATTTTGAGGAGCTAGTTTCCCAAGAGGAGGATCAGCCTTTCCTTGGGAAAGCCAGGGGAAGCATATATATCCATTTATTTTCCTTTTTAGCCAATTTTATGTAGATCTTTAGCTATACAACATGATTTAGCCACATATTTGCAACAGCTTCCTCTTGTACATCTTTTCTGTCAAGAAACCTTTGCCGGGTCTTCTTAGATCTGTATAAAAGAGATTAGATCTCTGTTTTTATGTCTCATTTAGTATTCTAATAAGAATATAATATATATTTCTCTATTTTCTAAGTTAACCTCTATTTATACCGTGTAGTATTTTATGCAACAGCTCTGACATTTTGTAGTCTTGGGGTTTTGGTAATTTTTAGTTGTCTTGAGCATGGGAGGCCTGTTTAACTAGGCCAAAGGCATTTGTTTATGAAAATATTTTTCATGCATGTTCTATATTTTCCATTCTAAGGGACAAAACTGTTATTTTCCACTGTTTTAACTCAATATTCAGAAAATAACATTTTTGAGGCAAAAATAGCTGCTTTTCCCCACTTGGTGACTTGTATAAAGGCATAGTTTGTTGTTGTGATTGTTATTACGATGGATATGTGTTCAAACACACTACATGAGTTTATTACTTGCTGTTCTCCAAATTTTGAATACCTTAAGGTATTGTTATTGTTGTAGAAAATTCCAAATTTGGAATATTACAATATCATACAAGTTTTCATGCCATTCAATGGTTTTATGAAATGAAGCTAAGTTTATGGACCCTTCCAACCCATGGAAATTTTTTTTTTTAATTTGATTTTATAGATTCCATAGAAGGTGTTTCATAAAATTTTTCATCAAACCTTTCTACTATTCTTCTAATCTACTTTGCATAAGTAGATGTATTTGCGTTCTTTAAGGAAAAAGATTCAAAAAACCACCAAGAATAAGCCTTACCCTCAAGATGCAGCACTGCTACTTTAATGGCTTCCTTTTTTAAAACTTGACGTTGTTGCACATAGGTGTCTAGCTCCTTTACCCAAACCCTAGTTGGACGTTTAGGTGATCCATCAAAAATAGATAGAAAGAATCTACCCATACCATGTTGCTTGCTCCTTGTGCTTCTTTCCTCCTTGATCTTGCAAAAACTTTGGAAGTTCAAGTGATCTTTGAACCCCTTAGATTGAGTTTCATACTCTTGCAAATAATCACCAAGAGTCTCCTTCTTTGGCACATGTCCTTTCTCCATCTTCTTTATCATGAACAAGTGGCTTATAGAGCATTTTAAATCTACTGATGTGGCTGACTGCTCACATCCATAAGATGAGGAAATAGATCTTTCCTCATGTACCTTTCTTGTTGAGGGACTTCCACGCTTTTCCCTCCTCATTTCTTTGATGTCTTTTCTTATACCCTGCAGAGTTTGAAAGAGAAGTTTTTAGAACCTCTTTCCTCTAGAAAATAAGGGTTTGCTTTGATATCTCTTGCATATCTTCTCCTTCCCATGAGAAGACTCCATAATGGTTGAAGAACACAGGCTGAGCCAAGATTAAGGCTCTGATACCACTGTAATATTCCCAAATGGGAAAACTCAGCAATACATGCATGGAAAACGCAATTTTCAGAAATATAGTATTAAAAAAAAAATGTAGCTCATGGATCCATTAGATATGACATTATAGCAACCAAATCTAAAAGGAAATCAGGAAAAAATCATTATAGCCTAGTTAAGCAGGCCTCCCATGCTCAAAACAACCCAAAAACACTGAAAACCGCAAGATTTACTACAACACAAGTTATTGCATAAAGTGAAAGCACATTTTATAGAGGGTTATACTCAAAAAATGGTGAGACAAATCATATTTGATGATTTATTAATCAATAGAGCACAAAAATAGAGATCTAGTCTCTTTTACATAGATCCAAGATGACCCGAGAAGGGTTTCTTGACAAAAATGATATACATGAAATTTTCTGCTGTAGATCTATGGCTGAATCATGCTGTATGGCTGAAGCACTACATAAATATGGTTGATCATACAAAGAAATGGTAGTAGACTCTCCTACTAGCTTTCCAGGAAGTAGAATGAACCTCCTTTATGGAAACTAGCTCAAAATACAAGGGATTAAACCCCTCCACCACAATACCTTAAGAAATAATGAAGTTACTGAAAGGGACTGTGCTATTGCTGAAGGTGATTGCTTTGCCTAACACCAAGTAGTGGAAAATATAGCACAAAATGCTCTCCTAATATTTCTTGAACAAGATCTCCAAGCAAGAGTGGGGAATTCCCACATGAGAAAACCCTTGCACTAAATAGTGCAAAAAAATTATCTAAATAGCCAAAGGATGCAGAGAAGTCTAAAGAGACCACATACAAAAGATAATCTTCAATCATGCCCCATATGGTTTCCATCCCCTCCATTATATAGCTGATGAGCTTCCTCACCAAGGCCCCAACCTAATTATGAGGTTGCTTCCATGCAAAGGCTCCTCCACCAAAATTACGCTGTCTCCATTAGTCCTGCTCATCTATTTACAACGTGGTTTGATTTAGTCAACCTTGAATGGATCTTCATGCATTGTTTCTTTTCACACTCAATTTGTCTTCATTTTGACTAGCTAGATTGATCTTCATTCACATTGAGCTGTCTTTATTTAGGATCCACTCCTCATATAATAATGTTGTTGACTTGGTCAAACTTGACTTTGTCCTCACATTTTAGACCCTGTTCACACATGTGGATGCTTGATCTAGTTATTAACATGATCCCTTTTCACATTATGAGGGATTTTATGCCTACTTAAGCAACTTATGAGCCTTCTTGCCCATTTATTCATCTAACTAGATAACAAAAGCAAAATTAATATTCCTATTAGCTGCATGCCAATTTAGGAATATTACACAGGAAGAGACAATCCCTTCAACTCCAACTCATTTTGGGTTGGGGCTTTATTTTTATCCTTCTTTTCCTCGTTTGATCTACTCTTCACATGTTGATCCTGCTCAGTCTCAAGTTCCTGTAGATTCTTTAGAATATTTACTAGGTTATTTAACAATGGTTGAGACAACATCCTAGACTATACCATCTGTTACAGTTGCGACAACATCTACTACTATTTCATCTTCGATGTTTTCTACGACACCTAAGTCTCATATTTATGGTGGGTTGTTCATCCCACTAGTTTACCAAGATTTAAATGGAACCTACTGTGGTTTCTCCTCTAGTCCATGGACTTCACCCATGTCATCATCTGGAATTTTATCTGGTTCCTCTCTTACGAGTACTGAACGACTTGATCCTTTATTGAAATCATTAGCTCAATATCAGGTTGGTCCATCCAATTACTGTCCATATTATCCAGTATATTTTGGGATTCCATCATATGAAAGTCAGTATGTACAATATCCTTATACTCCATATGCTGAGGGGCAATATATGTTTGCGCCATATGGTAGTACTCCTTCATTTTTAGGTCAGTCTTATGCTAGAATTCATGTTTGTCAATGGTAGCCTACCTTGCCTGTCCAACAAAAAAAGAATGTGTATCAATATCAACCAGTTCAACCTATTGCATCCACAACTACTATGCTTGTTATTAATCCCTTGGATGTTTCTCAGTTTGCTCAGGCGGGTCATTGAACCCTTAAGCCTCAAGTTTTAGGTCTACAAACTTTGTCTTCCTAGGTTGGTATACACTAGCGATCTGTATCAGGAATTTCAAAACCACATGCTAGTTTTCCCTTGTCACAAGCTTCTACTGGTCCCGTCTATTCACAACCTGGTCCAAATTATCCTAGTGGGCAACAACAATTTTATCAAATCCCATGGCAGCCACAACAACCATTCCAACAGTTTCAAGCTTATCCAAGTCTTGGTTAGCAAGCTTATCAAGGGTTTGGTAAAAAAAATTACCCCTATCTAGGTTTCCAATAGAAAAATCCTTATGTTGGTTCATAATGGCCTATTGCCCAGGAAATTTCATCTTACCCTAGTTATGCTCAACCTAATCTAAATTGATAGTTTCCTTTTGTTGCAACACTAGAGTTACTTGATTTAAACTGTCTCACTAATGATCCCATTCATTATTTGCCTTAGTGGCCGGTGATTCCTCATAAATTACCCTATGATATTCCAAAACTGAATGGAAATTCTAGAGAATATCTGTCTACGTACGTTATGAATTATAATTTATGGTGTTCATTAAACTCCTTGAATGATGATTCTATTACAATCCATCTTTTCCAGTGAACGGTGAATGGTCCCGCTACGAAGTGGTATATTGAATTACCACGAGCTTCTTTCGATAAATTTACATCTTTAACCACTACTTTTTTAACCCACTTCCAATTACCCATCAGATATGAAACTGGAAGAGAAATTTTGACCAACTTTAAACATACCACTTCTACTCATATATCAGATCATATACATGAGTGGCATCATCATCATCGAATGGTTAAAACATTTGTTTATGATCAACTTTTAGCTGAGTGGTTTATAAAGTCCTTGTTGCCATCTATCACTGAGGACATTTCTAAAGGCAGTGTTGTCACTAAAGAGCATGTAATTTCTTGTGCCCAGTATCTGGATTTGATTACTCAGTCTTCCATGATCTATGAAAAGATTCTGAATGCACCGTGATGAAATTTTATTGTTCCTACTTCTCCATATGGTAAGGAAATTCATGCCGGTGATGGTGTGATTGGTTTTGCTAGCACTCTACCAGAAAGTCAACCATTTGGTTCCACACTTGCTATTTCAAATGAAACCCCTATTGCATTTGATCCTACGTCTTCTTATGAAATACATGCCCTACCATCTAACAAGGGAAAAAGTGACAAGAAACCCATATGTAAGAAGAAGGGGAAAGATAAGAAGAAAAAAAATTAACCCTCACAGGAAAAGTCATCTAATTCATCTGGTTCTTCTCAAAAACCTCATTATCCTTGTGTGATATGTAATGAGGAGAATTTTACGCAAGATTTTCCTCATCGCTCATAAGTCTCAAAGTTTCTTAAGACTTCGGCTACATCTATAGTGTTGACAAATCCTTTTCCAAACTCGGAAACACATAAGGTTGCTGTTAATCCTACTTCTGGTTGACAAGTGCTTATGCTATCCACCACTAAGCCCAAAAATGATGTTTTGGTGTCTACTCAAAGTAAAGATTATAGTAATTATCTTTCATCATCGAATGGTTAGGCTACAGATCAACCTACTACTTCGATTTCAACTTCGTCTGATTCAGTTCCACCACCTATTATTCCTTAGTTAACAATAAAGCAGCCAAAGGGAGTCATCGATAAATCGACTTTCAACCTTCAAGCTCGTGCAACTTAAAATTATAACATAGTCAAATATCTGGCTTAGTCACCTTTTTCTATGTCAATGCTTGAGGTTCTTTAGAATTGTCCCTCCCAAAAGTAGGCTTTTTTTTCAGCGATCAATGGAATTGATCCAATGGATTCTAATCTTGTAGTCTTTAATCACGCGGGCTATGTGCCACAATTACCAGAAAAATTATCATTTTTCATTCAAGTACATGTCCTAAATCATCTCATTCATCGGACTATCATTGATGAAGGTGCATCTACTTTTATCATGTATATGAGTTGCTGAAAGTCACTTGGCTCATCGAATTTATCACAATCACCTACGGTGTTGAAAGATTTTGACAGTCATACATATAAGCCTTATGGAATTCTTAGTAACCTGCAAGTTGAACTAGGAGGAAAAATAGTTACTATTGAAGTTGAGGTCATTGACAGACCCCTTGACTACAATATATTAATTGGAAGACCATGGGTTTATGCTATGGCTACAGTTGTATCTACTTACTTCCATATGGACATCTTCCCCCATAAGGGAGGCATCACAGTCATTGATCAACCCTCCTTCTTTTCCTCTGGTTCCCAAGAAAATGGAAGCATTCCATTATATCATGAACCCCTGCCATCTCTTCAGAACATTGGTGTAGGACTCTTTAAGGATTCTTCCCTAATGGGAACCTTTTCATTACCGTCGCCTGTGACATCAACGGAAATCAAAAAAATATAGACTGGCAATATGATATCTTCCACTTCATCTGAATTAAGGAATATTCCCAATGATTTTGAAATGAATAGGCTGGGTGAAATCATGCCACTAATTCCAATCAAGCTCGCATAGAAATAAATCTTTTTGCTTATGCGGCCAATCCCGATCCTTTGTCGCAGACTGTTTGGGTCGATCGTTCTTTGAATTATGGTACTTCTTCTGATCCTTTTTCACGTTTATTCTCAACTGATGAGAGCATTATGGAATCGATGATGCCCGAAGAAGAACCATGGGAAAATTCTCAACAACGCTCCCATCTTCCAGATTACAATGAAGATAGTCCAACTGAACTATATCACCCTACAGTCATTGATTTCTTGATGAATTCCATTCCTATCCACGCCGTCGATTATGAGCGAAACCCATCAAATATCGAAGAAACGATTTATATCGGTATTTCGATCAAACCTGGCATTGTGGAAAATATTCATGTCGGCACGTCTTGTTCTGCATCTGAACTTGACACTTATCGCTCTCTTTTCCGTGAATTTCGAGATGTATTCGCTCGGTCATATGAGGAAATTATAGGCATCGAATCCAACATTTTTGAGCGTGAGATTAAAATGTATCATAATGTCAAACCAGTATGACAAAGCCTCCATCCTATTCATCCTAAGAAATTTGTTTCCATTAACGTAGAGGTTGAAATTTTTTTCCATGTTGGTTTCATTTACCCTGTTCTTCTTATTGATTGGGTTTCCAAGATTTTTCCTGTCATGAAGAAAAATGGGACAATTAGAGTGTGTGTTGATTATTGAGATGTTAATAATGCTTTTCTGAAAGACAAATATCCCACTCCCTTTATCAACCAAATTATTGATGATTGTGCTATATGTGAAATATTTTCTTTCATGGATGGATTTTCGGTTACAATCACATCAATATTTTCCCAAAGGATCAATATAAAACAACTTTTATCTATCCCTAGGGAAAATTTGATTATCAAAAACTCCCTTTTGGTTTAAATAACACTGGGGCAACATTCTATAGGGAAATGAATTATGTTTTCCATGACATCAAACACATTGTTCAACTGTATCTGGATGAATTACCTGCACATTCACGGAAACAGGTTGACCACCCGCTACATTTAAGAGTGATATCTTAACGATGTCGTCACGAAAAAATATGCCTCAATCAAAACATATGTGTGTTTGGTGTCAATTTTGATCATTTGTATGGATTCTTCACATCGAAATATGGAATTCGACTTGATCCCTTGAAGGTCCAGGCCATTCTTGATTTGCATGCGCCTTCCAATTTACATCAGTTCCAGAGACTCCAAGGGAAGGCTAAAATTCTAAGGAGATTCGTTCCCAACTATGTTGAAATTGCTAAAGGATTTACTCAACTCTTGAAAAAGGGGCCGTCCTTCCATTGGGATGAGGTTGTGCAAGATTCCTTTGGTTTTCTTAAATATACCCTGATCTGAGCATCATTAATGTATCCCCCAAATTATCAGAGTGACTATTTCCTGTATCTCGCCACTGCAGATAGAACCATCGCTATGGTTTTAGTCCAAGAAGAAGATGGGATTGAAAATTTGATCTATTATTTGATTCATAATCTCAATGATAGAAAATTTAAGTACACTTATGTTGAGAATCTCACTTTGGCAACTGTTCAAGCTGTAAAATATTTCTCCATTATATCCTGCTCCGAAAGACCATTGTCATTTCGAATTGCAACCCTATGGCATTCATTCTATCACGTCAATTGCTGGGGTGAAAATATTCAAAATGGATCGTCATTTTTTAGGAATTTAATTTGGAATTCATCAAATCGAACTCAAATAAGTCTTTAGTTTTCATTGAGCTTATCTGCAACCTTCCCTTGAGTAGCACTGAGTCTACTACGGAACCATAAATTTCAAATGATTCTTTGTTTCTGATCATGTCATCTAACCTGTGGTATGTATATTTCCTCATCTATCTCCAAACCCAAACTTTCTGGCCCAATACCTCTCGTTCACAATAATGACATATTCGATACCAAGCCAAATATTATCTGATCGTCGGTGATACACTTTATCATTGTGGTGTCAATACAATTTTACATAGGTGCCTCACTCATGAGGAGGCCAAGAAAGTTTTAAATTATTTCCACACTGGTGCCTATGGTGGACATTTGTCTAGTTTTTCTACCGCGCAAAAGATTATCAACATTGGTTACTTCTCGCCTACCATATTTCACGACTACATTCTCACGGTCAGAATTTTTCATGCTTGCCATATATTTGATCATAAAACGCGCATGCCTCCAACACCAATTCATCCTGTCATTGTTGTTGGAAAATTTGCGAAATGGGGCATTGAATTCATGACATGTAACTCTCGCTCGACCGGGGGGAATGGGTATATTATTTTCGCCGTTGACTATTTTACCAAGTGGGCTGAGGCGATGCCTACATTTAACAATACTGGCGAGGCAATGGCATTATTTTTCTTGAACCATGTGGTTATACGGTTTGGTGTGCCGCAAGCCATAGTAAAAGATCATGGAATATGTTTTCGTAATCACATGATGACTGAGTTGACTGCCAAGTTAGGACTGTCGCATGATAGTTCTACCCCTTATTATCTGCAAGCTAATGGAAAAGTTGAAGCCATAAATAAAATTCTTAAGTGTATGCTTCAACACATGATTTGGGTTCATAAATGAAACAAGAATTTAATCCTCTACTCGGCTTTGTGGGTGTATCGAACCTCAGTTAGAAAAAGAACTGGATTTACTCCATTTCAACTGGTTTATGGTATGGAAGCTATCTTACCAATTCAATGTGAAATTCCATTATTGAAACTCGTGATTAACCTGCTACCTGACACTTCTAACAAAGAGGCAAATCTTTTAGATTTAATCCATCTAGATGAAACATGTCGTGAAGCCACATTGGCCAACGAAGCACATACGAGACGAATCAAGGCACAATATGACCACAATGTCAAGCCGCACACATTCTTGGAAGGAGACCTGGTCTTGCTTTATGATTAGGAAGTTGACAAGATAGGAACAGGAAAATTCAAACCATTATGGCATGAACCCTACATTGTCAAGCATTTTTGGATAAGGGTGCCTATGAGTTGGTAGATTATGATGGGATTCCATTGTCGGAACCTCAGAATGGGTTATATCTTAAACGTTATTATGATTTATTCTATGCGGTAAACACTTTATGATACTATATATATGATTTTATTGCGTGTGTGTCACAATGTTTCTTTTATATTTTTTCATGTGGTTAGTAATCCTCTTTGCATTTTGTTGCAGATCTCAGAATATTCAGAACCATTTGTTGGTTATGTTGATGGTGCTATTCATCGTATGCAGAATCTATCCTCTGCAACATGGGCCATATTTTCTCCAAGTGGCGAGTTAGTGAGTTTCCAAGGGATTTATATCGGTCGATCTACCAACAATATCGCTAAGTATAGCGCATTGATCGAACTCCTCTCTAATTCCATTTCACTTGGAATTAGCCACGTCATCATCATGCTAGACTCACAACTTGTCATAATACAAGTTACTAGTGCTTATACTACCTAAAATCCAGTTATTCATTGTATTTTCCTTATAGTTCATCTTTTGGAAAGACATTTTGATTACATCCAATATCAACACATTTCCAGAAAATTTAACACTTTGACTGACTCTATGGAGAATTATGTGTTAAATAAACATTTGCAACATATGTAAAGATATATTTTCAATCCACATCAAACAATTGAATATGATTGTACATAACAATAGGAAAAAACTAAAAGTAAAATAGATATATAATCGAGGTTTTAAAAAAAAATTGTGTCCAAGACACATTAGTCATATGACCTCAAAATGCATATAGACATATCATAATCTAAGTAGACCTAGTGGTGCTCATGATAACATTTCACTGCTTGGGCTATCATGCCCAATAGCCTCATCCATAAGCTAGGCACGCCAATAGTATGGCACTGTAGAATCATAGGTAACTCCTCAATACGAACATCCGGAATCTATAGAGTCAACCCCTCCAGATGCTGCTGTAACTTAGCCAGAGTCTCAGCCAAATCCAAATCCTGAAGGAATACTCTCCTGACAATCCTCACTGCTGGTTCACCTGCCTACTATGCATGACCCACTATTCAAACAATACCCCCATCTTCATACATAAATTTTTTTTAGTTTAGTCTTCGAAAAATAAAAAACAAAAAATATGTAAAAAACCTAAAAAATAAGAAACACGGTCAAAACATTTTACCTATAGCACCCCATTGAGCGTCGACTGGTAAAATCAAATCTGGGTCTCCACAGAAATCCATCCTTGCATATGGATGCTTCTCTATGATGATATGATGTCATTGGCGCCAAGTGAAGAATGTAGTGGAAAATGAGATCGATGAATGAAAAACATGTGTAGCTATCAAATCTACCCACCGCTACATCCATGCATCCCTAGGACCTACTAAACCTAGTGTCACATGCTATGGCTGCATCAATGGAACTCGATCTGAAATAAAAGTGATCAAGATCGACCCATAGTTGAAATTCTTCATGTTGCCACTTTTTACTTTGGTTAGCTATTATTTAATCTGAAGGAGTACTACTTCAGCCGAGTTGAACATGGTCAGCTCGAGACACTCCAGCACATATTACATGTATGATCTATTTGTGACATGAAGTGTCATGCTGTCAGCTAACTTTGCGATAGTGAATAGGAGCATTCGCAAAGGCATATCATGCACATATATGATGTTTATCTTTCCATCTTTTCTAGGCTCTGTACTTGATATTTATCTTTCGACGTGCATGATCGTAAAATGAATCTTGACCACAGATAACACTTTTATCTCTTTTTCAATCTCTCTTAAACACGAAAAGGAACCCCCCTGGAATTCTCTTTCAGCTCTTTTCAGACTCCCAAAATATGAAAATATTTTCGAGCACTTTTCCTTTAGAGCTTGTAAAAGGAATTGAAATGACATCTACTGAGTATAAGTTTAATCATTTTCCGAGTTGTGATATATTATTTTATGAAAAAGGATCACCCTAGTTGAACACGGCTAGGAGGTTCTCTCAGGTATTATTTTATGCTTTTTTCGGATCTGGGGGAAATTTTTATGAAAAATAACTTGTGGAGTTTCTTTTCGTCCCTTTTTAAAACTCTCTAAACATGAAAAAAGACCAAGTTTTCACTATTGTTAGACTCATTAAAACATCAAATAGCGACGGACTTTCCCGTCATGAAAATATTGAATTTAACCTTCGCTAGGCTTGTTCAAACATCACATAGCAATGGATTCACTTGAAGGGTGGAATTATACATCAAGCATATGTTATCTTCCCCAAGATTGTTAAAAAATAAAGAGGTAGTGGTCAATAATGACTGGGGAAAATTGGAAAGGGATAAATCACCTTATGGTAGCAAGTTGCTCTTGAAAATGACACTCATTCACTTCATCTCTGTGACTTTTGGGTTGGGTTATCTTCTTGATGGTCTATCATTAATCAAGAGATAATGTGTTATGCTCAAAATTGAAAGTTCTTGAAATAGGTCCGAACTTGAGAGTTTGGAAAGGTCTCATCATTGCAATTCCAGTGTCGTGAATGGTTCAAAAAACCGATGTCGTATGACAAGATATCATGTTCTGTTTGTTTTCCTAAACAAAAATTTTTTTGTGACTACATGCCCAGTTAGCATGCAGGTACAATCAGCAGGTATATTCTGGGAATATTTTGTTTTTCTTGGCCAACCAGATCATGCCATCTGGCATGTTACTGTTCATTAATTTCTGGCATATGAAGGTTTTTTTTGGGTCGTTGGATATGTTTTGATTAGCTATTGGATAAGCAACACGTGGCAAGCCTGCAGGCTTCCACGTGCCCTCAGGATGGTGTAATAACATTTGTTTGGTGCCTACAAGATTCAAACCGGAGACCTCAAGCGCAGCCACAAATGTCTTAACTAGTCCGCCTACAAGTGTTTCTTAACACTATAGGGTTGACGGTTTGATTTATGGTTTAAACAAACTTTCAGTGGATATAAAAAGGGGCCAGCCCCAACCATGAGAACTGATAGATATGACCGTGAGATTAAGCTTTAAATCAGAGACATTCACTGTAACCTCTGATAGAGGTTTAGTACTAATCACATGCAGAAGTGTTATGGCAAAAAATGTCGTGGTCTACGAAATCGTGCGCATTCTAGGTTCTGAGCCTATTACACGAAGTTTCAATGATAATAATGTATACGGCTGGGGGTTGACAAATGGCCACCCCACCCGCCTAACCATTTCACTTAAATTCTAACAATTTTATATGGTGAAAGTTATAGAGCCAACCCTAAATTTAGGGTTTTAGTTAAATTTAACTCCAGTTAAGTGCCTGTCTCCACATTTAGTGGAGATTTTCTATGTGTCATTGGGAAAAATGTTTTGGGAGGTAAATTTTTGACCAATTTTGGTGAAACAAGATTATACCTAGACTAATTTGAGCATTCTGGAGCCATTGGTGTAGAGGAAACAACCATTAGAGGCTTATAAACACATGTAATTTACAATTTTGAGAATAAGGACAAGGAGGGACATGCCATTGGGAGTTGGACTAGTAGATGTAGCCTAGGAGGGGTGAACTGCTTCATCATGCCTACTATGTAAAACTTATGTGTGATTGTTTTTCTCTTTTTTGCACTATTGTTTAATGTTTTTAAGGCTATTTTTCTTGCTTAAATTTCACTAATTCATCTATAATTCATGGTTAAAACTCTCATTATTTAAGAAAACATGTTGAGACAAATTGTAAATGTTTATATTACTGAAAGGAAACTTAGCACATCATAACTAATACACTCCTTTCAGATCAAGTTGGTATTAGAACTAGAGTTTAATCTTTGGTGTTTTTATGTGCAAATATTTTTTAAATGTTTGCAAGGGTTTTCATGCTTACTAGGCTCAAGCTTAAGAGAGGAAAAGGCAAATTGGTGGAAGAAAGATGTTCTCAAAGTGAGCCAAAACAAAGGAGGGCAATATTGCCACATTCTCCACCACCTAGTTCACCTCCAAGAGAAGCAGAAGCAACATCAAGCATGCCTCCATGAGAAGAAGAAACCCATGAAGAGGTGGATCCCAAAGAGGAAGAAAGAGTGTTCAAGAAAGAATTCCTTGACATGAGTGAAATGGTGAGAGTCCTTTATCAAGAAAGGAATGAAAGAATAGAGGGAGAAGGATCCAAAGTTCACAAGGAAGGCCAGGGATCACTAGGAGGTCACAATGATGAAGATAAATAAAAGAAGGAAATTGGAGTAAATGGAGGCAGTGGAAAGTCACCATCCTCACCCTCATCATCATCATCCTCTACTTCATCTTCAGTACAACAGTCACACAAGTCAAAGAACACTGGTAAAAGTCCTTTTTTAAAACTTGATGTTAAGTTTGAATTTCCAGTGTTTAATGGTGAAGTCATTGTAGAAAATCTTGATAATTGGATTAGGCAATTGGAGGTTTATTTGAGAATTTAGAACCTCCATAATGATAACACCAAAATCCAACAAGCTTCATTGAGGATGGAAGGTGCAGCTCTTGTTTGGTGGGAAGCCAAGACAAAGGAGGAGATAAAAAAACATGGTAAGATTATTCTATCATGGTCTGATTTCATTAATACAATAAAACAACAGTTTTATCCATTAGCTCATATGCATAAAGTCATAATGAACTGGCAAAATTTTAGACAATTGAAAGGACAAAATGTACAAGACTACACCTAAGAATTTAGGGGAAGAGATTTATTTTTAGGGGTAGATTTGCAGAGTCAAGATAATTTGCACAAGTACATAGGGGGCTTACATAGCTACCTTAGACATACTATCCTCATTTTTAATACTACAATTCTAGATGAGGTATGTGTTCAAGCCACACATCTAGTAGCAAGAGGGAAAACTAGTTTTGAAGAGGGTAGAAACAAACCTTTTAAGGTGAAAAATAAAGAGAAGACATAAAAAGGAAAAGGAAAAAATAATGCATCTGCCACAAAATAGGGAGAGAAAGTGGTTTGTAAACATTATTCAAGAGAAGGCCATGAAGAGAAAAATTGTTGGAAACTACATCCTGGAAAGAGACCCAAGTTTAACAATAACAAAGGGAAGCATAAAACTACAGCTACAACTCAACATGACTTAGGAGAGGATTCAGGTGATGAAACTAAAATTATATCCATGGGATTGAAGAAAATGAAGGGGAAATAAATTGAAACAAAACCCAGTACTAGTACTTCAAATTGTTACATAGAAGCTCCAAATGAAGAAGAGAGAATTGAATTGTTTCATGTGAGGGTCATATCCAAACATACCAAGATTGATACACTATTTGACAGTGGTTCACAAGTGAATTTAATCTCTGAAGACTTGGTCAAGAAAATTAATCTTGAGACCATTCCACATCCAAAACCATATCCACTTGGGTGGATTTGTAAGGATGCAAATTTACAGGTTTCAAAGAAGTGCATATTGCACTTTGCAATAACTGCACATTTTATTGACACAATTGAATTAGATGTGGTTCCGCTTGATATTACAGCTGTTGTGTTGGGTAGTACTTACTTGTATGACAGGAAAGCTATCTTCCATCACCATGAGAAAAAATACCATTTATTCAAATATGGCAAGGAGTACATTGTTAGAGCACATCGCAAGACAAATATTGCAATGATAAATGCTAGACAAGTAAAAAGGATGGTGAATTCAAGTAAGAATTTTGTTCTTCTAATGATTAATATTAAAGCTAATGTTAATCATGAGTCATTTGAATATTTTGATCCTAAGTTGAAATCAAATTTATATGTTGTAGTTGATGCACATCATGAGATGTTTCAGGAGCCAACAGGATTTCCTCCTTAAAGGGAGATTCAACATGAGATTTCGTTTCAACAAGATTGTCCTCTTCCAAACATCGACATGTATCACACGTCGATAATGGATAATGCTGAAATAAAGAGGAAAATTACGGACTTATTGGACAAGGGAATCATAAGGCCAAACACTTCACAATGCGGTTCACCCATAGTTTTGATTTCGAAGAAATATGGAACTTGGCACATGTGTGTTGATTTCAGAGTTTTGAACAAGATAACGGTAAAGAATTGATACCCACTCCCAAGGATAGATGATTTGTTAGATAAGCTAAAAGAAGATTTCTTTTTCACTAAGTTAGACATACGAAGTGGATATCATCAAGTAATAATTGCAGAAAGTGGTATATGGAAGACTGCATTCAAAACCAAACAAGGACTCTTTGAGTGGTTGGTTATGCCATTTGGTTTTTGTAATGCACCGACGAATTTTATGCGTGTTATGGATAATTTTTTGCGTCCATTTCTTTATGAATTTGTGATTTTTTATTTAGATGATATACTCATTTTCAGCAAAACAAGAGAAGAATATGTCTTGCATGTAAAGAGGGTACTTTATGTTTTGAATAAAGAGAAATTATTTCTTACGATGTCTAAGTGTGAATTTGGAAAGACTTCTTTGGTTTATTTGGGACACATTTTAGGAGGAGGCACATTGAGAATTGATCCTACTAAAGTGGAAGCCATTGTGAATTGGCCCACTCCCAAATTAGTAACCAAGGTAAGAAGTTTCTTAGGCACAACTTAGTATTGGAGAAATTCTGTTGCTAACTTTTCTACCATTCTAGCTCCTATGCATGCAGTGAAAAGTGTGAAGAAAGGCTTCCAATGGGGAGGCAAAAAACAATAAGATTTTGACGCCTTAAAAGACAATATTAGTTCAGCTCCAGTCCTTGCATTACTAGATTTGAGACAACCATTCGAGATTCAAACCGATGCTAGTGATTATGCCATGGGTGCAGTACTTTTGTAGCATGGTAAGCCTATCACTTTTCATTCTGAAACATTCAATGGTGATGTAACTAATTATCCAACATATGACAAAGATATTTATGCATTGGTACAAAGCATCAAGAAATGGAAATACTACTTGATGGGTAAAGAGACGATTATACATACTGATCACCAACCGATGCAGTACTTGCATTCACAAACAAAATTGCAGCAATCACGAAATTTCAAGTGGATGGGATTTCTTCAATAGTTTCACTTGGTTATAAGGTACAAGAAAGGTATTTTCAATAAAGTTGCTAATATGATTTCAAGGCCAATTATAAGTTCTTCCAATTTTCTTAAAAATGATTCTATTGTACATGAGAGTTACATAGAACAATATGCATCTTATGCTGATTTGCAAGATGTGTATGCTAGTTTGAGTGAAGGGAATCAAGTTGAGGAAAATGATTATCACATGCATAAAAATTCACTGTTTCATTTGGGTAAGTTGTGTATACCACAAGGAGAGAGACTTAGTGTCATGAGAGAGGCTCATTCGTCTCTTATTGATGTACACTTTGGGCTAAGAAAAACAATGGTGCATCTGCAGAGGTATTGTTATTGGCCTCACTTGATAGATAGTGTGTCACATTTTATAAGAGGATGTTCTATGTGTGCAACAAGAAAGCCTAGCAATAGGAAGCTTGGGTTGTACACGCCACTACCGGTACCATCAAGGCCATGGGGGCGTGTCTCCATGGAATTTGTTGGAGGTATACCTATGTTAAGAAAACAACATGATTATCTTTATGTAGTTGTGGATAGATTCAGTAAATGTGTATGCTTATGCCATGTAAGAAAACCATGACTCCTGAAAAAACTGCTGAACTTTATTTTCAAAATGTATGGCTTCATTTTGGTTTTCCAACTTCTATTGTTAGTGACAGGGATTCCAGGTTCATTGGGAATTTTTGGTCCAATCATTGGAAGATGATGGAGACAAAGTTGAAAAAGAGTACTTCTTTTCATCCACAAATTGATGGCCAAACTGAGGTGGTGAACATAACCATTGTGCATCTATTGAGAGGATATTGCAGCAAACATCCCAAGTTGTGGGGTGAAAAATTGCATTACATTCATCACGCTTATAATCGAGCCAATCACTCGTCCACAAATACTTCACCTCTTGAAGCCTGCTTTGGGTATTTTTCAAAATCACCATTAGACTTCATCTTTGAGAAGGATGTTGTAATTGATGGGCATAGTGATATTGACAAGGCTCGAAAGTTCATTGAGAAAATTTAGATTATTCATCAACAATTTCAAGAACATATTGAGAAAAGTCAAAGTAAGTACAAGGAGAGGCATGGAAAACATAGAGTTGATCACAAGTTTCAAGAAGGAGATGAAGTATGGTTGCACATAGGAAAAGAAAGGATGCAAGGAGAAGGTAAAAAGCTCAAGCCTATTTGTTATGGTCCATTCAAGGTTATTAAACAAGTTGGTAATAATTCATTTCAACTTGACTTTCCTTCATATATGCAAATGTATTTCGTTGTCAATGTGGAGAATTTACGTGTGTATAAGCCTCCTTTGATTGATGATCAAGGGAGTGATATTCAACTGCCATCAATAGAAGATTTCTCGCTAGAATTTTTGGACGAGCTCAAGGAGGATTTCATCCTTGATAGGAGGACAAAAACTTCTAAGAGGGGAAGTGTCGATTATCTTTGGATTGGGCTCAAGGGAAAAAAACCAAGTAAGGCAAGATGGATGGAAGTGGAAAAGGTGAAAGAGCTATACCCTCATCTTCTGAATAGTTGATTAAAGTATTTTTGGGTCCAAAATTTTCCCAATGGGGAGGTGTGATCAAGAGATCATTTGTTATGCTCAAAATTGAAATTGCTCGAAACAGGTCCAAACCTGAGCGATCAGAATGGTCTCGTCGTTGTGATTCCAGCACCGTGAATGGTTTGAAAAACCAATGTCATATGAGGAAGATATCTCATTCTATTAATTTTAACAAACATCAAATATTTTGTGCCTGGATGCCCAGTCAAGATGCATGTATAGTCAGCAGGCATAATTCGAGAATCTTCCATTTTTCTTGGCCAACCAGATCATACCACGTGGCATGTTGTCGACCATTAATTTTTGTGGTACGAAGCTTTTTTTTGTGGTTATTGGATGTGTTTTGATTAGCCTTCATATGAGAGACACATGGCAAGCCCACATGCCGCCACGTGTCCTTAGGATGGTGTAATAAAATTTGTTTGGAGCCTATAGGATTTGAACCAGAGACCTTAGGCGCAGGCACACACATCTTAACCAGTTCGCCTATGAGTGTTTCTTAACACTATAGGGCTGATAGTTTGATTTATGGTTTAAAAAAACTTTCAGCGGATATTAAAAGGGGCCAGCCCCAACCACGAGAACCGACGTTTATGACCATGAGCTTAAGCTTTAAACCGATAGCGTTCACTGTAACCTTCGGTAGAGGTTTAGTACTAATCACATGTGGAAGTGTTATGGAAACAAATTTCATGGTTTGTGGAATCGTGCGCACTCCAGGTTACAAGCTTATTGCGTGGAGTTTCAAAGGTAATAACGTAGACAATGAGGGGTTGACATGTGACCACCCACCCGCCTAACCATTTCACTTAAATGTTAATAGTTTTATATGGCGGGAGTTATAGCACCAACCCTAAATTTAGGGTTTTAATTAAATTTAACTCCATTTAAGTGCTTGTCTCCACATTTAGTGGAGATTTTCTAGCTGCCATTGGGAAAAATGCATTGGGAGGTCAAATTTTGACCATTTTTGGTGAAACAAGAGTCTACCTAGACTAATTTGAGAATTATTGAAAACACATGTAATTTACAATTTTGAGCATAATGAAAAAGAGGGACATGCCATTGGGAGTTGGACCAACAGATGTTGCCCAGGAGGGGTGAACTGCTTCATCATGCCTACTGTGTAAAACATATGTGTGATTGTTTTTATTTGTTATTCACAATTGTTCAATGTTTTTAAGGCTATTTTTCATGCTTAAATTTACCTAATTCATCTATAATTAAAGAGGTTCTCTCAGACACAATTTTCTACCTTTTCGGATCTGTGAGAGTACCTACAAAAAGGGACTACTAGAGCTTTCTTTTCTACCTTCTTTTCAAACTCTCTAAACATGAAAAGATGTCGAGTTCTCCCTTTGTCAGACTCATTAAACCCTCACGACATTGGACGTCGTCACCATGACGTTATTTCGAGTTCCTCCTTCCTGGGGCTTGTAAAATGTACTAGGTTGGATTTTTCCGAAGGAAAAACTTATAGTGCAAGCATATGCTATCCCCTTCAAGCTTATTTTAAAAAAAAATTGGGGTACTCTCCAGAAATGGTGGGGGGGAATGGAACCAAGTTTTAGTTATGTTGCCAGTATGTCGCTCTTGAACATGGCACTTTTCTGCATTTGTGTCGGGTTGGGGACATCTAATTTCGTCATTTTACCTTCACGGGTTTGGGTAATCTATTTTGACCTCCCATCTACTCTTTGCCATGTCATCATGACCTCAGATCCTTTGATTTCAAATATTTCCAAATCTAGTGTCATGTTTTTGATATGTTCAAGAGAATTTTTCCTCTGCAGTTGTCAACCTTCCTCTGATCTCCTATTTGTCCTTTGACCAAGTCACTTCCCGTCGACTTCAGCTCATTATTTAGGAATTTGATCTAGAGACTCCCTTCTGGGACCTTGGAGCCTTCATGCCTCAATGGAAGGTTTTTCACATTGGACGCAAGGTTCACATCATTGACCTTCGATCGATTGATTCTACGGATGTTCGACGTTAGATCATTTTTCACATTTCATAGATTGTACCTTCTGTACCTTGAAGGCCATTGTCATCATTGGTGGTTTCTCTCGTGTCTGTTAGTAGCTTTCATCATTGGTTTATAATGAGATTATTTTCTTTCATGTTCAACTTTAGTTCATACATTCGCATGCTCTAAATTCTACTTGTTTGGGTCGAGATGGACCGCAAGACCCTGGGTTTTTGTCCAATAAACTCTAGGTTGTAGATTTTTGTGGTTCATTATGAATTATTACATGAATCTCTTGATTGGATGGCTACGACCATAGCTGAGTCTATTTATTGATCCTTCCCGTTGGATGGCTGTGTCCATACCTCAGAGCTCAATTTCTTATATAATCTATTATGGATGCCTATGCCCATGCCACATGATTCATGTATCATAGATATCAGTTGTATTTGTAATTGTAGGTCTTTTGACAGTGGTGTTTGGTTCGAACGTGTTCTCATAAAGCATTTCACCCCTCACTCTCTCTTGAACTTCATGCTTTAGGGGGCATCTGTTACACAACATTTTGTCATTGTCCCTGCAATCCTCAACTTGCACATTGGAGGGTCATTTTTGTGACCAATAAGCAGTGTCATGCTTTGAAAATACCATCTTTGTATCCCTTTTGATGAAAGCAACATTCTTCTTGTTGACATTTTCCTAAGCAGAGTTCTGAAAATCACTATTTTTGCCTTGGCGTGAGTATCCAGTTACGCCCTCGCGCCGACCAAGAAATTTAACACCGAGCCCATGCCACTAAGCACTCTGTGCCAGTTAGACACCCATGCCAGGTTGTTTATGGAATGTTTTTTAAAAATGGTGGTAGAGATTCCATTCCAACCACCTCGGGGATGAGTCATTGGGAGTGGTTGAAATGAAACAACCACATAATCCTTCCTTTAGTTAGTAGTTTCCACCTCCCTTGGAACTCTCCTAAAGGATAGGACTCCCTCCCACCTTTGTAGGGATCCCAACCTCCTCCCTTTCATCTATATAAGAAACTATCTCTTTTAGTAGAAGCTAGCTGAACGACTGAATAACTCAACTAGGAGAATTATATTATAGCTAAGCTACTAGAAAAGATAGAGTAAAAAATATTTTGTTGAGAGAGCTCGAGTCGATGAATTCTAAGAGAGCTTGAGTCCAAATTCCATGTCCAACATTTTAGATGTGCTTTGTCTGAACCCCACTGGAGGAGACTGCGACGTCAAAGCATCGGTTGTACTCTTCCTTCTACTCATTAATATACATGACTACTATTTGGTTCCACTATTGTGTTATGATGTTTATTTGATGCGATATGTTTAGCCTTCTTTGACTGGTTAATAGTTGTGAATGAAACTATTCTTTCATATGTTGTTCTTGTTCTTTGTCCTATGTGTAGGTATTTGAGCGTGAAAGCGAATGGATCGTGATTTTCCAAGGTAGGAGTGAGAGGCCACTACACGTTCTACAACATCGACAACGTTGGATTCAAGGTAGGTCAATCTACCATGTCTTTTGTTCATTCATTAACTAGGAAGCAACACTTTAGCATGTCATTTTGTTACCAGAGGGATCGTCTCTGTTTGCAGACATGATTTACCTTTATAAAAAATTTCAAACAATTTCCTTCAAAAATTTAGACAAAAACTCAATTAAAAATAACATCACGAAAGATTTAATTTAGAAAAAAACTCATTTAAAAATTTTGAAAAAAATACATACTTCAATCCAAAAAAATTACTTTAAAAAATCCGAGAAAAAAAATCTCTTATAAAAATGAAACGAAGCTCAAAATATTTCTTTCCAAGTCATACAAAAAAAATTCATTTAAAAAGTTAGATAAAAACTCATTTTAAAAAATCATTATAAAAGATTTACTTCAACCCAAAACACGTACTCTAAAAAAATGTCACTTCAAAATATACCTCTAGAAAATGTCCATTGACAATTAATTCCAACTTCTTAAAAAATGCCACTTTAAAAAATACTTCAAAAAAGCCTCTAAAAAAATAGCACTTTAAAAAATACCTCCAAAAAAATTCCTTTCAATATTAAGCCTAAAAAGAGTCCTTTCGAAATTAAGTCCAAATAATGTCTTTTCGAAATTAAGCCCAAAAACCTATAAAAACAAAATACATCCAAAAAAATGTGCTTTGAAAATTAAGCCCAAAACCTCTAAAAGCAATGAAAATTAAGCCCAAAACATCTAAAAGCAAAATACCTTAAAACCAAAAATGTCTTTTGAAAATTAAGCCCAAAAACCTCTAAAAACAAAATACATCCAAAAAAATATCCTTTGAAAATTAAGCCAAAAACTTCTAAAAACAAAATAATTAAAAAAAAAACCAATTGAAATTAAGCCCAAAACTTCTAAAAACAAAATAACTTAAAAAAAGACAATGAAAATTAAGCCCAAAACCTATAAAAGCAAAATACCTTAAAAAAAATGAAGCCCAAAAAACATCCAAAAAATATATCACATACCTCCAAGAAATATCCTTTGAATGTACTTCCAAGAGAAGTCCTTAAACCTAAAAGAATTCTTTGAAAAAATGTTCGTTGAATGTACCTTCAAGAAAAGTCCTTAAACTCGAAACAATCTTTTGCAAAATGAGACCTTTGCAAAATAAGACCAAATGAAGAAATGTGCGAAATTATGCGAAAATACTGAATGCTTTTACATCAATTTATATTGCCGCGAAATGTTTTTTTTGGAGGGAATTATTTTTATTTTCTGGTCAACAGAAAGTCAAGTAAAATTTTGGCCTAAATTCTATAAGAAATTCAGTCGAACTTTTTTGTCGTTAGACTTGATAGGCTGTCAGCACAAAAAATAATTCAGCCAAACATTTTTTAAAAGTTCGGCCAAACTAACACGTCTGCAATTACACAGAGTCAAGCTATGAATACATATCTTGAACTTTGGACTGATTAAACTCCATGAAACATTATGAATTAACTATCGTAACCAGGACAAGCATTTTCAAAATTCTTTCAAGAAATATAACTTTTATGGAATTTCATAAATATTTACTAATTTTAATTAATTTTGTAATAAAATGGGTGCAAACAATTTCTGAAGGTCATTATGATTCAATGAAATCAATATTCTGTATCTTCCAAAATACACTGTAAAAAAATGAAAAAATTATGGTGCATTACATTGGTGAGTCCTATGTAATGGTTAGTTTTTAGAATTTTAGTTTATAACTTATATGTTGAGAAATTTCGTGCATCACGAAACATATTCAAAATATGCAGTTTCTTCATATTGGATCAGTTCAAAAAATTCTAGTAATTATGATATGCATCAATTGGCTTTGTAAATATAACGAAACCGAAGTAGACTTTGTCTAGATTGTTGTAACACATTTTATTTCTCAAAAACACAAAGTTTTCAAAGAATACACCAACACGTATTAACATGGCTATTTATGAATCATTTGATTGTTAAAAAAAACACACTCAAAGAAACGATAAGTTGAAATATCAAACATCCATAAAGGAATTCCGAAAAATAAGTAATAGAAAGCTAATAAAATTTCTGGCAACTTTTATTTTAATCACAAAATGAAATTCTAAACAAAAAAGTTGTTTTGGCTTGCAGAAAGTTGAAGAACAGAAAAAAATGAAATATGTTTCTCAAAAAAAGACAAAAAGTGTAACCCAACTTCACATTTTCACCCAATGTCTTTCATGTTATGTTGAGTAGCATATAAAACCTCAAAAATATGTGCTAAGCCTCCCTCCCTCATCTCTTCCATTAGATATATTACCTTGATTATCATGAACATGTTGTAGACGCAAAGGTAGATTTATTTTTTAGTTGCATAAGTATGTTTATTTAAATTCAACTAATCTTTTCTACCATTTTTACAATAAGTTTATTAATGATGAATGCATGAACATGTAGTTTGATTGCATGTTTGAATAGAGATGCATAGGAGGATCCGTTCATCAAAATCAGCTTAAGGGTCCACCCTTCATCAACAGCCTTCCATCCAAGTCACTGTTGGGCCTTGAATATGACCATGTTTTCATCATGCAATATCACCATTCATGTCCTAAAACCTTAGGTTTTTAGCCCATTGTGTACCCTAATTATATAACTTCTCGTCAAATACACTATATGGTTGCTTAGCATTATGTTTCTTAGATTTTATAAGATTAAATATGATTATTCTATGATTTACTAATGACATTTTTTTTAAGAAAATTTATCACAGGGTTCCATCGCCGAAACCCTTCACAAGCTAGTTGAGCACGAGAATGCCTAATTTAGGCCTTTGACATTTTGACATGATTTCAGAGAAACCGAGAGGGATTATTGTAAAAAATTGTGTTATAATACCTCTCCATAACTTGGATTCTAGCCAACTCACACATGTCAATCTCTAGAAGGAAATTAGCAAAATTTCTTAAATCTGCAATAAATTTCAAATTGCCAAATTCTGTGTCGATTTACATGCAGATAAAGGAGAATGAATAAATTCTAGAACATGGGTTTTGGTTCTAGTATATAAAATATATTACATCTAAAACCATTTTAAAAAATGCAATAGAGTTTGAGATATATTCAGGTTTATGTGAGGCTAATTTATATAAAAATTTAAAAATTTCACATTTGTAAAAATCTTCCAAAAAGCCCTGTTCTGGATATTTTAGGTCAAATACAGTTGGTTATCTCAAGGTTCGATGATGTCTATGAAGAGCGAGCTTCCAGACCTCTTCTACAACAAATCTGAGTTATTTACAAAGCCATGATTAGTGTTTCTTAAAACTAAACCCAAATTTGGCATTTGTAATGAGAAATTAGTAGGCTAATGTTTATATAGCCATTTGGTGGATCTGATCCACATCGAACTGTTTGCCATATTGTAAATAAATCAAAGGTTGCTCTCTATAAAGCTTGCATAGAGCATAAAAAAGGGGGGGAATGATTATTCAGGTGTGAGGATGATCTTGCTACCAGAATTGGATTTTAAAAAATATACTTTATTCAAGCTCAATTTTATGGTTCAGAAGATGCGTTGATAATAGTCATTTTTCAATGGAGAATTGAGGTGTGATTTAATTTCTGTGTTGAGTCTTTCTTAACTACTGTAAGTTTTCCTTCCTAGGTGTAGCAAGGGCCCACCACAGTCTTAGAATTTCTCCTACCGTAGGTAAATTTCATTACGTTTGTTGTAGAATTCGATTTTATCTGTAGTTTCTGAGTTTTCGATTCCATAACCTCGCTTTCCTTTCAGAGTATTTTTTATTTCAATTCAATTATGTGTAAGTAATTCAATTTCCTTAGGCATAGATGTGCTTCCAGTTTGTATGAAGCATTTCCTTTTACTCTAAAAATGAATTTTGTAATCCTTACCTGAATTATGAAACTATAATTCAATTGCTATTTAATCCAAAGCTTTTTTCATTTAGATCATGAACCACACAATAAATAAATTTTTAACTTAATCAAAGTGTTTTCCAGAAATAGAAGCAACATTTTGATTCGATCATTAAGAATTGGTAACCACTCCCATTTCGGCGGTTGAATGATTGAACAAACAATGCATAAGTCACAAGGTTAATCCTTTGCTCTTGTTTTTACACATAAATAATTGAACCTTATCGAATTGAGCTACAATACTCAATGATTTGGGGAAACATTATACAAATATTAAGATTAACATATAAGCCATTGAACCCAGATCAAATTGAATTCCACTAATGTGTGTTAACAATATCTCATTTGCGCAATCTGATTTACAAATTGAGAAAGAACATTGTCAGAATTGCCAAAGTAATCATAAAAGTCGTTTTCCCCCTTATGAATTGAATGAAAATTTCAATTGCCTTATAATTTTAAATTTCATTTTGTTGCATCGAGTAAAATTGTTCTTGAAACCTTGGAGTGAATCTAAGTAATTGTTACATTGTTGTGTCTTGAACTAATTTTGAAATACAAGGAATGCATGCATAGGTTTAAAATGTTGTTATTCAGACGTGTTTGGTTTCTAGAATGCTTGTGAGTTATTAAATGTAGTTTTGAATGCAGAGTGAGTTTTGTTCTAGAATATTGAGAGTGCATCAAAGTTAGAATTGATAGATTAAATGAATTTTGGTTCCATTCAATGAGTGTGACTTTGTGAGATAAATTGAATACTCACAGTTTAACTTTAAAATTAGATCTTAAATCTTTGAGTTGCTATGTTTAAATTGATTATTTTATGAAGCTTGCATTGGTAGTTAAAAGAATGATTTATTTCCATTTGAGAAGCAGAGTTTTGGTTGGTAGATTTCTCCAGATTAGGAGTGATTTATGTTTGATGCCAGTTGAAGTAGAAGTGTAACATTTTCATCGCATTTATTTGTGTGATTTAGTAGAATCGGATAGTTCTATCTTTATTTTATCTTCAAAACAAGGATTAGGATTTGAGTGAGTTTTTTATTATAGTGAGATTTAATGTTAAAAGTAGATTAAAGTTTCCTAAGAGATTTCCAGAAGATTTGAAGGGTGTGTGCTAAGATTTTATTAATTCCATTCAATTGAGTATGAGATGATTGTCCTTTCTAGCAAATTGAGTTGTATATTAGAATTTCCTTCTAGAAAATGAATGATGTGTTCTTTTAAAGTGATTTTATGCCCTAGTTTAGGTTATATGCTTTGATCTGGCATGACCTGCGCTTGTTCCTCGAAACTTTTGATTCGCGGATTGATAATTTAATGTTGAAAATTACAAACATATAATTTCACCAACATTTTTGGTGCCATTTCCACGAAGGTGCTGAAGGGATTAGATTCTAGTTTCTTTCACAACATTTTTGTGTGAACTTAGTTGCAGGACAACCAAAGGGCGGAGAGTGTACAGTACGACGTGAGTGAGGAGACACGCATCCACTATGGTGAGGTTGCTCCAAATTTTGGTTGTCCAAGTAAGAAATTTCGTCGGGCTTTATTGCAATTAGGAATTTTAATTCATTTAGATTAAAATTTCAAGATCTTTAAAGATAAAACTTTTTTGGGATGTTGTAAGAACCCTTCTATAATAATCCATCTGATGACAAGATATTGCAGTTGACTTGTCGAGAACAATAAAATGGTATTTTGAGGAATCGTTTAATGAGGAGTTTTGATGCTGCTACAGAGATATATAAGTCATACAATGAAGAATTCACAATTGCAGAATTTAATATTTTTCTTCAACATAAAGTTAATATTATTAAATCTTTGATTTCGAAATTGGATGACTTTTAGGAATAGGAGAAGTATGAAGAACCACTGCTTATCTTTTGTGCCAACTGTAGAAGTAATAGCTTCCTTCGAAAGTGTCCACTTAGATGTTTGAAAGTTTGAATAATTTGTGAGGATGGTCATGCAACCGAACATTGGCCATCACTGCCACAGTTATGAGGTAATGAGGGAATCAAGTAAGGAATGAAATCAACCGCCAAGCATAACTCAAAACAAAACACCATTTGATACTTAGAATAATGTTTGTTTTCCTAAGCAAGTTAGTCAGCATGTTTATAATCCTGCAGTTCCATGGAAAACATTTAATCCTCCTCCAATCTAATATACTACTTCACGGCCACACTAGCCCTCTCTATGGAACTCCTCTTCTCCATGGTCTAAAGAATGATTTTCCCCAGGGAATAATTTCATGCTAAATCAACTACAATCATATGTGCCATCAAGTTATCATCCTTCATGGTGTCAAGTAACTATGCAACCTTTCTTTAACCCTAACCCTAATCCATACCCTAGCCCTTATCCATGCCCTAAACCTAATTCAAATCCTAGCCTTAACTTAAACCCTAGACCTAACTATAATCTAAATCCAAAGCATATTTCACGCGTTAACCGAAACCCTAGTTCAAACCCTAGCCCAAACAATAGCTTAGACCTAATCCAAACAAGGAGGTTGCAAAATAATTTAAAACACTTGTTCTTCCTGTTGATTATCCAACTGAAAAAAATGATATATCTTCCATTAGGGGAATTTTGTGGTCTAATATGGGCCTCCTAAGAAAAATGTACAACAAAATAAACATCATAAGAAACAATAGGATTAAAGATGATGATGTCAACCATGGGGGACGATTCAACATTTTTTAAGTAAAAGGGTAAAAAGATTAAAAAATAAAAAAATAAAAAAATATTTTTTCAACTCGTATTTTCAACTTATCTCCCAATGTGTTTACTGAAATTTCAAGAGTGAGCACTACTTTAATGAAAAATTTAATTCATCATCCAAGGAGTACCCATGTTTCATACTTTTGATGGACCTTTCTACACAAAAAATGAGAAATACATGAAAAAATGTGATTGCAATCACGTTTTTCATGTATTTCTCATTTTTTGTGTAGCAGGATCCATTGAAAGTATGAAACATGTGTACTCCTTGGACGAGGAATTAAATTTTTCATCCAACGAGTACTCACGCTTGGAATTTAAGTAAACAATTTGGGAGATAATTTGAAAATACGAGTTGAAAATGTAGCTTTTTCTTTTTTCCCTCTAAACTTTTATGGTGTAATCAAATATTATTTTATTATTTCCACTATTATTTTATAATTTCCTTAGGAGGCCCAGTTTAGACCTCAAAATTCCCCTTAAGAAGGTTGGGGGAAGGGGTGAGTTTGGAAACATCTCCTATTGCTACAAAGAATTCACCCCAGTAAAATCTAATTTAAGCACAATTATAGGAGAAATCTATAATTGGAACCTATTCTAAAACTATTGTTGAAGCTCAAAACCCTAGAATTCCCCTTGACCATTCTTGTCAATTTTAAAAGCATATATTTGAGCCTAAACTTGATGGATTTATCTTATGTATCTCACGAGATCTCTTATACCTCCAAGAGAGGGATTATCAAACTGTGGAATACGTACATAAGAGGGAGAATCATCAATACGAGGATCTCATTTAATTATGGTTTCAACTAGTCGTTAATACACCTTATTCCGTCATTGTTTAACAACTCTTGGTACCATATCAATTAAAGAAACTAGTTTCTCATACTCTGGTATGTGTTTAAGTTTATTCTTTAAAACTAAGTGTGAGTTTATTTAGCACACTATTACACACATGGCTGAATTGGAAGTACTCCTACACTTGAAGGAGATCTTCCTCTCTCTATAGTAGGGTAGTGTAGTATTGTCATTTCAAATAAAATTGTTATAGCACCATTCTTAAAACTCTAATTCCTAAGGCACAACCATTGAATTTTTTTCACTATACACTCTTGTGGTAGGAATTGTGAGAAGAAGTTCACTCTTAATGCCTCATATTTTAAAGTGACTTTGATTACTAGCCAAGATTATTTACTAGGACAATTAGGGAAATTGCTATTATTATACATTCCATTCATAATCTTGACATACTTGTCTTCTCAACTTAGTGTTCCTAAATTGATGTCATAAATTGTCAACCAGGGCTAGTAAACTGTTGAAGTGAAGTGCACTATATGTGCCTAGGTATCTATTCCCTAATTCGTTGTGTTTAGTGTTTTTCCAATGTTTTTCTGGTTTTGTGTTTTTTATGTTAGGAGAAAAATAACTAAGTGTTGCTAAAGAGAAATTGTTGGTCACACTAAAACAAAGCAAAATCTATTCTGAACTATGTAAGGCACTTGAAAACAAAGAATGCAAAACTTAACAAGAAAATAACTCACTAAAACAGAGCACAATCTCTTCTAAACTATGTATGGCACTTGAGAACAGAGAATGCAAAACTTGACAAGAAAATAAATCATAACATGAACTCAGCCCAATTCATTCATTAGAAGTATATTGGAATAACTTGAGAAAAGGATGAGTTTAATGCAATGAGGTTCTTCTAAGTAAACAACAACCTACAATATCACAGAGAAAACCTCATCCATGGTTTGTTGGAACACATTTGGAAAAGGTTGTCTACAACACAGTGAGGAACTCTACTCTAAATTAACTTATGACACTAAAATTAATCCATTCTACAACTCATAATATCACTGTTAAGCCTCATTCAAGAGTTAGAAATATTTTGGAATAGCTTTGGAAAAAGGCAGTTTGTGAAACTATGAGAAATTGCAGAACAATCAAGACTTCAAAATGACATTACCAATTATTGTTCCTATGATGATAATGTATTAATAGAGATTAAGAAAAAGAGTAGTTTTTAAATAATGAAGGCTGTTAAGTCTAATTTAACAAAACTAGAATACAACTAGCTAATAAAACTAGAAATACAATGGATAGAACTGAACTAGAATACAATCATTAAAACTTGAAATACAGTGAATAGAATTGAACTAGAGTGCCATTAACCTCCGGAGTATTACAGCTGAACTAAAATGAAACTAATCTCTAAAATACTACAGCTATATCTCATTCCGTGTTAGTGATATTTTGGAACAATTCGTAAGAACAAGACTAACTGTAACATTTGATGTGAATGAGCATAAAAACATAAAGTTCAGAAAAATGCAACTAAGCTCTAAAATACTACAGATATTTCTCATTCAGTGTTAGTGATGTTTTGGAACAATTCGTAAGAACAAGACTGGTTGTAGCATCCGATGCAACTGAGTATAAACATAAAGTTCAGAAAATTACTTAAACTAGGAATGAAACAAGGATAAAGTTACTTATCTAAACAATATGCATAGAGCTTCTCGGGCAGTAGGGGCCCTCTACCACCGGATTAGCATACAAATCTCCTCAATATTGCCTTAGATCATGCAATGAAGTTGAATGTCTTTCATTAAAGGGAAAATATTTCAGAAAAAGCGTATTACGGATTTTTGAGATCTAACAACAAAACATCAATCTAGCTAGTTGTCTCTCGGTCTCCCGAGTCATTCTTATAAAAGAAATACATAACTACCCTTGAGAGAAAATAGGGATAAGTGTATTTCCCAATTAAAATCAAATTAGAACTCTTGTGGAAGCCTTGTACTCTTGCTAAAGACATCTGTAGAGTTCTTGTCTCGGTAGAAGTCTGCCTCTTAGTTTTGATTTCTTCCACATGCATAACCACTTGGAGGTTTTTACTCAGACTTTGTAGAGGACAAGTAACGATGTAGATGAAGTCTAGATTTCAACCGTATGCATTTTTCCTCTAAGTGAAACCTGTAACCAGTGTAAACATTAAGATAGCTACGGAATAGCCGACTGGCTACAGAATGGCTGCATTCTGTAGCTGAGTCTAGTAAAAAATTACTACAAAAACAAAACCATGAAAATATAGCAAGTCAGTCATTATATGCATTCCTAAAGTGGCTTTGATTAATCCTATTGATCTTTTAAGCCTGCAACTGATAAAGGACAAATGAATTGAAGTGAAATTTGGTGAAAGAGAAGGACATCTTTGGGGCTCAACAATACTGTAATCCAATAAACCTTTTCAAGTTTCTCTTCGCAGGATTAACGAAAATCCTCCTCAGGAGGACCACTCGTATAAAACCATAATGAGCTCTCATAAGAACCCTAGCATGATCAACTTGAGGAATATTTCAGTCATTATCTGAGATGTTTTTAAAAAAAATGAGTCTTTAGGGTAGAAATACCAACCAGTAAATATTAGTAATTAAAAATTTTTCATGCCATCGTGCACTCTTAAGGAGTAGATTTTCCTCTGCACCTATTAAGTAACCTATTTGGGGTTATTCATAATCAAAGTTTTTTAATACAAACAAATCAATTGAGGGAAAGGAAGTCTCATTAAGATCCGACCTACTATGATAATGGGTCTTAATGAGAATGAATTTACTACTACAGGTCACTAAGCCATGGTAATGGCTTTCAAGTAGAAACACTAGAAGACAAGAGGTCTCATCATGATTCGACTTGGTCATTCTTGTTATCTCTTGTGAATGACACTATCATTTTTTGATTACCAAGCCACAACAATGACCTTCAGTTAATTCTTGAATTAAAGTAAATGCTCTTAAATGACTCTAAATCTATATCTAATAGGTGGGACACAGACATTTCATTGGGCTAGGAGGCATCCCTGTTGAGGCTATAGATTCTTACTAGCAGCAGGGCCATGGTTATCGCATTAAAGTTAATTTTACACTATGATTTACTTGGTTGTTTTTTTCTTTCCATGAACTCATTATCATATCTCTTTGAGAATGGCTTTAAGATCATTTTGGTAATGTGCTTTGGAGTTCTATCTTTCAGAAATATTTTGGTTTTCATGGATGTGAGACCCTTAGTGTAGGTGATTGACATTGCTTGAATAAGAGGAGCTTCAACTATATGATTAGGTAACTATAAGACAATCATCATTAAAAGGTATCATTTTGTCATATTTATTTTTCGCTTTTTCTATGAATTTTAGTGCATTGGTTTTTAAAATAAAGTCACTTCTATTTATAATAATGAGGCTATTGGAAGTGAATACCTACATCTTTTGACTACTCTTGAGATGTTTTGTGTAAATTTTTATGGTTAAACATTTTAGGATTACACTATCCCTGCAGTAAAAACATTGTTAGTATTCCTTTAGTAGCCCTAACATTAGTTACTCCTTTGGAATAATAAAGGTAAGTCTTGACATCACTAAATCCATAGTTACTAATTTTTCTTATCTTCTTGATGCAAAGGACACTAACATCACATAAAACATACTGACATGCTGTCACTTAATTAGCCCTATAGTTTAGATCATGACTCTAATATATAAACCCTATCCCTTTAGTATTAATTAGTCTTTGGTCTTTGTCCGAGTTTTTTCTTGCATGCAAATGTGCAAGATGATCGGCATGGGGGGAGAGAGATTATTGGAATTTTCATGTTCAAATTAACATTTTCACCCTATGCTTACTCATGGTTTTCATTATCGTTTTGCACCATTTTTGGGCTTGGATCAAGATGAAGTAATTTTTTTTTAATTGAACCTATTTCTTTTATTTAAATAAAGACGATTGTTGATAATGGTCCTTGTGTTGTGTCAGGAAGCCACGGTGAAAATACACATGCATCAACATTTTCAGGATAATGTGGATGTCGAGACCTTTTGACATCTTTAGTTTATCCTTCATCTTCTTCAGCAGGTCATATTATTAGTCACATTGGCTCCAGCCATTCCATCGTTTACTTCATCTTGTAGTGCCGAGGACATAAAAAAAATGGTAAAACTTGAGGTAGAGATGGATTAATATTCTTTAATTGATTAGATATTTAAGAAATATTTGATGATTAACAACTACATATTCTGTATATATGGAGTTCCATACACCGTCCATTTGGATGCTACTCCAACAAGGACATAATCATATTGGTTCATGTAAACAAAAGCTGTAACTATAGTGCCTTCCCCTCTGTTGTGTAACCGGCTCCAAAAAGAGAAGAAAAGAGATATCAACGCCTTAGAAATGAGCCACTTCAAGGGGGCAACCTACAATACATTACATAAATGAACAATTATTGGATGATACAATTTACAAAACCTCCTTTCTATATATAGGAGTCCATGGGGCGTAATGTAATCCTAGTGGGCCACAATATAATCCTAGCTGACCTAACAATAATAATTTAAGGGCACAATAATAACAAAATGGGGGTTACAAGGGTACAATAATAACAATAAGGGGGTTACACTAACAACAATAAGGGATTATACTAGTAATATAGGGACCTAACATTCCCCTCTCCTTCAAAAAAGTGTTGTCCTCAATGCTTGAGTAGCTCTGGGTGATTTTGTATAAAATTCTCATCCTCCCATGTAGAATCTTCAGTGGGTAAGTTCTTCCACTTGATGAGATACTCTGAAATTGATCGATTTCGTAGTTGTCGAATTCGTGTTTCCATGACCGCTTCAGGTTCCAATATGATTTTTCCTTCCTCATCAAGTCCTGGTAATATTGTTTGAACTGGAAGATTTTCACCTATAACCTTCTTTAAGCATGAAACATGGAAAACTGGATGTACTCGTGAAGAAGCAGGAAGCTCCAATTTGTATGCCATAGTACCAATATTTTGCAAGACCTTGTAAGGACCATAGTACTTTGGCGATAATTTATTATCCTTCTCAGCTTGCTTGAAGGAAATTTGTTTGTATGGTTGTAGCCGTAAAAATACCCAATCTCCTACATTAAAAATTCTCTCGCTGCGATGTTGATCTGCCTGTTGTTTCATTCGATTTTGTGCCAATTTCAGGTTATCCTTTAAGAGTTGGACAAATTCTTGCTAATGCTCGATGTGATCTTCCACTTCTTGAACCTTCGAATTTTCCCTTAAAGATGATGTGATGGATGGTGGATGATATCCATAAAGTGCCATAAATGGGGTCATTTTTGCTGCAGCATGGAAGGAAGTGTTATACCACCATTCAGCAAGAGGTAACCACTTGACCCATTGTGTTTGTTTATCAGATACAAAACAATGAAGATATCCTTCCAAACATTTATTTACGATCTCAGTTTGACCATCAGATTGAGGATGATAAGATGAGCTTTGAGCTAATTGAGTACCCAAACAAGAAAATAACTCCGTCCAAAAATTTCCAGTAAAAATGGGATCTCTGTCGCTCACAATAACCCTTGGGCTTCCATGTAGCTTTTGAATTCTGTCCATAAATGTAGTAGCAACTGTACTTGCTTTAAATGGATGAGATAATGCACAAAAGTGTGCATACTTGGTAAGTCTATCAACTACCACCATGATGACACTTTTTCCTTCGGACTTAGGTAAACCTGTGATAAAATCCATTGAAATCTCCTCCCAACGTTGACTTGGAATGGATAAAGGTTGTAGAAGTCCTAGGGTCTTAATTGTCTCAACTTTATTCTGCTGGCAAACCAAACATTCCGCCACAAACTTTTGAATATCAGATTTAAGACCATCCCAAAAAAAATCTTTCTTCACCCTGTGGTAAGTTTTTAAAAATCCTGAGTGTCCTCCTAAAGGAGAAGTGTGCAATTCCAGAAGAATCTTTTGTTTTAGTTGGGAATTCTTACAAAGATATAAGCGATCTTTGTACCATAAGGAATCATTTTTCCCACTAAATGTATCAGATGTACTAGGATCTTGCTGCAACTTTTGAATGAGTGTCCATACATCTTTGTCCTTCTTCCATTCATCTCTTGCTTCGCTTATCCAATCTGGTTGGATAATAGAAATGGCACAAAGCAATGCTTCCACCTCTTCATTCTTTCTTGAGAGTGCATCTGCAACAACATTAAGCTTTCCTTTTTTGTAGATTATTTCAAGGTCATAACCCAACATCTTTGTGACCCATTTTTGCTGCTCTTTTGAAGATAGTCTTTGCTCCAAAAAGTGTTTAAGACTATCATGATCAGTGTTTACCTTGAAGTGTCTCCCCATTAGGTAAGTTCGCCATTTCTTTAGTGCATGCAGTATTGCTAACATTTCCTTCTCATAAATAGGTTTATGTAAATACTTTCCTTTGATTGGACGACTTTCAAAAGCAATGGCTCTTCCTTCCTGCATTAAAACCGCACCAATTCCATTTCCTGAGGCGTCACATTCCACAATAAATGTTTTTGTGAAGTCTGGCATAGCTAAGACTGGTGCTAGGCACATTGCCTCTTTAAGATGTTCGAAGGCCTTAGTTGCTTCAGGAGTCCATGAAAATGCATCTTTCTTCAATAATGTTGTTAGAGGTGTTGCTATTCTCCCATAATTCTTAACAAATTTGCGATAATACCCTGTTAACCCGAGAAATCCTCGCAACTGCTTTATGGTTGTGGGGACTTTCCATTCCTTAATGGCTTTAATTTTGTTAGGGTATACTTTAACACTCTCGTGAGATACAATATGACCTAGATATTCCACCTCTTGTACTCCAAAGAAACATTTGGATGTTTTTGCATATAATTGTTTCTCCTGCAATAGTTTGAGCACCCTGTCAACATGTTCAACATGATCCTTCCAAGACCTGATGTAGATTAGTATATCATCAAAAAGTACTAGCACAAATTTTCTAAAGAAGGGTTTGAAAATGGAATTCATCAACCCTTGAAATGTAGAAGGTGCATTGGTAAGGCCAAAAGGCATGACCAAAAATTCATAATGACCCTCATGAGTTCGAAATGCTGTTTTTGGAATATCTTCAGTCTTCATTCTAATTTGATGATATCTTGAACGAAGATCCAACTTGGTAAAATACATTGCTCCATGTAATTCATCCAATAATTCATCAATCACAGGAATGGGAAATTTGTCTTTAATGGTGAGCTTATTGAGCTCCCTATAATCCTGACACATTCGCCATGATCCATCCTTCTTGTGTACCAATACTACAGGAGCAGAGAAAGAACTTTGACTGGGTTGAATTATACCCGCCTCTAACATTTCCGCAATCATACGTTCAATTTCGCTCTTTTGGAAGTAAGGATATCTATAAGGCCTGATGTTTGGAGGAACACTTCCTGGAATCAAATGAATAGCATGATCATGATCACGAATAGGTGGGAGTCCTTTGGGAGTTTCAAACAACTTGGAATGATTGTCCAAGACTTGTTGGAGATCTGCAGAAATAGATGATTTTGATGTCGGAACTTCTAGTGAGCATAATTGTGCAATTACGCCTCGTTGTTCTTTCTTTAGAAGCTTTGTCATGACATTAGAGCTTATTATCCTTCCCAAATTCCCTTCAATACCCCGTAATTCGACTTCCTTTCCTTCTGAAAAAAATTTCAAGAAAAGTTCTTGAAAATTAAAAGCTACCGTCCCCAAAGATTGTAACCATTGTACCCCTAGTACAACATCAGCACCTCCCATAGGAATGGAAAGCATTGGACTAGTCAATACATATTCCCCCATGGTTAGCTTGATATTATGGCATTTTCCAGAGCAACTTATAGTTCCTCCATTTGCAACCATCACTTGACATTCTGGTGCTGGGTATAGGAAACAATTTAATTCCTTGGCTACCTTACAATGAATAAAATTATGGGTGCTACCTGAATCAATCAACACTATTACCTTTTTCTTCTTGATTTTTCCTTGTATGTTGAGAGTTTGAGGAGTGGTAATTCCTGCCAGTGCATTACACGATATGGTCGGATTCATTTCTTCCTCTTCTAGGGTTGGTTCCAGGTGTATATCCTCTTCTTGTTCATTTTCTTCTTCCTCTTCACAATCTATGTAAAATAATTTCTTCTCAGCACACTTATGACCTTTAGTGTATTTGCTATCACAACCGTAGCAAAGCCCTTTTGCTCTTTTTTCTTCCAATTGTTGTGGTGTCAACCTTGTAGGTTGTGGAAATCTAGGAGTAGCAACACTTCCCTCTTTATAGAATTGAGTGGTAGGCTTCCTTGTCGCCATAATTTTACATTCAATTTTTCTTGCCAACCTGAATGCCTTCTCCAATGAATCAGGTTCCAAAACGCGAACTTCATGTTGGATGTTATCCTTTAAAGTACCTATGAAGAGATCAATCCCGTGTTCCTCTGGAATATCAGTTACCCTTATATTCAATTTTTGGAAGTCCTCAATGTGCTCCCCCACTAAACCCTTTTGTTTGAGATTATCAATTGGCTAAAGAAGGTGTTGCTCTTTGTATCCTCATAATGTGCTATCATTTCCTCCTTAAAAATTGACCAAGTGACAATTTTTTTATGGGAAAAAATCCATCGATACCATACAAATGTATTTTGTTCTAAATGTAAAGTTGCAATGTGTACCTTTTGTGTATTTTGCACATTATGGAGATCAAAATATTGCTCCATCTGTAGTATCCATGTTACAGGATCCTTTCCATCAAACTTCCTCATATCCATTTTTGGAATATGGTGGTTCTTCTCGCCAACATTAGAGTTTATCAAATCACAATTAACATTGATTTTGTTCTCATCATGAGGTTCTTCTACTATCTTTTTACCATTAGGAAACATTTCTTGTATCAACTTTGTCAAACCTTCAATGTCTGTTTTTAGATCATTCTTCATGTTTTCCATCTTAGCTTCCATGACAGCTTCCATGCCATCCATCTTAGCTTCCACACCATCCATCTTAGCTTGCACACCTTTCTTCAAACCATCCATCTTCTCTTCCATGCATTTCTTCAAAACTTCCATTTCATTTTTTGTTGCTCTTTACGAGAGTGAAATTTGTTGCACTTGCTCTTGTAATTTTGATAGATCATGTTGCAATTCTTCATCTTCATGAGTCATAGTAGACCCTTCTGAAGGCTTAATGGGTGTTCAATTATTTTTATGAGGCATATTTTAGAACCCAATACTGATATGTATTCTACAATATGCCCTTGGAATCAATTCAAATTGATTCTTCAAACAAGACTTATGCAATTCAGAAAAAAAATACACACCTTTTTCTTGCTTTTTAAGAGCTCGATATTGAAATTGGATTAGCTTTGTGATTGTAGAACTTCAATATTTGAATTTCAGTACCAACCTAGCTCTCTGAATTATATTTCGTATGCCACAGGTCTGACCTGACTTGGATTCTCCAAGACAAAGTTGTGTCCAATCTCCCACAATAACCTAATTATGGACTGGTTCAGTAGAGCGAACATGTACGACTTGCCACGTGTCCCTGTTTCATCCTTTGTCGCTGAAATTGATAATAGAGAAACCAAAGTCCATTTAATTGCAACCAATTTTTACGGCACTCCAATCTGATGCCCAGGAAATGAGTTATTGAATGTTTCCCACGATCACCTCTTTGAGATGAAATTCAGGAGCCTGAAAAAGCACTACCGTCCACAGATCATATCTCCACAACTATTGTGAACCCAGCTCTGAAATATTTTGAAAAATTTCCTCAGGATTTCAGCTTTGCGCCATATGAATTCCAGATTCTGAACCTTCGTAGAAATTTTTTTATAGCGCAAATGTCACGATGACCTGTTTAGGAGCCTAAACAAAGACCTAACTTCCACAGATCATATCTCCGAAAATATTGTGAACCAAGCTTTGAAATTTTTAGACAGGCTTCCTCAGGATTTTGGCTTCGCACCCTAAAAATTTCCGCTTCTGAAACTTCGTAGAAAAAACGTTATCGTGAAAATGCCACGATGACCTTTTTGGAGCAGCGAAACCCTAGAATCGAAAGCTCTGATACCAAATGTTTTGTAACTAGCTCCAAAAAGAGAAGAAAAGAGATATCAGCACCTTAGAAATGAGTGACTTTGAGGGTGAAACCTCCAATACATTACATAAATGAAAAATTCTTGGATGATACAATTTACAAAACCTCCTTTCTAGATGTAGGAGTCCATGGGGCCATAATGTAATCCTAGTGGGCCACAATGTAATCATAGTCGACCTAACAATAATAATTTAAGGGCACAATAATAACAAAATGGGGGTTAGAAGGGTACAATAATAACAATAAGGGGGTTACACTAACAACAATAAGGGACTATACTAGTAATATAGGGTGTTAGGTCCCTATATAACTAGTATAGTCCCTTATTATTGTTAGTGTAACCCCCTTATTGTTATTATTATACCCTTGTAATCCCCATTTTGTTATTATTTTTCCCTTAAATTATTATTTTTAGGTCGGCTAGGATTACATTGTGGCCCACTAGGATTACATTATGGCCCCATGGACTCCTATATATATAAAGGAGGTTTTGTAAATTGTATCATCCAAGAATTGTGCATTTATGTAATGTATTGGAGGTTGCCCCCTCGAAGTGGCTTATTTCTAAGGCATTGATATCTCTTTTCTTCTATTTTTGAAGTTGGTTACACAACATTTGGTATCAGAGCTTTGGATTCTAGGGTTTCGCTGCTCCAATTAGGTCAGACCTATGGCATTCAAAAGAGAATTCAGAGGGCTACTTCAGTGCTGAATTTCAGATATAGAAGAGCCACAATCGCAGAGACAATACAATTTCAATATCAAGCTCCTCAAAAGCAAGTAAAAGGTCTGTATTTTTTTCTGAATTGCATAAGTTGTTTGAAGAATCAAGTTGAATTGATTGCAAGGGCATATTGTAGAATAGATATCAGTATTGGATTATAAAATGGCCCCAAAAAAGAATTCAACACCCATTAAGCCTTTGGAAATCTCTACTATGACTCATGAAGACGAATAATTGCAACATGATCTATCAAAATTACAAGAGCAAGTGCAACAAATTTCACTCTTGCAAAGAGTAACAAAAAATGAAATGGAAGTTTTGAAGAAAGGCATGGAAGCTAAGATCGATGGCGTGCAAGATAAGATGGATGGCGTGGAAGCTAAGATGGATGGCATGGAGGCTGGCATGGAATCTAAGATGGATGACATGGAAGCTAAGATCGATGAGAAAATGGAAAACATGAAGAATTTTCTAAAAGCAGACATGGAAGGTTTGACAAAGTTTATACAAGAAAGGTTTCCTAATGGTGAAAAGATAGTAGAAGAACCTCATGAGGAGAACAAAATAAATGTTAATTGTGATTTCATAAACTCTAATGTTGGCGGGAAGAACCACCATATTCCAAAGATGGATATGAGGAAGTTTGATGGAAAGGATCCTGTAACATGGATACTACAAATGGAGCAATATTTTGATCTCCATAACGTGCAAAACACACAAAATATACACATTGCAACTTTGCATTTAGAACAAAATACATTTGTATGGTATCGATGGCTTTGCTCCCGTAAAAAAATTGCCACTTGGTCAATTTTTACAGAGGAAATGATAGAACATTATGAGGATACAAAGAGCAACACCTTCTTTAGCTAATTGATAAATCTCAAACAAAAGGGTTTAGTGGGGTAGCACATTGAGGACTTCCAAAAATTGAATATAAGGGTAACTGATATTCCAGAGGAACACAGGATTGATCTCTTCATAAGTACTCTAAAGGATAACATCCAACATGAAGTTCATGTTTTGGAACCTGATTCATTGGAGAAGGCATTCAGGTTGGCAAGAAAAGTTGAATGTAAAATTATGGCGACAAGGAAGCCTACCACTCAATTCTATAAAGATGGAAGTGTTGCTACGCCTAGATTTCCACAACCTACAAGGTTGACACCACAAAAATTGTAAGAAAAAAGAGCAAAAGGGCTTTGCTACAGTTGTGATAGCAAATACACTAAAGGTCATAAGTGTGCTGAGAAGAAATTATTTTACATAGATTGTGAACAAGAAGAAGAAAATGAACAAGAAGAGGATATACACCAGGAACCACCCCTAGAAGAGGAAGAAATGAATCCGACCATATCGTGTAATGCACTGGCAGGAATTACCACTCCTCAAACTCTCAAGATAGAAGGACATATCAAGAAGAAAAAGGTAATAGTGTTGATTGATTCAGGTAGCACCTATAATTTTATTCATTGTAAGGTAGCCAAGGAATTAAATTGTTTCCTATACCCAGCACCAGAATGTCAAGTGATGGTTGCAAATGGAGGAACTAAAAATTGCTCTGGAAAATGTCATAATATCAAGCTAACCATGGGGGAATATGTATTGACTAGTCCAATGCTTTCCATTCCTATGGGAGGTGCTGATGTTGTACTAGGAGTACAATGGTTACAATCTTTGGGGACGGTAGCTTTTAATTTTCAAGAACTTTTCTTGAAATTTTTTTCAGAAGGAAAGGAAGTCGAATTACAAGGTATTGAAGGGAAGCCAGGAAGGATAATAAGCTCTAATGTCATGACAAAGCTTCTAAAGAAAGAACAACGAGGCGTAATTGCACAATTATGCTCACTAGAAGTTCCGACATCAAAATCATCTATTTCTGCAGATCTCCAACAAGTCTTGGACAATCATTCCAAGGTGTTTGAAACTCCCAAAGGACTCCTACCTATTCGTGATCATGATCATGCTATTCATTTGATTCCAGGAAGTGTTCCTCCAAACATCAGGCCTTATAGATATCCTTACTTCCAAAAGAGCGAAATTGAACGTATGATTGCAGAAATGTTAGAGGCAGGTATAATTCAACCTAGTAAAAGTTCTTTCTCTGCTCTTGTAGTATTGGTACACAAGAAGGATGCATCATGGCGAATGTGTTCGGATTATAGGGAGCTCAATAAGCTCACCATTAAAGAAAAATTTCTCATTCCTGTGATTGATGAATTATTGGATGAATTACATGGAGCAATTTATTTTACCAAGTTGGATCTTCTTTCAGGATATCATCAAATTAGAATGAAGACTGAAGATATTCCAAAAAAAACATTTTGAACTCATGAGGGTCATTATGAATTTTTGGTCATGCCTTTTGGCCTTACCAATGCACCTTTTACATTTCAAGGGTTGATGAATTCCATTTTCAAACCCTTCCTTAGAAAATTTGTGCTAGTATTTTTTGATGATATACTAATCTACAACAGGTCTTGGAAGGATCATGTTGAATATGTTGATAGGGTGCTCAAACTATTGCAGGAGAAACAATTATATGCAAAAAAATCCAAATGTTTCTTTGGAGTACAAGAGGTGGAATATCTGGGTCATATTGTATCTCACGATGGTGTTAAAGTAGACCCTAACAAAATTAAATCCATTAAGGAATGGAAAGTCCCCACAACCATAAAGCAGTTGCGAGGATTTCTCGGGTTAACAGGGTATTATCGCAAGTTTGTTAAGAATTATGGGAGAATAGCAGCACCTCTAAAAACATTATTGAAGAAAGATGCATTTTCATGGACTCCTGAAGCAACTAAGGCCTTTGAACGTCTTAAAGAGGCAATGTGCCTAGCACCGGTCTTAGCTACGCCAGACTTCACAAAAACCTGTATTGTGGAATATGATGCTTCAAGAAATGGAATTGGTGTGGTTTTAATGCAGGAAGGAAGACCCATTGCTTTTGAAAGTCGTCCAATCAAAGGAAAGTATTTACATAAACCTATTTATGAGAAGGAAATGTTAGCAATACTACATGCACTAAAGAAATGGCGAACTTACCTAATGGGAAGACACTTCAAGGTAATAACCGATCATGATAGTCTTAAACACTTTTTGGAACAAAGACTATCGTCAGAAGAGCAGCAAAAATGGGTCACAAAGATGTTGGGTTATGACTTTGAAATAATCTACAAAAAAGGAAAGCTTAATGTTGTTGCAGATGCACTCTAAAGAAAGAATGAAGAGGTGGAAGCATTGCTTTGTGCCATTTCCATTATCCAACCAGATTGGATAACCGAAGCAAGAGATGAATGGAAGAAGGACAAAGATGTATGGACACTCATTCAAAAGTTGCAGCAAGATCCTAGTACATCCGATACATTTAGTTGGAAAAATGATTCCTTATGGTACAAAGATCGCTTATATCTTTGTAAGAATTCCCAACTAAAACAAAAGATTCTTCCGGAATTGCACACTTCTCCTTTAGGAGGACACTCAGGATTTTTAAAAACTTACCACAGGGTGAAGAAAGAATTTTTTTGGGATGGCCTTAAATCCGATATTCAAAAGTTTGTGGCGGAATGTTTGGTTTGCCAGCAGAATAAAGTGGAAACAATTAAGACCCCAGGACTTCTACAACCTTTATCCATTCCAAGTCAACGTTTGGAGGAGATTTCAATGGATTTTATCACAGGTTTACCTAAGTCCAAAGGAAAGAGTGTCATCATGGTGGTAGTTGATAGACTTACCAAGTATGCACACTTTTGTGCATATCTCATCCATTTAAAGCAAGTACAGTTGCTACTACATTTATGGATAGAATTCAAAAGCTACATGGAAGCCCAAGGGTTATTGTGAGCGACAGAGATCCCATTTTTACCGGAAATTTTTGGACGGAGTTATTTTCTTGTTTGGGTACTCAATTAGCTCATAGCTCATCTTATCATCCTCAATCTGATGGTCAAACTGAGATCATAAATAAATGTTTGGAAGGATATCTTCGTTGTTTTGTATCTGATAAACAAACACAATGGGTCAAGTGGTTACCTCTCGCTGAATGGTGGTATAACACTTCCTTCCGTACTGCAGCAAAAATGACCCCATTTATGGCACTTTATGGATATCATCCACCATCGATCACATCATCTTTAAGGGAAAATTCGAAGGTTCAAGCAGTGGAAGATCACATCGAGCATCAGCAAGAAGTTCTCCAACTCTTAAAGGATAACCCGAATTTGGCACAAAATCGAATGAAACAACAGGCAGATCAACATCGCAGCGAGAGAAGTTTTGGTATAGGAGATTGGGTATTTTTACGGCTACAACCATATAAACAAATGTCCCTCAAGCAAGCTAAGAAGGATAATAAATTATCGCCAAAGTACTATGGTCCTTACAAGATGTTGCAAAAGATTGGTACTATGGCATACAAATTGGAGCTTCCTGCTTCTTCGCGAGTACATCCAGTTTTCCATGTTTCATGCTTAAAGAAGGTTATAGGTGAAAATCTTCCAGTTCAAACAATATTTTCAGAACTTGATGAGGAAGGAAAAATCATATTGGAACCTGAAGCGGTCACGGAAACAAGAACTCGACAACTACGGAATCGATCAATTTCAGAGTATCTCATCAAGTGGAAGAACTTACCCACTGAAGATTCTACATGGGAGGATGAGAATTTTATACAGAAGCACCCGGAGCTACTCAAGTGTTGAGGACAACACTTTTTTGAACGAGAGGGGCATGTTAGGTCCCTATATCACTAGTATAGCCCCTTATTATTGTTAGTGTAAACCCCTTATTGTTATTATTGTACCCTTGTAACCCCCATTTTGTTATTATTGTGCCCTTAAATTATTATTGTTAGTTCGGCTAGGATTACATTGTGGCCCACTAGGATTACATTATGGCCCCATGGACTCCTATATATAGAAAGGAGGTTTTGTAAATTGGATCATCCAAGAATTGTGCATTTATGTAATGTATTGGAGGTTGCCCCCTCGAAGTGGCTTATTTCTAAGGCGTTGATATCTCTTTTCTTCTATTTTTGATGGTGGTTACACAACATAGGGACCTAACACCCTCCTACATTCATGCATATTTTCAATCCAATATAGGGTGAATTCATTGTTGCCTTTCAAGAAGGAACCATCCATAAGCATTAGCCTCGCAAAAACAGAGCATGCAAGCACCCATTTTACCATCACCACCTCATCTCATCCACCATTTCCATTTTCAGTTATCATCCTATTCATAATTTTCCTCCTGACATATCTTTTTTTTCTCCTCAATTTGTATCGCTCTTAAAATCAAATCTATGGCAATCAAATCTTCATGCACTATTACTTCACAATAACTAACCCTACCTAAAGCTATGATGCCATAAAAACCTACATATGAGCAAAGTATTTTTTTGCATGAGGGCATGCAAAACCTCAGGCATGTGGGATGTTGGGCTCAAATATGCCCATGTTTTCATCATGCAATATCACCATTCATGCCCTAAAACCTTAGGTTTTCAGCCCATTATGTATCGTAATTCTATAACTTACCGTCAAATACACCCTATGGTTGGTTATCATTAGGTTTATTATATTTTCTATTATTAAATATGATTATGCTATGATTTACTAATGAAGTTTTTGTTAAGAACATTTATTACAGGGTTCCATCACCAAAATCCTTCACAAGCCATTTGAGTATGGGAATACCTAATTTAAGGATTTGACACTTTCGACATGCTTTAGGAGAAACCGAGAGATGTTATAGTAAAAAATGGTGTTATAATACCTCTCCATAACTTGGATTCCACCCATTTCACACATGTCGGTCTCTAAAAGGAAATTAGAAAATGTTCACAAATCTGCAATAAAGTTCAAACTCCCAAACTATGCCTCAATTTCCGTGCATATAAAGGAAAATTAAGAAATTATGGAATATGAGTTTTGGTTCTAGTATAGCAAGTATATTACACCTGAAACGGTTTTCCAAAATTCATTATATTTTGGGAGATATTAAGGGTTCTTGGAGGCTGATTTATCTAAAAACTGAAAATTCAAGATTTGTAAAAATCTTCCAAACAACCCTGTTTTGGATTTTTTTGGTCAAATAGAGTTGGTTATATAAAATATTGATGATTTCTATCAAGAAAGAGCTGTCATCAACCGCCTTCCATCCAAGTCACTACTGGGCCTTGAATATGACCATGTTTTCGTCATGCAATATCACCATTCATGCCCTAAAACCCTAAGTTTTTAGCCCATTGTGTACCCTAATTCTATAACTTGTCGTCAAATACACTATATGGTTGGTTATCATTAGGTTTCTTATATTTTATACGATTAAATATGATTATTCTATGATTTACTAATGACGGTTTTGTTAAGTAAATTTACCACAAGGTTCCATCGTCGAAACCCATCACAAGCTAGTTGAGTACGAGAATGCCAAATTTAGGGCTTTGACATTTCGACATGATTCAGGAGAAACCGAGAGAGTTTATTATCAAAAATTGTGTTATAATACCTCTCCATAACCTATATTCCACCCAACTCACTCATGTTGACTTCTAGAAGGAAATTAGCAAAATTTCCCAAATCTGCAATAAATTTCAAATTGGAAAATTCTGCGTCAATTTACGTGCAGATAAAGGAGAATGAATAAATTCTAGAACTTGGGTTTTGGTCCTAGTATAGAAAATACGTAATACATGAAACCGTTTTAAAACATGCATTACGGTTTGAGAGTTATTCAGGGTTATGTGAGGCTAATTTATATAAAAATCTGAAAATTCCACATTTGTAAAATTCTTCCAAAAAGCGTTTTTTTGGATATTTTTGGTCAAATACAGTTAGTTATATCAAGGTTTGATGATGTCTATGAAGAAAAAGCTTCCATGCCTCCTCTAAAAAAAATACCAGTTATTTACAAAGCCATGATTAGTGTTTCTTAAAACTAAACCCAAATTCAGCATTTGTAATCAGAAATTAGTAGGCTAATGTTAGTATAGCCATCTGGTGGATCTGATCTACATCGAACCATTTTCCATATTGTAAATAAATCGAAGGTTTCTCTCTATAAAGCTTGCATAGAGAATAAAAAAGGGGGGGAATGATTATTCAGGTGTGAAGATGATCTTGATACCAGAATTGGATTGTAAAAAATATACTTTATTCAAGCTCAATTTTATGGTTCATAAGATGCATTGATAATAGTCGTTTCTCAATGGAGAATTGAGGTGTGATTTAATTTATGTGTTGATTCTTTCTTAACTACTGTATGTTTTCCTTGCCAGTTGTAGCAAGGGCTCACCACAGTCTCAGAATTTCTCCTACTGTAGGTAAATTTCATTACGTTTGTTGTAGAATTCAATTTTATCTGTGGTTTTTGAGTTTTAGATTCCATAACCTCGCTTTCCTTCTAGATTAATTTTTATTTCAATTCAATTGTGTGTAAGTAATTCAATTTATCTAGACATAAATGTGCTTCTAGTTTGTATGAAGCATTTCCTTTTACTCTAAAAACGAATTGTGTAATCCTTACCTGAATGGTCACAACATAATTCAATTGCTATATAATCCAAAGTGTTTTTCATATAGACCATGAATCACACAATAAATCAACTTTTAACTTAATCAAAGTGTTTTCATCTGAAATTAGAAGCAACATTGTGATTCAATCATTAATAATTGGTAACCACTCCCATTTCGGCATTTGAAGGATTGAACAAACAATTCATAAGTCACAAGGTTAATCCTTTGCTATTGTTTTTACACAAAAATCATTGAACTTTAGCGATTTGAGTTATAATACTAAATGATTTGGGCAAACATTATACAGATATTAAGGTTAAGACTCTATTTTTCATCTTTACATATAATCCATTGAACCCAGATCAAATTGAATTCCACTAATGTATTTTAAAAATATCTCATTTGTGCAATTTGATTTACAAATTCAGAAAGAAGATTGCGAGAACTGCCGAAGTAATCATAGAAGACATTTTTCCCCTTCTGAATTGAATGAAAGTTTTGATTGCCTTATAATTCTAAATTACATTTTGTTGCATCGAGTAAAATTGTTCTTGAAACCCTGGAGTGAATCTGAGTAACTGTTACATTGTTGTGTATTGAACTATTTTTGAAATACATGGACTACATGCATAGGTTTAAAAAGTTGTTATTCACACGTGTTTGGTTTCTAGAATGCTTGTGAGTTGGTGAATGTAGTTTTGAATATAGATTAAGTTTTGTTCCGAGATATTGAGAGTGCATCAGAGTTAGAATTGATAGATTAAATAAATTTTGATTCTAGTCAATGAGTGTGAGTTTGTGAGTTAAGTTGAATACTTATATTTTATCCTTCAAATTAGATCCTAAATATTGGAGTTGCTATGTTTAAATTGATTATTTTCTGAAGCTTGCATTGGTAGTTAAAAGAATGATTTATTTCCATTTGAGAAGCAGAGTTTTGGTTGGTAGATTTCTCGAGCTTAGGATTGATTTATGTTTGATGCTACTTGAAGTAGAAGTGTAACCTTTTCATCGCATTTCTTTGTGTGATCTAGTAGAATCAAATAGTTCTATCTTTATTTTATCTTCAAGACAAGAATTAGGATTTGAGTGAGGTTTTATTACAGTGAGATTCAGTGTTGAAAGTATATTGAAGTTGCCTAAGATATTTCCAGAAGATTTGAAGGGTGTGTGTTAAGAATTTATTAATTCCATTCAATTGAGTATGAGATGATTGTCCTTTCCAGTAAATTGAGTGGTAGATTAGAATTTCCTTTTGGAAAATGAATGATGTTCTTTTACAGTGATTTTATGCCCTATTTTAGGTTATATTCTTTGATCTGGCATGACTTGCACCTGTTCCTCGAAGCTTCTGAGTTGCGGATTGATAATTTAATGTTGGAAACGACAAACATATAATTTCACCAACATTTTTGGTGCCATTGCCAGGGAGGTGCTAAAGGGATTAGAGTCTAGTTTCTTTCATAACATTTTTGTGTGAACTTAGTTGCAGGACAACCAAAGGGTGGAGAGTGTACTGTAAGGTGCGAGTGAGGAGACACGCATCCACTATGGTGAGGTTGCTCCAAATTTTGGTTGTCCAAGTAAGAGAGTTCGGTGGGCTTTACTGCAATTAGGAATTTTAATTCATTTAGATTAAAATTTCAAGATCTTTAAAGATAAAATTTTTTTGGGGTGTTGTAAGAACCCTTCTATAATAATCTATGTGATGAAAAGAAATACCAGTTAGCTTGTCGAGAATAATAACATGGTATTTTGGGGAATTATTTAATGGGGAGTTTTGATGCTGCTACAGAGATGTATAATTCATCCAATGAAGAATTCACAAGTGAAGAATTTAATATTTTTCTTGAACTTAAATTTAATATTATTAAATCTTTGATTTCGAAATTGGATGATTTTTAGGAATAGGAGAAGGATGAAGAACCACTGATTATCTTTTTTTCCAACTCTAGAAGGAAAAAATTCCTCGGAAAGTGTCCACTTAAAGGTCTGAAAGTTTGAAAAAATTGTGAGGATGGCCATGCAACCAAACATTGGCCATCACTGCCACGATTATGAAAGGTAGTGAGGGAATCAAGTAAGGAATCAAATCAACTGCCAGGCATAACTCAAAACCCAACACCATTTTTTACTTAGAATAATGTTTATTTTCCTGAGCAGGTTCGTCAACAATTTTATAATCATGTAGTTCCATGGAAAACATTTAATCCTCCACCAATCTAATATCCTAATTCATGGCCACACTAGCCCTCTCAATGGACCTCCTCTTCCCCATGGCCTCAAGAATGGTTTTCCCAGGGCAGACTTTCATGAAAAATCAACTACAATCATATGTGTCATCAAGTTATCATCCTTCATGGTGTCAAGTACCTATGCAACCTTTCTTTAACCCTAACCCTAATTCATACCCTAGCCCTTATCCATGCCCTAGACCTAATTCAAATCCTAACCTTAACTTAAACCATAGACATAATTCTAATCCAAATCCAAAGCCTAGGTCACGCCTTACCCAAAACCCTAGTTCAATCCCTATCCCAAACAATATCTTAGACCTAATCCAAATAAGGAGGTTGCACAAAAATTTAAAAGACTTGTTCTTCCTGTTGATTCTCCAATTGAAAAAAATGATATATCTTCCATTAGGGGAATTTTGTGGGCTAAAATGGGCCTCCTAAGAAAAATGTAGAACAAAAATAAACATCATAAGGACCAATAGGATTAAATATGATGATGTCAAACATGGGGGATGATTCAACATTTTTTAAGTAAAAGGGTAAAAAGATTAAAAAATAATAAAATAATAAAACTAATTTTTCAACATGTATTTTCAAGTTATCTCCCAAAGTGTTTACCCAAATTTTGAGCATAACTACTCATTTAATATAAAATTTAATTCATCATCCAAGGAGTACCCATGTTTCATACTTTTGATGGACCTTTCTACACGAAAAATGAGAAATACATGAAAAAGTGTGATTGAAATCACGTTTTTCATGTATTTCTAATTTTTTTTGTAGTAGGATCCATCGAAAGTATGCAACATGTGTACTCCTTGGATGAGGAATTAAATATTTCATCCAACGAGTACTTACACTTGAAATTTAAGTAAAAAATTTGGGATATAAGTTGAAATTACGAGTTTAAAACATAGTTTTTTCTTTTTTCCCTCTAAACTTTTATGATGTAATCAAATATCATTTTTATTATTTCCACTATTATTTTATAGTTTCCATAGGAGGCCGAGTTTTGACCTCAAAATTCCCTAATGAAGGTTGGGGGAAGGGGTGATTTTGGAAACATCTCCTATCACTACAAATCATTCGCCCTAGGAAAATCTAATTCAAAGACAATTAGAGGAGAAATATATAATTAGAACCTATTCTAAAAGTATTGTTGAAGCTTAAAACCCTAGAATTCCCCTTGACCATTCTTGTCAATTTGAAAATTATATATTTGAACCTAAACTTGATGGATTTACCTTATGTATTTCACGAGATCCATTATACCTCCAAGAGAGGGATTATCAAATTGTGGAATATGTGTATAAGCGGGAGAATCATAAATGTGAGGATCTCATTTAATCATGGTTTCAACTAGTTGTTAATACACCTTATTCCGTCATTTTTTAACAACTCTTGGTACCATATCAATTAAAGCAACTAGTTTCTCATACTCTGGTATGTGTTGAAGTTTATTCTTTAAAACTCGGTGTGAGTTTATTTAGCAAACTGTTACGCACATGGCTTCATTGGAAGTACTCCTACACTTGAAGGGGACCTTCCTCTCTCTAAAGTAGGGTAGTGTAGTATTGTCATTTGAAATAAAATTATTACATCATCATTCTTAAAACTCCAATTCCTAAGGCACAACCATTGAATTTTTTTTCACTATGCACTCTTGTGGTAAGACTTGTGAGAAGAAGTTCATTCTTAATGCCTCATATTTTAAATTGAATTTGATTATTGGCAAAGATTATTTATCGGGAAAATTATGGAAATTTTTATTATTATACATTCCATTCATAATCTTGACATATTGTCATCCAATAAACCTTTTCAAGTTTCTCTTCACAGGATTAATGAAAATCCTCCTAGGGTGGACCACTCCTATAAAACCATAATGAGCTCTCATAAGAACCCTAGCATGACCAACTTGAGGAATATTTCAGTCATTATCTTAGATGTTTTCTAAGAAAATAAGTCTTTAGGTAAGCAATACCAACCAGTAAAGATTAGTAATTAAAAAAATTTCATGCAATCCTGCACTCTTAAGGAGTAGATTTTCCTCTGCACCTATTAAGTAAACTATTTCAGGTTAATCATAATCAAAGTTTTTTAACACAAAAAAATTAGTTGAGGGATAGGAGGTCTCATTAAGATCTAACCTACTATGATCATCGGTCTTAATGAGAATGACTTTACTGCTGCAGGTCACGAAGCCATGGTAATGGATTTCATGAGTCGACTTGTTCATTCTTGTTATCTCTTGTGAATGGCACTGTCATTTGTTGATTACCAAGCCACAAAAATGACCTTAAGTTAATTCCCGAATTAAAGTAAATGATTTTAAATGACTCTAAATCTATATCTAATAGGTGGGACACAGACATTTCATTGGGTTAGGAGGCATCCCTATTGAGGCTATATATTCTTGCTGGCAGCAGGGCCATGCTTATGGTATTAAAGTTAATTTTACACTATGATTTACTCGGTTGTTTTTTTTTCCCTGGAATCATTATCATATCTCTTTGAGAATGGCTTTAAGATAATCTCGGTAATGTGCTTTGGACTTCTATATTTTAAAAAGATTTTTGTTTTCATGGATGTGAGACCCTTAGTGTGGGTGATTGACATTTCTTTAATAAGAGGAGCTTCAACTATATGCTTGGATAATGGTAAGACAATCATCATCAAAAGGTATCATTTTGTCATATTTATTTTTCCCTTTTTCTAACGATTTTAATGAATTGGTTTTTAAAATAAAAACCCTTCTATTTATAATAATGAGGCTATTGGAAGTGAAGACCTACTACTTTGGACTACTCTCGAGATGTTTTGTGGAAAATTTTATGGTTAAACATTTTAGGTTGACTCTATCCCTGCAATAACAACATTGTTAGTATTCCTTCAGTAGCCCTAACATTAGTTACTCTTTTGGAATAATAAAGGTAAGTCTTGACATCACTGAATCCATGTTAACTACCTTTTCTTATCTTATTGATGCAAAGGAAGCTCACATCACATGAAACTTATGGACATGATGTCACTTAATTAACCCTGTAGTTTAAAGCATGACTCTAATATAGAAACCCTAGCCCTTTAGTCTTAATTAATCTTTGGTCTTTGTCAAAGTTTTTTCTTGCATGTAGATGTGCAAGATGATCGGCATGGGGGGAGAGATATTATTGTATTTTTCATGTTCAAATTAACATTTTCACCCTATGCTTACTCATGGTTTTCATTATTGTTTTGCACCATTTTTGGGCCTGGAGCATGATGAGGTAATTGTTCTTTAATTTAACCTATTTTATTTATTTCAATAAAGAGGATTATTGATAATGGTTCTTGTGTTGTCTCGGGAAGCCACAACGAAAAATACACATGCATCAACATTTTTGGGATAATGTGGATTTTGAGACCATTTAACATCTTTAGTTAATCCTTCATCTTCTTCAGCAGGTCATATCAGCAATCACATCAGCTCCAACCATTCCATCAGTTACTTCATATTGCAATGTCGGGGACATAAAAAAAAGGGTAAAACTTGAGTTAGAGGTGGCTTAATATTCTTTAATTGATTAGATATTTAAGAAATATTTGATGGTTAACCACTGCATATTCTGTATATATGGATTTCCATATACCATCCATTTTCATGCTACGACAACAAGGTCATAATCATATTGGTTCATGTAAACAAAAGAAGTAACTATAGTGCCTTCCCCTCCTACATTCACGCATATTTTCAATCCAATAGGGGTTGAATTCGTTGTTGCCTTTCAAGAAGGAACCATCCATAAGCATTGGCCTCGCAAAAACAGAGCATGCAAGCACCCATTTTACCATCACCACCTCATCTCATCCACCATTGCCATTGTCAGCTATCATCATGTTCATAATTTTCCTCCTAACATATCTATTTTTTCTCCTCAATTTGTATCGCTCTTAAAATCAAATCTATGGCAATCAAATCTTCATGCACTGTCGCTCCACAAGAACTAGCCCTACCTAAAGCTATGATGCCATAAAAACCTACATATGAGCAAAGTATTTTTTTGCATGATGGCATGCAAAACCTCAAGCATGGGGTGATTTTGGGCTCGAATATGCCCATGTTTTCATCATGCAATATCACCATTCATGCCCTAAAACCTTATGTTTTTAGCCCATTATGTACCATAATTCTATAACTTGCCGTCAAATACATTCTATGGTTGGTTATCGTTAGGTTGTTAGGATATTCCAACACATAGGAAATAGTTAAGAATAACTTAGTCTAGTGTAGAGTTAGGTAACGTGTGTTTCTCTACCTTTTACCTCTGTAACTTATAATCCAACAATCACAATTTGTAGTGATTTGACGGTTCTCTCTCACCTCGGTATTAACGACACTTGATCCGTGGCTTAACACCCAATGTTCCATGATGTCTATTTAAAGAGCATGGAGGGTCATTTGTCCAGTAACCATTTATGAGAGAAACATATGTAACTTTTATTTTATATTAATAAATTCCCTAAAGTGGCTGCATTGGCTCAGGGCATGGATTGTTTCCCTCTTTCAGGGTTTTAACCACGTGATTATACTAGTGTATTAATTTGTGATCTATTTGTGAACGGTGAACTTTGGTTCTTGATCTACAAAAATTACCCTGTAAATTCCTACATGGTATCAGAGCTATTTTGAGGGCCATGTCCATTGTTAATCAAAATCTGAAGCCGGTTTGATTGCATGCAAATGCTGTTTTGTAGATATAATATTTCTGAACATTTTTTGGGATTTGAGAACTACTCGGTTGTGTTTGGAGCATCTGTTACAATGAGGAACGCCTTTTTTTTCACGCAAAAAGGTTTCTGGCTACCCAAGTTATGTCAGTTTAGATCTGGAGGTATAAGGCATCTATTTTGTAGTTATATTTGCTAATAGTTTTGCATATTTCGGTTTTATTTATTTGATGGCTCTATACCCTCTTCTCTATGTATGCTCTTTGGTGTGCGCTTCGTGCAATCTCAGAAAATCAAAAACAGGAAAAAGGGATTTTTTTTGCTACGTTTTCTCTTTCCCCGCATCTTTGTGCAATCTCGGGAAATCAAAAATAGTGAAAAAAGTGATAGTTGCCGGTAAGGCTACCCGAGAATATAACATTCTGCCGTAAGGCTTTGCATTTCGTTTTTTTTTCTCGTTTTTTGTGTTTTTGAGTTTTTTTTGCTCCTTTCTAAAGTAACATGATCCTTTTACTATCTCACTTGGTGAGGGGTTAGTTTATGAGAATAGAGGTCTTGGGTTCAAGTCTCCTTCTCAAGCTTCTTTTGTAAAATGTTTTTGTTCAAAGGGGTGGAATTTTTTTAAAAAAGTCGCACTTCATCCCGTTCCTATAACTATTTAGCATCTACAACTCATTTTTTTTAAAAGGCATAACTTGTTCATCCAGAAGACATTTTTCGAGCCGTTTTTTTTAACAGCCTAATTTTTCGAGATCTGTGCATTGGAGCAGTTACTTTAAGCTTTTCTTAGATTCAATTTTTTTTTAAATGGAAAGTGCATGCCCGGTTATTCTTAACAACCCCAATTATTTCCAATGGCTACCTCACAAGGTAGATATACTTAGAAGTAAAGGGATTTATAGAATAGCCACAAGACAAGAAACTAAGCCTTCCGATGATGATGAAGTTCCCAAATGGGGAAATAGACAATATCAAGCACGAGGGTTGATAGGAATGCCATTTGATCAAGATATTTGATTTCACATCCTTGACATTGACACCCCTAATAAACCCCTAGAAAAGCTATATAATTTTTTTGGTATTCAAAATCAAATCAGGGCCCACTAGCTTGAAAATGAGTTTCTTACTTTGGACCCTAACAATTTCTCCTCTATTGAATACTTTTTGTCCAAATTCAAGACCCTTAGACTTCTTTTAGAAGGGTGTAAGGTCAAATAGGAAGATGGTAGCCTCATCTATTACATTCTTTCTAAGCTTGGCCTTGCATACTCTGTATTTGTTTCCACCTTCCATTCCACCATAGAAGCCATCATTTCTTTAGGAACCACCTACAAGAATCCCTCTTTTGATGCCTTTTATGATTCTTTGATAAGATAACAAGAAAAAATTTTACACCTTGGTCTTATCACTACTACAAACACTACCAAGAAAGCCTTAAAAACCCAAAAACAACCATATCAAAATAATCCCATGAAGCAGTATCCTAAAAAATATGGTCCTAAACCAAATAAGGGCCCTAAGAAATTTCAGCCGCAAACTGAAAAATTGAATCACCAAAATAATAAGGCAAATCCAAATAAAGGGAAGAAGGTAGATATTCATTGCAACTTTTGCAATCGGGATGGCCATATAGAGTCCAAATGTTTTAAGAAGATGGAAGCCTTAGAAGCAGCAATGAAGAGGCACAACATCAATTTGAAGCACTCTTCACCTTCATCTTCAGGCATGGCACTTTCTGCTTGTGGTTAACAAGCATCAAGATCTGGTTATGCATTAAATGTATCTTCTTCTTCTCCTTCTCATGAGTGGTTCATTGATAATAGAGATTCTTACCACATCACTAAAAATAAATCCATGTTTCCTTCTTTAAATGATTGTAACACCAAACATATTTATGTTGGTGATGATAGATCTCTTACTGTTGTAGGATCTGGAAATATTCATCTAGAAGATGGCCAGTTTAATGATGTACTATGTGTTCCTACCTTGTCATGAAACCTTCTATATGTTTATCAGATAACTCATTTAGGTGAAGGGAAAATAGTAGAATTATCACCTCATGATTTTGTAATTAAGGACCTCAAAGATCCTAGACATATTTTAGATACTGGCATTGTTGATGATTCCATAAGGTTGTATAAGTTTGACAACATTGGGTCATCATCTCTTCCCTCGGTTTTTTTTCCTCATAATGATGATGTAAGAAAACTTTGGCATGAGTGATTTGGTCACTTAAAATATCACTCTCTTCAAACTCTATGTAAGGAAAATATGGTGACGGGCCTTCCTATGGTATCTTGCTGAGATGGTGTTTGCTCTGGATGTGTACTTGGAAAACATCATCGGGATAGTTTTGACAAATGTGCCTCTTGGCATGCTTCAGCCCCTTTGCAGCTTGTGCACAGTGATTTATGTGGTCCTCCTCCTGTTGTTTCTTTCTTTGGTTGCAAGTACTTCTTAACTTCAATTGATTATTTTTCCAGACACACTTGGGTATATTTCTTAAAACTCAAGAGTGAAGTTTTTAACATGTTCTTGGCCTTCAAGGCCTTTTGACGCAGCAAAAGCTTGGTGCAACCCAATAGATCACAATAGCGTAAAACCAATACCAATAGAAGTCTTTTTAAAACATCGGAACCGAAATTCTTAATTATTAAAAGAGATTTCTATCTTCCTTATTCTTGAAAAGCACAACCCTTTCTTTGCCAATATAATCCATTGACAGATTAATCACATTCGATGCAATATTGATCCTTAAATAAAACTCTCAGAACAGTGTTGAACATTGTTTGCCAACAAATTATAATTTTATTTCCACTTCCCCAGATCTGGTTGATCTGACAATTAAAACACTTCGTAAATTGGACAATTCAATATGCTATCAAATTGACATCCAACTGCTTCGATGCAATGTCATTCCACTTGTGCAATTCTACTGCACTCTGAATTCAATCTACCCCAATATAATAACAATCGGCGGTTTTTTTTTTTTGAGTCACTATTGCAAACACTACAGTGTTTATCACTTCTATAATTCTGATGCGATACCATTGGAAGTCACAAGTTGTCGAATTCTTTAATACCCAAAACTGTCGACCATTACTCAACGCCGATGCGATATAATTCAGTTCAATTCGCTATCGCAACTAACATTTTGCTATCATTTATGTTGTTTCACAATTGTTCCGATGCGAGATTCCAGACACGATGTAAATTTAAACCAGCCTCTAATATTTCGCCTCCGGGTTCATTGCAATGTGGCGCGATATGATTACTTTCCCTCGTTCTGATGCGGTAAATTGGCAGACTTAACAACTTTCCAAACCAATATATGTTCAAACAATATGCCCAAAGATTCCTCGAAATCTTTTCATGTCTTTCTTGGTATTAAAAATTCTTTCAGTTCACTACTATCGACAGTGCCAGGATTACATTAACACAAGAATTCTAAAGTTTAAAATAAAATTACACATAGATCGCACACCAATAAATCAATTATGCAGACATCATACTCGAATTTCCACCATTTGTCATTCGATTTGCACATAATATAATTGTGTTCATAATACTCAGAAAACAAAACAAAATAGAACCTTCTTTTTGCCAATTTATTCCAGAAATAAATAATTCTGATGCACACTGTCACAATCTCCCTAAAATCTGAGCTTTTCGCTCCACACCCACCCCCTACTAGGAATCTCCTCGCTTATTATGATATTATCTAACTAATAGATAATGTAATCTTTTATTTTTTTAAAAAAATCTAACATAATCCCCTATCTATTAGCTCTCGTGCACACCTATTTAAAAAATCCTATCACCAAGACAGTCACACTTATTACAATAATAACAAACTTTTTGAGGAATCGATCTCCTCAGTGAACTAAAATTGACCAAATAGTAATTGAAATTCAATCTGTCAAGCGACAACATGTGAACAGATTTTCACATTGCTGGCTTATTCCGATGCTCCTGCATCAGACTCCCGGGGAAGAAAAGATTTGTCCTTCAAATTTTCTGGGTTTATTCCATATCTCTGTAATTCAGCTGCTGTCAACTAACTGGAGTCTTCCATTGGTTGCTCTTTCCACTTGACTAGATATTGGAAATATGCCTGCCCTCGAGTTTTCTTGAACATTCTTTGATCTAAGATAGCTTCCACTTCCTTCTTGGATGCTTTTGGTACCTGTTCCTCCCAATCTACAGTTTGAATTTCATCAACTCTAATTTAATTCTCTAATTCAGTTTCTGCTTCTCTGAATGGATACAAGTTTGCAATATTAAAAATGGGGGATATTCCGATTCCTTCCGGCAACTCAATCTCATATGCATTGGCTGAAAATTTTCTTTTGATTTTACAGGGTCCTATCTTCTTCAGTTTCAGTTTGTTATAAGTTTTTGTAGGAAATCTGTCTTTCCTCAAGTATGCCATGACTAAATCTCCCACTTGAAACTCTTTTTCTCTTCTTTTCAGATATACTCTTTGCTTGTATCTTCTGCTGCTCTCCTGCAATTTATTTTTAACCTCTTCCTGTAGCTTCTGCATTTGTTCAACAAAATCTTCAGCACTTGGACTTATGGCTTCTTGTTTTCCCAAGTCCCTAAGCTCATATACTCCTCTCGGATGCATTCCAAAGACAATCTGAAATGGACTCATTCCAGTGCTTCTATTTGGTGTATCATTGTAAGAAAATTCAGCTTGAGCTAATGCCAAATCCCACTGTTTGGGATTCTAATGTACCAGACTTCTTTGTATATTTCCCAAGCTTCTATTTACTACTTCAGTTTGTCCGTCTGTTTGAGGATGGTACGTTGAACTAAAACTGAGTTTAGTTCCCAGTTTCTTCCAAAGTGTCCTCCAGAAATTCCCTACAAATTTAGTATCTCGATCTGATACAATGCTTACAGGTAAACCATGCAATTTTACAATCTCTGAAAAGAATAAATTTGCTATGTGTGTTGCATCATTAGTCTTCTTACAAGCAATAAAATGGGCCATTTTATAAAATCTGTCTACTACAACATAAATAGAATCATTTCCTCTCTGAATTTTTGGTAAACCCAGAACAAAGTCCATACTCACTGCATCCCATGGTCGATCTGGTATAGGCAATGGCTGATATAGACATGTATTTTGACTCCTTCCTTTGGCATATTGTCTTACCCTGCATTTCTCAACAAACTTTTTAACATCAGTCTGCATTTTAGGCCAATAATAAAAAGAATTCACCTGAGCGAAAGTTTTATCTTGTCCAAAATGACCAGATAATCCTCCACTATGCTTCTCCTTAATTATGTTTTCTCTCATGGAACATTTAGGAATACATAATTTATTTCTTTTAAATAACAGGCCTCCTTGAATAAGGTAGTCCATCCATTGACTTCTGTTATGGTTCACCGGATTCTGAAATGTTGTGTAGATGTCTTTAAAATCCTCATCATCTTTTTACATTTCTATCATTTCATCAAAACCTACAACACCCACTTTAAACTCTTGCAAAAGAAAACTTACCCTGCTCAATGCATCTACCACTTTATTAGACTCACGACTTTTATGCTTTATTACAAAAGTGAAACTTTGCAGAAATTCCACCCATTTGGCATGCTTTTGATTTAGTTTTGGCTAATTATTAATAAACTGCAAAGCATGGTTATCTGAATATAAGATGAATTCCGTTGGTAGCAAGTAATGCCTCCACTTTTTCAATGCCTGCACAATAGCATAAAATTCTTTGTCATAGGAAGAATATTTCTTCTTCACATCATTTAACATCTCACTGAAATATGCTATCAGTCTTTTCTCTTGGCTTAGCACCGCACCAACTGCTTCTCCACTTGCATCAGTTTCCACTTGAAAGACTTTCTCAAAATTTGGCAATGCTAGAATAGGATTTTCTGTTATCTTCTTTTTCAGCAGATTAAAATTCCTATCAGGTGCTTCTGTCCATCGAAATGGCTGATTGACCTCCCTGATTGTTTCAAGGATTGGTGCACAAATTTGACTAAACCCCTTTATAAATTTTCAGTAGAAACTAGCAAGTCCATGAAAACTTCTTACCTCAAATACACTCTTGGGAGTAGGCCAGTTCCTGATTGCTTGTACTTTTTCCGGATCCATTTTCAAACCTTCTTTGGAAATTACAAATCCCAAGTATACCAGCTCCTCTTTCATGAAACTACATTTCTTCAAATTGATTAGTAGTTTTTATTTCTGCAGACTTTTCAAGACTAACTTCAGGTGTTCCAAATGCTCCTCTTTACTTTTGCTAAAAACCAGAATATCATCAAGGTAAACAACAACAAATTTACCTGTATATTCTTTCAAGACCTCATTCATTAGTCTCATGAATGTGCTGGGTGCATTAGTAAGCCCAAAAGGCATCACTAACCACTCATACAGTCCACTGTTGGTTTTGAAAGATGTTTTCCATTCATCGCCTTCCCGAATTCTGATATGATGATATCTGCTTTTCAAATCTATCTTAGTAAAGTACCTGGATCCACTTAAACAGTCCATTAAATCATCCATTCTAGGCAAAGGAAATCTATACCTGACTGTTATCTTGTTGATAGCTCTAGAATCGGTGCACATGCGCCATTCTCCTCCCTTCTTTGGACTAAGTACCGTTGGCACAGCACATGGGCTCAGAATTTCTCGAATCAGCCCCTTATTCATCAACTCCTGTACTTGCCTGGCAATTTCTGCATTTTCTTGGGGAGTTAGTCTATACGCAGCTTTATTAGGTAGACTTGCTCCTGGTATTAAATCGATATGGTGGCTCACACTTCTCATCGGTGGTAATTCATTTGGTAATTCATCCACAATGATATCCATGTAATTATTTAACACATATTGAATTTATTCAGGCAAATCATTTAAATTTGTGGAGGTTAAAATTACCTGGGGTCTCCCTACAATAGCGAAATGTACCTCTTCGCTCTTGTCGACTTCCTAAATCAGTTCTTTGCCACTTATCAACATAATATTATTCTCAGGTTGTTCTTTGTCAACATCATTCTTCATTGGCAGCAACGTATGTTTATTTCCGTCCTTCTCTATGGTGTATGTATTTCTTCTCCCGTCATGAATCGCCTTCCGGTCAAATTGCCATGGTCTTCCCAATAACACATGACATACATCCATGGGCATTATGTCACATAAGATCACGTCTTTGTATGTGCCGATCTACATTTCCACATTACACTGCTCTGTCACGATGACTTGATGGCCTTTCTGAAGCCAAGATACTTTGTAAGGTGCAGGATGCGCTGTCCTTATTAAACCAAGCTTTTCCACCATCTCTGTAGACACAAGATTGTCAGTACTTCCGCTATCAATTATAACCTTACAACACTTACCCTTCGATTTTCATGTAGTTCTGAACAAATTCTTCCTTTGTGTAGGTTCTCTAATCTCTTTTTTTGATCTAAGCAAAGTTCTTCTGAGTAGAAATGATTCACCTTCTTCAGGTGGTTCCTCCTTCTCCACAAGTCGAGGTGGTTCTGGCTCTGCCTCCGCCACATTTGCACCCCTCTGGCTTGCTGATTTTTTATGAGGACAGTCCCTCGACATGTGTCCCATTCTCCACAAGCATAACATCTAACATCTCTTCCCCACCCTCTTCCTCTAGGCGCGAATCTTCCTCTACTATATTCACCCATCTATGGTGATTTGCCACTTGAACTTCCTGCTTCAAACTGATGCTGTGTTCCTCTGGATCTGGCAGCTCCTCTTCCTCTCGCTGAGCTTTTTCCTCTGTTCCTTTGACTCTGTCTCCTCAGCATTTTCTCCTCTGCTTTCAAACTTGCTTGATAGGCATCTTCAACAGTTTTTAGACTTAACAGGCTAATCTCATCTTGTATTTCATACCTTAGCCCATTCACATATCTAGCTATTTTCTCCAAATCATCTTCTACATGCCCTGTTCTGATACTCAATCTATAAAATTCTTCTGTGTACTCCTTAACAGACATCCCTTTCTGTTTCATATTTTGCATTTTCTTAAAAAGATTCAAATGATAATCTTTAGGAAAAAACTTGGCTTTCAGTTTACTTACCATTTTATCTCACTGCTTAATCTTAGATTTCCCTTTTCTCGTTCTTGATGTCTGTACCTCATCCCACCAGATGGCTGCATGACCTTTTAATCTAGTGACTACAAACTTTACCTTTTTATTCTCTTCAATTTCTTCATAATTGAAGTATTGATCTATGGATCTGATCCAATCCATAAGCTCCTCTGCATTCAGACTCCCTTCATACATAGGAATCTCCATCTTGGGTTTGCTTCCAAATTTTGCCAGCATCTTGATGAATTTGACATTTTCATTCTCTTCTTCTGCTTCCACATCTACCTCAAATTCTTCTAAAGAACTCTCAGCTCCATCATCAGGCGCTCTTCTTTGGGCTGTCTCCATTGTCTCCATTCGTGCACCCAAATTCCGCACTTCTTCCAACAAAACTGCATTTGGTTCTGGTCTCCCTCGACCAATTCCCCTTCTCGGTGGCATATTCGATGTAAGTACTCTTTTCTTCAGGCTCTGATACCAAAATGACGCAGCAGAAGCTTGGTGCAACCCAATAGATCACAATAGCATAAAACCAATACCAATAAAAGTCTTTTTAAAACATCGGAACTGAAATTCTTAATTATTCAAAGAGATATCTGTCTTCCTTATTCTTGAAAAGCGCAGCCCTTTCTTTGCTAATATAATCCATTGATAGATTAATCACATTCGATGCGATATCGATCCTTAAATAAAACTCTCAGAACAATGTTGAAAATTGTTTGCCAACAGATTATAATTTTATTTCTGCTTCCCCAGATCTGGTTGATCTGACAATTAAAACACTTCACAAATCGGACAATTCAACATGCTATCAAATTGACATCCAATTGCTCCGACGCGATGTCATTCCACTTGCGCAATTATACTGCACTCTGAATTCAATCTACCCCGATATAATAACAATCGGTAGTTTTTTTTTTTGAGTCACTATTGCAAACACTACAGTGTTTATCACTTCTATAATTCCGATGCGATACTATTGGAAGTCACAAGTCATCAAATTCTTTAATACCCAAAACTGTCGACCATTACTCAGCGTCGATGTGATCTAATTCAGTTCAATTTGCTATCACAACTAACATTTTGCTATCATTTATGTTGTTTCACAATTGTTCCAATGCGAGATTCCGGACACAATGTAAATTTAAACCAGCCTCTAATATTTCGCGTCCGGGTTCATTGCAATGTGGCGCGATATGATTACTTTCCCTCACTCCGATGAGGTAAATTGGCAGACTTAACAACTTTCCAAACCAATATATGTGTTAAACAATCTACCCAAAGATTCCTCGAAATATTTTCATGCCTTTCTTGGTATTAAAACTTCTTTCAGTTCACTACTATCGACAGCGCTAGGATTACATTAACACAAGAATTCTAAAGTTTAAAATAAAATTACACATAGATCGCACACCAATAAATCAATTGTGTAGACATCATACTCGAATTTCCGCCATTTTTCATTCGATTTGCACAGAATATAATTGTGTTCATAATACTCAGAAAACAAAACAAAACAGAACCTTGTTTTTGCCAATTTATTCCAGAAATCAATAATTCTGATGCACACTGTCCCAATCTCCCTAAAATCTGAGCTTTTCGCTCCACACCCACCCCCTACTAAGAATCTCCTCGCTTATTATGATATTCTCTAACTAATAGACAATGTAATATTCTATTTTTTAAAAAAAATCTAACAGAATCCCCTATCTATTAGCTCTCATGCACACCTGTTTAAAAAATCCTATCACGAAGACAGTCATACTTATTACAATAATAACAAAATTTTTGAGGAATCGATCTCCTCATTAAACTAAAATTGACCAAACAGTAATTGAAATTCAATCTTTCAAGCCACAACATGTGAACATATTTTCACATTGCTGGCTTATTCCGATGCTCCTGCATCACCTTTGTTGAGAAACAATTTGGACATCAAATTCTTAAGTTAAGATTATACAATGGCAGAGAATATGTTAACAAAAAATTTATCAAATTCTACACTGAGCATGGCATTCAATTGCAACATAATGTTCCATATACTCCACAACAAAATTGTGTAGCTGAAAGGAAGAATCACACCTTAAAAGAAATGGCTAATTGTATGCTTCAATCTAAAGGATTTGGTCTCAATTTTTGGGCAGAAGCCATTAACTGTGCAAATTACATATTAAATCGCACTCCTACTAAGGTTTTAAAGAATATAACTCTAGAAGAAGCTTGGAGCTCAATCAAACCAAATGTAAGTCACTTTCTTGTTTTTGGAAGTGATGCTTGGGCCCATATTCCAGATTCGAAACATAAAGCCTTAGAACCTAAGAGTGAAAAATGTATTTTTGTTGGATATTTTGAAGATGTCAAAGGATATAGATTTCTTGATCCAAAATCCAAAAATATAATCATTAGAAGAGATGTAAATTTTGTTGAAAAATATTGGCCTGCGAGCCTAGTTTGGTGGGTGTGCCACCTTTGGCCTGCGAGCCTAAATTCGGCATATGTGCCACCTCTCTCTCTCTCTCTTCTATTTTAAATAGCATTCCTTCTAGTTAAGATGATGACATCGAGGATGAAAATCCTCCTCCAGCTTCTGAAATTTTTCCTTGTAATCCACCGCTTCCAAGATGGGTATGCTATACTCAGGATGCAGCAGGTTCTTTTGCAGGTGACCCTGCCGATAGACGACATACACGTTCTCAGTTCGAAGGAGCTTCTTCATTATTGGCTCAAGTTACAGAAAAATTTATCCAGAAACCTTTGAAGAAGCCTCTGGTCATCTAGATTGGGATGAAGCTATGACTGAAGAGTATTGTTCCTTATTGGAAAACAATGCTTGGGATCTTGTTCCTCTTCCAAAAGGAAGAAAACTTATCAAATGAAGATCGGTTTACAAAAAAAAGTTTGGACCAAATGGAAAAGTGGATAGACATAAAGATCATCTTGTTGCTAAAGGTTTTTCACAAGTTGAAGGCATTTACTATACTAAAACCTTCTCCCCTGTTGCCAAAATTAATTTTATCCACCTTGTTCTTTCCCTTGTTGCCTCCTTTAAATGGGAAGTCCATTAGAAGGATGCTAAATCCGCCTTCTTACATGAAGATTTGCATGAAGAAATATACATGGAACAACCCCCTGGCTTTATCCAAAAGGACTCCAGCCTTGTTTTTTGCCTTAGGAAGTCTCTCCATGGTCTCAAACAAGCTCCTTGGGCTTGGTATGCCAAAATGGATAGATTTCTCTTAGATAATGGCTTTTCTAGGTTTCATTCTGACAACACTATCTACACCAAGAAGGAGGGTAATTCCTTCACCATCCTTATTCTTTATGTTGATGATCTTATCCTTACTAGTAGTGATCCAAATCATATAAACCATGTGAAGTCTAGCCTCAAAAAGAATTTTGAAATGACAGACTTAGGACACTTGCATTATTTCCTTGGTCTTCAAGTCTTGCAATCCAAGGAAGGCATTACCCTCTCTCAGTCCAAGTATGCCTGTGATCTTCTACACCAGTTTCACATGGAAGACTGTAAGCCTGCCCCTTCTCCCTTTCAGTCTTGAGTCAATATTTCAGTCAACTATACTACCCTTGAAGTTGATGCTACCTTATACCGTCAAATTCTTGGTAAAATTTTGTATCTAACCCATACCCATCCTAACCTTTCCTTTGTCATTAGTCTTGTTGCTCGGTTTATGCACCAACCTCATGAAAGTCACTAGAAAGAAGCTAAAAGAATAGTTCGATATATTGAAGGTATAGTTCAGTTTGGGATTCATTACAGTGTAGGAGCATCTCCCTTGTTGATTGGTTTCACTGATTCTGATTGGGCTGGTGACCCTGATGATTGGAAGTCCACTGCAGGATATGTATTCACTCTTGGTTTAGGACCTATTGTTTGTTATTTTAAGAAAGAAAGTGTCATCTCCCTTTCTTTAGTATAAGCAGAGGTTCGTGGTGTAGTTGAAGCCAGCAAGGAAGCCATGTGGCTTTGTTAGATCCTGTCTGAATTTGGTCTTCATCAGCAGCATCCAACTACACTTTGGTGTGATAATCAGAGTGCCATTCAACTATGTAAAGATCTAGTTCAGCATCAACATATGGAACACATTTAACTCCACATGCACTTCATCAAAAAGCTCGTTCATGATCATGTTCTTGAAGTGCAGTATTGTCTGACCAATGATCAAGTAGCTGATATCTTTATGAAGGCTCGCACAGAAGCGAAGTTTACCAAAATTTGATCCATGCTTGGAGTTTAGGAAAGTTGTCATTAGGGGGGATAGGCTCTAATGCCTCTTTCATTCTCCTATTATGTCAGTTTTTTAAATCCTTAAATCCTATCCCAATTTGTTCTTAAGGGGGGATGTTAGGATATTTCGACACATAGGAAATAGGTTCCTTTTTTTTCACCTTTGTAAATCCTTCAATCCTATCCCAAGTTGTTCTTAAAGTGGGATGTTAGGATATTCCGACACATAGAAATTAGTTAAGAATAACTTAGTCTAGTGTAGAGTTAGGTAAAGTGTGTTTCTTTACCATGTACCTTTGTAACTTATAATCTAACAGTCACGATTTGTAGTGATCCGATGGTTATCTCTCACCTCGGTATTAACAGCACTTGATCTATGGCTTAACACCCGATTGGTCCATGATCTCTATTTAAAGAGCATGGAGGGTCATTTGTCTGGTAACTGTTTATGAGAGAAACATATGTAGCTTTTCTTTTATATTAATAAATTCCTTGAAGTGGCCCCGTTGGCTCAGGCCGTGGACTGTTTCCCTCTTTGAGGGTTTTAACCACGTGATTATACTGGTGTACTGATTTGTGATTTGTTTGTAAGCAGTGACCTTTGGTTCTTGATCTACGGAACTTACCTTGTAAATTCCTACATAGGTTTCTTATATTTTCTATTATTAAATATGATTATGCTATAATTTACTGATGACGTTTTTTGAAGTACATTTATTACACGTTTCCATCGCCGAAATCCTTCACAAGCCATTTGAGTACGGGAATACCTAATTGAAGGCCTTAACACTTTCGGCATGCTTTCGAAGAAACTGAGAGATGTTATAGTAAAAAATGGTGTTATAATACCTCTCCATAAATTGGATTCCAGCAAGCTCACTCATGTCGGTCTCTAAAAGGAAATTAGCAAATGTTCCCAAATCTGCAATAAAGTTCAAACTACCAAACTATGCATCTATTTCTGTGCATATAACGAAAAATGAAGAAATTATGGAATATGGGCTTTGTTCCTAGTATAGAAATTATATTACACCTGAAAATGTTTTCCAAAATTCATTACGGTTTGGGAGATATTCAGGGTTCTTGGAGACCGATTTATCTAAAAATCTGAAAATTCCAAATTTGCAAAAATATTCCAAACAACTAATATAGGTTTATGCATGAATGCAACAGAATACACATATAACCATAAGTATAAAAATGAATTGGAAATAATACCTCATTTCATTAATATCAAAGAAATTAAATTTGTTTATAGACAAAATGGAAATAAGCTAGTTAGGGCGCTAGTAGCTTATCTTTGAGAAGAGATGTGGTGGCTACAGGCCTCTAAAATTTTTGTTACAATGAGACTCGAAGGCCTATATATTATTGAGAAACAATGGAAAACCATAAACATCCAAAAACCTAACCCTGGAAGATGAAATGCGAGAATATGGGCCCCATCGAGGTAAATTAATACATCAATTTCCTAGGGTCGTAACTTTCACATATTATCTTCGTTTGACACACATGACACATCGTTAGAAATATATATCTGAGGAGTATAATTTATCTTTGTAAATATTGAGACTGGAACAAACCCATATTCTCCAGAGAAGCGATGCTCAAAAAACATCGTTTAGGGCCTGAAAACGGCTCTGGAAGTTCAAGACTGGAAAACTACTAAAATAGTAAATTGTGATATAATTAAGTAAATTGAAAAGCTAAAAGAAACAATGGTGGTGTAACAAGTGGAATAGATGGATGGCCACCAATATCCACCTGGATCATTCCTCCCTGTTTATGAAGCAATGGTCCCCATTGCATTGAGTTTCTCCATGAGATGACGAAACTTTTGCTGAACTTGGTCCCTCATGAACGACTTGCCTTGGTGTAAGATTTGTCTAGCTTTGACAACCTGATACAGTTGGATCTTCTATTGGTGAGTGTTATTGATTTACATGTCCATGATACAATTTTTGATGGCCTGTTCCATGTAGTTTTGGTTTAACTCTGTTGGTGTGAGTTTTTTTTCAATTTCATAGTTGTCCAATAGGTGTGGGAAATAGGGCTGAAGGTAGTCCACATTGAATACTAGGTGCAGAATAATGAATGGTGGAATACTGAGCTTGAAGGAATTAATTCCTAGAGCCTTGGAGATGGTGTACAACCCATATCGAAGCATGCAAAGCTTGGAGTGGGGTGCAGTGAGGTGCTCCTTCTCCAAATGTAGCCACAATTTTTCGGCCACATAGAAGTGGTGTTACACCCGATGTTGATCATGTAGTTGCTTATACTCTGTCCAATATGTCATGAAGTTGCTCATAGATGTGCTGAATGTGCTCAATGAATTTTTCCTCTTTGTCAACTTCACTTTGGAAATTAGTCGAATTGGCCTGAGTAGTCACAAATGGCATGTCTACGTCAATGGGACATCGTGGGTGGAACCCAGGCCCACCTGAAAGGGGCTGTGGTTGGTTGAACTATGGAGAGCCCAGTTATAACTGTGTCATACATAGGGAAGGCTCTCATTCAATGTGCGTTGATGCTTTGAATTTTACATGTGCAAAATGTGTACGATCATCCTGTTGATGAGCTCTGTCTCGCCATCAGTTTAGGGATGGAAAGTGGTGGACTTGGTGAGCTTGATGTCCAACATTGACTGGGGGATGGAATAAAATGTGTTGAAGAATCTACTATCCCGATGAGATGATAGACCGTGGGATACCAAAGTGCACCCACACTCGTTCAAAGAAGAGTTTAAAAATTCCTTCTGCTATGATATTCTTCTTGCAGGCCAACATAATCGCCATCTTCGAGAATCTACTGATGACAACGAAAACATAGTCATTTCCATGCTTAGTAGAAGGAAGGTCTGACATGTAATCCATGGATATGAATTCCCAAGGTCGAATAGGGGTAGGTAGCAAAGTATAGAGGCCTTGCTTCTCTATGGTCATTTTGGAAATGGAGAAAGAAGTGAAGGATCTGATGTACTTCCCAACATCCTATTGAAGGTTTGGCTAGTATAAATACTTCTGCATAACTGCCACTTTATTCTCCACCTTGAAATGCCCAGTGACTCGACTGTAGTGTGCTTCCCAAATGAACTTGGCATGCTCTCTTGAAGGTGTCCTAGGTGACATATCAGTGCATCCTGGAGATGGAAATTTGGAACTTGCGTACCCTCCAAGATTGTCTTGTATGTGTGGTAAAATTCTGGATTGATCTTGTAGAGAAGCAGCCAATCAGAAGTCTTGTGTCCACAAGAGTTGAGAATGGTGTTTAGCGCCATAATCGGTGGTCGGTTGAGGTAGTATGCAACATTATTGGTGTTGTCTTTCTTATACTTGATGTTTAAATGAAATTGTTCCAGATATGTGCACCACTTCTGATGTTGACCATTTTGAAACTTCCCTTCTATCTGTGTGAACTACAAGTGTCAGTGGTCTGTGTGGATGGTTGTTTCCTTCCCCAAAATGTAATGCTTCCATTGGTGGTGCACCTGCACAATGGATGGTTGTTTCCTTCCCCAAAATGTAATGCTTCCATTGGTGGCGCACCTGCACAATGGAATACATTTCTTCGTCATAAGAGGGATACTTGTGGACTGTGTTAGATAGTGTCTCACTATGATATGCCACTGGATTCCCCTATTGAGTAAGAACTACCCCAACAACATAGTTAGAGGAATATTTCTCAATCTAAAATGGTTGTTGCAAGTCTGGTAATATGAGAACTAGGGCAGAGCAGAGGCGATGTTTCAATTCTATGAATGCCTTCTATTGAGATTCTGACCAAAAGAATTTTTCTTTCACTCCTCCCTTGGTGACTTGACTCAAGCACCAAGTGATATGAGAGAATCCCAACATGAACCTACATTGTAAATAGAAAAACCTAGAAATTTGCAAAGGTCTATTAGAGTGGTTGGTGCTGGCTAATCCCGAATTACTTGGATCTTGGTTGGATTCACATGCACCCCTCGTTTATCAATAATGTATCCCATATGCTAAAATTGGGTCATGCCAACAGTGAACTTCTCCAAATTGGCACACAACCTGTCTTTTCGTAGTGTTATGAGGACATGTCAGATGTGGTGGAGGTGCTCTTCCCAAGTTTGGTTGAAGATCAGGATGTGATCCAAGTACACTACTAAAAATGAGTTGGTTAATGGCCACAATATATCGTCCATTAGCTTCATGAAGGTTGTGGGAGCATTCATCAACCCAAAAGGCATGACCAACCATTCGAAAAGGCCCTCCTTGGATTTGAAGGTCATCTTCCACACATAGGAGGGTTCGATTGGTACCTGTTGATACCTAGACTTCAAGTTGATCTTGCCAAAATATTTTTCCCCTTTGAGTTGATTGAATAGGTCATCCATACTTTGGATCAGGTAACTTTTTGGGATAGTGATCTTGTTCAGTGCCCGATAGTCAATACAGAGTCTCCAATTATTATCCTTCTTCTACACCAATACGACTGGGCTCTGACAGCGCAATGAACTCGGCGAGATGTCACCCTTTTTTAGCAGCTCCTAAATTAGCCTCTTGATCTCATCGATCTCTAGAACAGAGAGCCAATAGATCAGTCCATTGGGAAGTGGTGCACCTGGGGTCATATCGATGGGGCGCTTGACTTGATAGTGCAGAGGCACCCCTGTGGGTGAGGTGAACATGTCCTTGTACTCCTCCATGAACTTTTCCATTTGTTGTTGTCGTGCGGAGGAGCCCCGTCTGGAGGTTGTGGCAGCAGTATTATTCATTCCCTAGGGGCAGATCATCAGGAAAACAAATTTCTTAGTCTTGGAAATGAGCTTACTACATTGTTTTGATGTAACCAAAGAGATAACCACAGGGAAATTGTTATTATTATACTTTCCATTCATAATCTTGAGAGACTGACATCCAGTAAACCTTTTCAAGTTTCTCTTTGCAGGTTTAATGAAATTCTTCCTAGGGTGGACCACTTCTATAAGACTATAATGAGATATCATAAGAACCCTAGCATGACCAACTTGACGAATCTTTTAGTTATTACTTGAGATGTTTTTAAAAAAAATGAGTCTTTAGGGTAGCAATACCAACCAATAAACATAAGTAACTAAAAAAATTTCATGCCATCATGCGCTCTTACAGAGTAGATTTATTTCCACACCTATTAACCTATTTGAGGTTAATCATAATCATCGTTTTTTAACACAAAAAAATTAATTGAGGAATAGGAGGTCTCATTAAGATCTGACCTAATATGATCATAGGTCATAACGATAATGACTTTACCACTACAGATTGCCAAGCCATGGTAATGGATTTCAATTTAAAACACTAGAAGACAAGAGGTATCATCAAGACTTGACTTGTTCATTCTTTTTATCTCTTGTGAATGGCACTGTCATTTGTTTCCAAGCCACGACAATGACCTTCAGTTAATTCTCGAATTAAAGTAAATTATTTTAAATGACTCTGAACCTATATCTAATAGGTGGGACACAGGCATTTCATTGGGTTAGGAGGCATCCCTGTCGAGCCTATATATTCCTGCCGGAAGCATGGCCATGAATATGGTATTAAAGTGAATTTACACTATGATTGACTCGGTTGTTTTTGTCTTCCTCGAACTCATTATCATATATCTCTGAGAATGGCGTTCATATCATTTTGGTAATGTGCTTTGGAGTTCTATCTTTCAGAAATATTTTGGTTCTCATGGATGTGAGACCCTTAGTTTAGGCGATTGACATTGCTTGAATAAGAGGTGCTTCAACTATATGTTTGGGTAACGGTAAGAAAATCATCATCGGAAGGTATCATTTTGTCATATTGATTTTTCCCTTTTTCCATCCATTTTAATGCATTGGTTTTTGAAATAAAGTCACTTCTTTTTATAATAATGAGGCTATTGGAAGTGAATAACTACTACTTTGGACTACTCTCGAGATGTTTTGTGGAAATTTTTATGGTTAAACATTTTAGGATGACACTATCCCTACAGTAACAACATTGTTAGAATTTCTTTAGTAGCCCTAACATTAGTTACTCTTTTGGAACAATAAAGGTAAGTCTTGACATCACTGAATCCATGGTAACTAATTTTTCTTATCTTATTAACACTGTTACCGATGAAATAGGTAACTGCACTGGTACCTACTTTTTGATGTAGCAAGAAAAACACCCGATTTTGAAAAGTGGTGATGCAGAATCATTTTTTTAGCATGTTTTTGGCACATTAATTTTTTTTTTTTTTTTTTTTTTTTTTTTTTTTTTTTTTTTTTTTTTTTTTTTTTTTTTTTTTTTTTTTTTTTTTTTTTTTTTTTTTTTTTTCTGTGATGCTTTTTATGTCGATTTTTAATAGTGGTGGCGTATCATCACCAAATTTTTTTTTGAGGATTTATTTTGACACTATACATTTTCAAATGTCTTCTTCTTCCATGAGATGTTTATTTTTAAGTGCATTATGTAGTTGCATTTTAAAATGAAAAAAAAAAAATGAAAAAAAAATTAAAAAATTGTAATGATATCTTCACTTTTCACATAGATAAAAAATGAAGAAAAGGTCAATATTATAAAATTTATATTTTCTACAAGTTTAAGTATTTGTAATTAATTTTTCACTACACATCAAATAATTGTCGCTAAAAAACCAATATTTTGAACGATATGACAAAAAAATACAAATTTTCAATACAAATAGAATGCAAAAAATACACTTTTAGAGACTTTTTATTAAAAAAGACATGTTAAATAAACTAATTTTTGGGAAAATATTAACAAAATAACTTAAGAAAATAGCATTTTTATTGAATTTTGTGTCAAAAAATAATAGTAGTCACATGTTTTTTGCAAAAAATAAGGATTCTTCTCATAAAATATCAAAGTCTAAAAATTACAAGTAAAACTGATTAATAGATCTAAAAAATGAGCTTTGTTTGCTAGCATAACTTAAAGATCCTCAACAATATCAACTAATACATGTTCAACATCATCCAGAACATCATTGATGGCTTCTTCCGCAAAATTTTCTACTTCATTTTGGTCATTGTAATTTTCTAATGGATCTTTCATGTCTGCAAATCTTCCAAAGTGTCCATTTCCAATCATTCCATATAATGGTGGTTGAGGTTCCTTTGCTTTTTTTTGCCACACGTGATTCATTAAATCCCCTTTCCTCAAATCAACTTCTTGCTTCACATCTGGAAGGAATTCAAGAGGATTAATTATTTGTTGAATAAATTTGTATTGCACTGGGTCTTTCTCAATGGAAATGCAATTTCTTCCTTTTGGTAGGCAACATGCTAATGTTGTACCTATCATCAAGTACAAAAGAAATAAATAATAAAATTATTATAAAGACATAAAAACTAAAAACTAAAATATTTAAATTTAAATTCGTATAATAAAAATTACTTGAACCTGAAAATAGATCCAAAACACAATATCCTTCATTTGACGGCATCGCCCGGCCTACCTCTTCCCAGCCAGGGACGATTCTCGGAATCGCCCTCCACCCAGCTAAGGGTGATTCCCGAAATTTCCCTCCGCCCAGCCAAGAGCGATTCTCAGAATCTCCCTCCGCCTAGCTGGGGGTGATTCTCAGAATCACCCTCTGCCTAGCAAGGAACGATTCTCGAAATCACCCTCCACCTAGTCGGGGGTGATTCTCGAAATCGCCCTCTGCCCAGCCAGCGGCTAGACGTAGACCGAGAAGATCCATTGAGGGTTGCCCAACTTGCCTCCAGGCCCCGATTGGGTGGAGGCAGGCTGGTCAGCCCTCGATGGCACCACTCAGTTGACCCCTGACCCCCGACTAGGCGGAGGGAGATTCTCGAAATCACCCTCCACCTGGTTGGGGGTTGGAGGCCAGTCGAGTGACACCGTTGAGGGCTGCTCAGCCTACCTATGGCCCCCAGATAGGTGGATCGTGGGTCGAAGATAGCCTGGGTAGCCCTCGACGACACTGCCCAGCCTACCTCTGGCCCCTAGCTTGGTGGGGGACGATTCCGAGAATCATCCCCAGTTGGGTGGAGGGCGATTCAGAGGATCACCCCTGATTGGCTGGAGGGTGATTCTGAGAATCACCCTCAGCTGGGTGAAGGGCCATTTCGATAATCACCCCTGGTTGGGAGGAGGTTGATTCCAAGAATCACCCCTGTCTGGGCAGAGGTCGATTCCAAGAATCACCCTCCTCCCAGCTAGGGGTGATTCTCAGAATCGCCCTTTGCCCAGTCGGGGGCCGGAGGTAGGTTTGGCAGTGTAGGGCGATTCTGAGAATCATCCCCGGCTAGGTAGATTTTGATTCTGAGAATGAACCCCGGCTAGGCAGAGATCAATTCTGAGAATCAAACCTGGCTGGGTAGAGGTCGATTCTAAGAATCCCCTCGGTTGGGTAGAGGGAGATTCCGAGAATCACCCCTGGCTGGGTGGAGGGAGATTCTGAGAATCACCTCTTACTGGGCGAAGGGAGATTCTGAGAATTGCCCTCGTCTGGGCGGAGGTTGATTCTGAGAATCACCCTTGGCTAGGTGGAGGGTGGTTCCGAGAATCTCCCTCGACTGGGCGGAGGGCGACTCTGAGAATCACCCCCAGCTAGCAATTTCGAGAATCGCCCCAGGCTGGCCGGAGGACGATTCTGAGAATTTCCCCTAGTTGGGCAGAGGGAAATTTAGATAATCGTCCCCAGCTAGGCAGAGGGAGATTCCAAGAATTGCCCCTGGTTTGGTGGAGGGTGATTTTGAAAATCTCCCCTGGGTTGGTGGAGGGTGATCCCGAAAATCGCCCCGGGCTGGGTGGATGGTGATTCCGAAAATTATCCCCGGTTGGGTAGAGGGTGGTTCCGAGAATCACCCCTAGCTGGTTACAGGGCGATTCTGAGAATTATCCCCGGTTGGGTGGAGGGCGATTCCGAGAATCACCCCCCACTAGGAAGAGGGAGATTCCGAGAATCACCCCCGGCTGGGTAGAGGGTGATTCCGAGAATCACCCCCGACTGGGTGGAGGGCGATTCTAATAATCATCCATGACTGGGAAGAGGTCTATTCCAAGAATCACCCTCGGTTGGGCGGAGGTCAATTTCGAGAATCACCCCCAGTTGGGGGAGGGAAATTTCGAGAATCACCCTCAGTGGGGCGGATGGCAATTCCGAGAATCACCCTCATTGGGAAAAGGGCGATTCAGATAATCACCCCCGATTGAGTGGAGGGTGATTATGAGAATCACCCTCGATTGGGTGGAGGGTCATTCAGAGAATCACCCCCGGCTGAGCGGAGGGCGATTCTGAGAATCACCCCCAGCTAGGCGGAGTTCAATTCCGAGAATCACCCCCGACTTGGCAGAGGGTGATTTTGAGAATCACCCCCGGCTGGGTGGAGGGAAATTCTGAGAATCATCCTCTGTCCAGTCGGGGGCGATTCTCCGAATTGCCCTCCACTTAGAAGGGGCTGGAGGTAGGTTGGGTAGCGCAGGGCGATTCCGAGAATCATTGCCTGCTGGGCAGAGGGCGATTCCGAGAATCGTCCCCGACTGGGCAGAGGTCAATTCTGAGAATCGCCCTGGGCTGGGCGGAGGGTGATTCCGAGAATCGCCCCTGGCTGGGCAGAGGGCGATTTCGAGAATCATGCTTAGGTGGGCGGAGGGTGATTCCGATAATCGCCCCCAATTGGGCAGAGGGAAATTCCGAGAATTGCCCTCGGATGGGTGGAGGTCAATTCTAATAACCACCCTCATTTGGGTGGAAGGCAATTCGAAGAATCACCTCCGACTGGGCAGAGGGCGATTTTGAGAATCGCCCTCCACCTAGCCGGGGGTGATTCTCAGAATCACCCTCCACCCAGCCGAGGGTCATTCTCGGAATTGCCCTTCACCCAGCCGGGGGCCAGAGGCTGGCCGAGTGGTGCTGTCGAGGGCTCCCCAGCCTACCTCCGGCCCCCAGTGGGTGGGAAATTAATTTTTATTTTATTTTATATTTTTGAATCACAAACTATTTAATTTAATTTTTTTTTTAAACAAAAACTATTATAATAAAAAAATGTATTGTTCAATATTTAAAAAAAATGAATTCAATTAAAACTTTAAAATATAAAAAAATAGTAAAAACAAATTAAAAAATATGTTTTAAAAAATAAACAAACAAATATTAAGAAAAAAATATTTTGTTATTTTATTTTTTTTTAAATTAAAAAAATTATTATTTAAAATATAAAAAAACAATTATTATTTTTTAAATATGTTTTAAAATATAAACAAACATATATAAAAAGATTTTTATTTTTAATTTTTATTTTCTTAAAACTAAAACAATTATAATTTAAAATATAGAAAAACAATTAAAAAAAATAAAAAATGTTTTTATATATAAACAAACAAATATATGAATAATAAATTTTTCATTTACTTGTTCATTTTTAAAAATTATTCAAGTGATATAATTTCTCCATAATTTCATGGTTCAACTATATTGAAAACATAAGATTTAAAAACTTGAGATGGACAACTTGTCATTAAGGTTTTTATGCACCACGACATTTTGTCTTTAATGTTATGGTTGAAAATAATTACAATTTTAGGGTCGTTTAGAGTGAAGATATTTTATGTTTAACAACATGGATAAAAATTGTTCAAAATGATAAGCCTTCAAACATGATTTTGTTTATATTTAACATCATCTATAAAAAAATTTAGAATTTCACGATTTTTGAATGTCCTAATATGTTGTCTTTAATTAAATTGTTACAATGTGTCAAACGTGTGACACAATGTTTTTTTGTTATTCCAGCATCAACTCGTTTTATTCTGAGGGTGTTTTTTCAATCATTTTTTCAAGAAACAATTTCGTTTTTAGCATAATTTTATAAAAAGGTGAAATTTGACCTTGAGAAAAAAATAAATGCATTTTGGAATACACACTTTTTGTTTTTGGGGCATTTTTTCATGTTTTTTGAGTCTTTTTGGGATATATTTCTTGTTTTGAGGTAATAGTTCTCGTTTCATCAGTAACATTGTTTATTGATGCAAAGGAAGCTTACATCACATAAAAATTACTGACATGATGTCACTTAATTACCCCTATACTTTAAAGCATGACTCTAATATAAAAACCCTAGCCCTTCAGTCTTAATTAATGTTTGGTCTTTGTCAAAGGTTTTTCTTTCATGCGGACATGCAAGATGATTGGCATGGGGGGAGAGAGATAATTTGAATTTTCATGTTCAAATTAACATTTTCACCCTATTCTTACTCATGGTTTTCATTATCATTTTGCACCATTTTTTGGCTTGGAGCATGATGAGAGAAATTTTCTTTAATTTAACCTATTTCCTTTATTTCAATAAAGAGGATTATTGATAATGGTTCTTGTGTTGTCTTGGGAAGCCACGGTGAAAAATACACATGTCAACATTTTCAGGATAATGTGGATGTTGAGACCTTTTAACATATTTAGTTTATCCTTCGTCTTCTTCAACAGATCATATCTGCAGTCACATCAGCTCCAGCCATTCCGTCACTTACTTCATCTTGCAGTGTCGAGGACATCAAAAACAAGGGTAAAACTTGAGGTAGACATGGCTTAATATTCTTTAATTGATTAGATATTTAAGAAATATTTGATGATTAGCCACTACATATTCTATATATCTGGATTTCCATATACCATCCATTTGCATGCTATTCCAATAAGGTCATAATCATATTGGTTGATGTAAACAAAAGCAGTAACTATAGTGCCTTGCCCTCCTACATTCATGCATATTGTCAATTGAATAGAGGGTGAATTCATTGTTACCTTTCAAGAAGAAACCATCCATAAGCATTGGCCTCACAAAAACAGAGCATGGAAGCACCCATTTTACCATCACAATGTCATCTCATCCACCATTTCCACTGTCAGCTATCATCCTATTCATCATTTTTCTCCTAACATATTTATTTTTTCTCCTCAATTTGTATCACTCTTAAAATCAAATCTATGGAAGTCAAATATTTACGCAGTGTCACTCCACAAGAACTAACCCTACCTAGAGCTATGATGCCATAAAAACCTACATATGAAAAACGTATTTGTTTGCATGAGGGCATGCAAAACATTGGGCATCAGGGGATGTTGGTCTCGAATATGCCCATGTTTTCATCATGTAATATAACCATTCATGCCATAAAACTCTATGTTTTTAGCCCATTATGCACCCTAACTCTATAACTTGCCGTCAAATACACTCAATTGTTGGTTATCATTAGGTTTCTTATATTTTCTATTATTAAAGGTGATTGTGCTATGATTTAGTGTTGTTAAGTACATTTATTCCAGGGTTCCATTTCCGAAATCCTTCAGAAGCCATTTGAGTACGAGAATACCTAATTTAAGGCTTTGACACTTTCGGCATGATTTCAGAGAAACCAAGAGATATTATAGTAAAAAATGGTGTTATAATACCTGTCCATGACTTGGATTCCAGCCAACTCTCTCATGTCTCTCTCTAAAAGGAAATTAGCAAATTTTCCCCAATCTGCAATAATGTCCAAAGTGCCAAACTATGCCTCAATTTCCATGCATAACAGAAAATGAAAAAATTATGGAATATGGTTTTTCATGCTAGTATAGCAAGTATATTACACCTAAAATCGTTTTCCAAAATGCATTACGGTTTGAGATATATTCAGGGTTCTTGGAGGCTGATTTATCTAAAAATCCGAAAATTCCAAATTTGTAAAAATATTACAAACAACCTTGTTTTGGATTTTTTTGGTAAAATAGAGTTGGCTATATCAAGGATTGATGATGTATATCAAGAAATAGATGCCAGAACTCTTCTACAACTGATTTGGGTTTATGCACGAATGCAACTGAATACACATATTACTATAAATATAAAAATGCAATGGAAATAATACCTCAAATCATTAATATCAAAGAACTCAAATTTGTTTACAGACAAAATGGAAATAAACCAACTAGGGCGTTGGTAGCTTATATCTGAGAAGAGATGTGGTGGCTACATGCCTCTCAACTCTGTGTTACAATGAGACTTTAAGGCCTATATATTATTGAGAAAGAATGGAAAACCCTAAACATCCAAAAACCTAACACTAGGAAATGAAATTCCAGAATATGGGCCCCGTCGGGGTAAATTAGTACATCAATTTCCTGGCGTCATAATTTTGGCATATTATCTTCGTTTGACAAAAATGATAAATCATTAGAAATATATATCCGAGGAATATAATTTTTCATTGCGAATATGGAGTCTATAACGAACTCATACTCAGGAGAAGCGATGCTAAAAAACAACGTTTAGGGCCTCAAAATGGCTGTGGAAGTTCACGACCCACAAACTACTAAAATAGTAAATTGTGCTATAATTAATTAAACTAAAAATTTGAAAGAAACAATGGTGGGGCACCAAGTGGAATAGACAAGTGGCCACCAATATCCACCTAGACCATTCCTCCCCCCTTAAGAAGTAATGATCCCCATTGCGTTGAGTTCCTCCATGACATGAGGAAACTTTTTCTAAACTTGGTCCCCGATGAATGACTTGCCTTGGCATAGGATTTGTCTAGCTTTGATAACCTGATATAGTTGGATTTTCTATTAGCGAGTGTTCTTGATTTGCATGTCCATGATACAATCTATGGTGGCCTGTTCCATGTAATCTGGGTTTTAATCTATTGGTGTGAGTTTTTCTACAATGTCATAGGTGTCCAATAGATGTGGGAAATAGGGCCGAAGGCAGTCCACATTGAATACTAGGTGCAGACCAATGAATTGTGGAATATTGAGCTCGAAGGAAATTTTCCCTATAGCCTTGGTGATGATGTACAACCCATATTAGAGCAGGCGAAGCTTGCAGTGGGGTCTACTGAGGCACTCCTTCTCCAAATGTAGCCACAATTTATCGCGCACTTGGAAGTGGTGTTGCACCTAGTGTTGATCATGTCGTTGCTTGTACTTAGCATTGGCTCTGTCCAATATTTCATGAACCTACTCATGGATTTGATTAATATGCTCAATGAAGTTGTTCGCTTTGTCAACTTCACTCTAGACATGCCTGAATCGGCCTGAGTAGTCACAAATGGCATGGCTACGTCAATGGGACATAGTGGCTAGAACCGAGGCCCACCTGAAAGGGGTTGTGGACAATTGATCTATGGAGATCCTAGTTATAACTATGTCGTACATAGGGAAGTATCTCATCCCATGTGCGTGGGTGCTTTTAATTTTACATGCGTAGAATGTGTACGATCATCCTACTGATGAGCTCTGTCTCACCATCAGTTTGGGAATGGAAATTTATGGACTTGGTGGGCTTGGTGTCCAACATTGACCAGAGGCTGGACCAAAATGTGATGAAGAACCTGATATCTCGATCAGAAATGATAGACTATGGGATACCAAAGTGCACCCACACTCGTTCAAAGAGGAGTTTAGCAGTGGCTTCTGATGTGATATTCTTCTTGCAGGCCGAAAAATGGCCATCTTCGAGAATATCTTGATGGCCACAAAAACATAGTCATTTTCATGCTTAGTAGAAGGAAGGTCTGACATGTAATCCACGGAGATGGATTCCCAAGGTTGACTATGGGTAGATAGCAGAGTACAGATTCCTTGCTTCTTGATGGTCGATTTGGAAATAGAGAAAGCATTGCATGATCTGATGTACTTCCCAACATCCTATCGAAGGTTTGGCCAATATAAATACTTCTACAGAACTACCACTATATTCTCCACCCTAAAATGTTCAGCGACTCGACTGTAGTTGTGCTTCCCAAACCAAGTTGGCACGCTTGCTTGAAGGAACAAAAAAGTGTCCTAGGTGACATATTAGTGCATCCTGGAGGTGAAAATTTGGAACTTGCGTACCCTCCAAGAGTGTTTTGTATATGTGGTTGAATTCTTGATCGATATTGTAGAGAAGAGGCCAATTAGAAGTCTCATTCCCATAAGAGTGGATAATGGTGCTTAGCACCACGATCAGTTGTCGGCTGAGGAAGTCTACAACATTATTAATGTTGTCCTTCTTATACTTGCTATTCAAATGAAATTGTTGCAGATATGTGGACCACTTCTGAGGTCGATGATTCTGCAAATTCCCTTTTGTCTGTATGAACTACAAGGGTCGGTGGTCTATGTGGATGATCATTTCATTCCCCAAAATGTAATGCTTCCATTGGTAGCATCCCTACACAATGGAATAAATTTCTTCGTCAAAAGTGGAATACTTACGGACTATGTCAGACAACTTCTCATTGTGATATGCCACTGGATGCTTGTGTTGAGTAAGAAATGCCCTAATAGCATAGTCAGAGGCATCTGTATCGATCTAAAATGGTTGTTACAAGTTTGGTAATGTGAGTACTAGGGCTAAGAAGAGGCAATGTTTCAATTCTATGAACACCTTTTGTTGAGATTCCGACCAAAAGAATTTTCCTTTCACTCCTCTCTTGCTGACTTTACTCAATGGCCAAGTGGTATGAGAGAATCCTAACATGAACCTACAATATAAATTAGCAAGGCCCATAAAGTTGCAAAGTTCTGATAGAGTGGTTGGGGCTGGCCAATCCCAAATTAATTGGATCTTGGTTGGATCCACATGCACCCCCCGGTCATCAATAATGTATCCAAGATACTTAACCTAGTTCATGCGAAAAGTGCACTTCTCAAAACTGGCACACAACTTGTGTTGTCTTAGTGTTATGACGACCTGTCGGATGTGGTGGAGGTGCTCTTCCCAAGTCTGTCTGAAGATCAAGATGTGATCCAAGTACACTACTACAAATGAGTTGTTGAATGGCTGCAAGATATCTTCCATTAGCCTCATGAAGGTTGCGGGAGCATTCGTCAACCTGAAAGGCATGACCAGCCATTCAGAAAGGCCCTCCATGGATTTGAAGTTCATATTCCACACATCAGTGGGTTCTATAGGTACCTGGGTATACCCATAATTCAAGTCGATCTTGCTGAAATATTTTTCCCATTTGAGTTGATCCAAAAGGTCATCCATACTTGGGATTGGGTACCTATTTAGGATAGTGATATTTTTCAATGCCCGATAATCAATACAGAGTCTCCAAGTCTCATCCTTCTTCTACACTGTTGTGGATGATTTTGTCACCCCTAGAGACAGCCTAGAGTTGCCATAGACTAGTGCCTAGGACATCTTATCATAGCAAAGAGCTCATAATATAGCTTGGGTTGTCAGTCCAAAAGATCTCCTACTATCTCTTGTAAAACAAGGAAATTAATTGAAATGGAACCAAACTCTCTCAGAAGCTGATACAAAGATAAGAATAATGTAGGAACAACATGCAAAAATCCAATACAAAAGCATCAGACAGTTAAGAGACAACTTACTGCAAAGAGGGCCAGTTCAAATAATATGCCACAGAAATCAAATATCAGAAAGTGGATGCGGTGAAGAAACATGAAGAAGATACTAGTTAGCATGAGGCTGATACCCAGATACACAACAAAACCACATATGGGCTTATCCAACTAAGAATCCATACATGACAATGGCGTTTTAAAAGCACCCTCCTCAAGTAACTAATATAGCAGAAAATATGGATGAAATGAACATGGAACAGTATATCATGACTAGGCATATTTAAAGTGCTTGACTTATCTAAGTATGAGCACCAACTAGGATGAATCCTTACTTAAGACCAGTGAGCAACTCGCATTCTAGAACATGATACAAGAAGATAAGTAGCATGAAATGAGATGTTATATTAACACATAAGAAAAGATTACATACTGTGGGATACCAAAGACCAGAATCCTCATTACAGTTATAACTCCTCCTCACTGAGACCCTACGGGCTCTGAGCCTTCATACAGAAACTTTACAAGATGTATACAAAAGCCTTTCACTGCACAGTTTGCTGATTGAAATCTGGAACCCTTACAATGTCTTTCTTTCTAGTTTTTATAGGAGAAGGAGAAAACTCTAGAGAATGAGGTAGGTGATATACATTTAATGATCTTATTTAAAATAATTTTGAAAGAAAAACCCGCCTATGCTATTTGGCGGTGCTGAACTAGTGCAAGTACTTTGCTGCTATTTCATGAAATAAATGCTGAGGGTGAAAATCTCCTCGCGAGCAAGACATAAAGAATAAAATATATTGCTATTTGGCGGTGCTGAACTGGTGCAAGTATTCTGCTGCTATTTCATGAAATAAATGCCGAGGGTGAAAATCTCCTCGCGAGCAAGACATAAAGAATAAAATATATACATGTTCTGTACTTTACGGGAAGAGAAAAATCTGCTGCAATAAAACCTTGAGGTTGCTTGTTTCTGTATATGGTACTTTTGGCCCTCTAATCTTGAATTAAAATGCCAGATCTTTAATGCAGGGCGAGGCATTTCTCGATCTTTCACTGATTTTCGTAGGCTGCCCCATTAATATTTCTTGTTGTGTAATCTTTCCCTCTTCAGGTGTATTTAGGGTTCTATGGATTTTATTCATACTTCCATTAATGAGGTCATGTCAAAACAACTACCCTCGGCTTCCCTCCTGAATTTCTTCCTCGGAAACTGTCGAGGGCGGTGCTCCGGACTTCTGCGAACAAAGCAGTGAATCATGATGATTTTTCTACCGCGGAAATCCTGCAAAAACACAAACCAGTTAAGGAAAAATAGACATGGATGGAGGTGAATACGATGGTAACGTCGAAGACATGGCCATATGGGAAGAACATGCAGGGTGGCGGAGAAAATATAGTGGAGATTTTGATAAACAGACGGAATGTAAGTTTTCGCGTAGAACAGTTAAAACACGATGTATGGATAAAAGAAACGATAAATATGAATGCAACACATATATATATAGACGGCGGGGATGGAAATACAATGGGCACGCGGGGTGATGATACATAGGCGTACGAAACCAAGAGGAATAGATGATGTGGCGGAGGACTTAGTCAAGTGGGGGAAGACGCGAGTGATTGGATGAAATTGATGGTTCTAAGTGCATCGTGGAGCAACAAAATGGTGGACCAGGGGCGTAATGGGTATGGGTTAAAACGCGTGCAGCTCTGGAGCATAATCACCATTGGATGGAGAGCGTCGGATCGGACGACCGCAATACATTCCGCTGCCCGACCTTTGACCAAACTTTAATGCGCGAAATGGGTGGTTTGGAAATCGTACACAGGGACACTTGTCATATGTTGAATGGAATCGCTGGCTCCATGGAGAATACCGCTAGCCCGTCCAAAGCGGTGCGGAATGAAACCGCCGGTTTTTGGGTGCGGGGGCCAGCACGGGTGATTTGGTTGCGGGCCGTTGATTTAATTAAAATCGGACGGCTGCGGTTTGGCCCGAAACCATAAGGTGATAAAATCCCGCCTGTTTGGCACACGGTCTTGCACCTGGGTCACATGGGAACCAAAACAAGGAGGGCTGAGATCTCAGGGGCTGCGCCCGATACAAATTTAAATGGCAGGTTTAGACCTTTATGTACGGTGTTTTTAGGTGGAGAGGTCAATGGTAGGCAGCATATGGAAGCTTTCGGCCATGATAATAGGTTTGAAAGATCATGGGGGAGTATTAGGCCAAAAATTTACGTCAAAGGGCTGATATGCACAACATCGGCTCCATCTGGGGACGGTGCGTTCATTTTTGGACGTGCCGAGAACATGTAGACCACTGATCATCTTGTATGTAGATTCCACTGTTCAGCCCTTTAGCTTTCTCTCCAAAACTCATTAGCACACATCCCTTATTAAAATAAAACTGAAACAAGGTCTATATACAATATAATACAACAGGCATACTCTGCCCGAATCAAAAGTGAAAGTAGGGCTTTAGGAATTGGCTGTTCACAGGGGCATCTAACAAGTCACCCTGCAAATTTTCTAGAGTAAATGTATTATTATCTTTTAGCTCCATAATCTTAAATGGGCCAAACCAAAGTGGATCAAATTTAGCATGTTTGCCCTTTTCAGCCCTCTGAACATCCCATCTGAGAACCAGATCACCAATTTGAAATTTCCTATCCTTTGCATGCTGATCAAAGATGTTTTTCATTTTCTCTTGATATTATGCTAATCTTTGATTCACTTGGTCTCGTGTTTCCTCCAATTCTACCAGTTGGTTAATTCTTCTGACCATGTCATCTGGTTCTTCCTGACTTTCCTGCATGAAACGTGCCACTGGCAGAGCCAATTACACAGGAAACACAACTGCACGCCCATATACTAATTCATAAGGAGATTTCCCTATTGCTCTCTTGCTGGTTATCCTATTCACCCATAGAGAAAACTTTAATTGGGAATCCCAATTTTTCTGATTCTCATTTATTGTTTTCTTCAAAGTCCTCACCAGGGTTTTATTTGAGGACTATGCCAAGCCATTCCCCTGTGGATAGTAAGCTGTGGAGTGATTCAATATAATGTTATACTACTGGCAGAAATTTACAAACCTGGCAGACTTGAAAGCCTGTGCATTATCGGTTACAATTCTAGCAGGACAGCCGAACCTGGATATGATATTTTCTTCCACAAACTTGATTATCACAACATCTGTAGCATTTCTTGCAGGTATGGCTTCCACCCATTTTGTAAAATAATCTGTGGCTGCTAGTATCCATTTATATTGACCACTTGATGGGGGATGTATTTCCCCGTTAAAATCTAATCCCCATTTCTGAAATGGTTCATTTATATGAATAGGAATTAAGGGAAGAGCTACTAGCTTCTATCTTTCTGCAAATATTTGGCACTTATCACATGTTCTGACCGAAGCAAAAACATCTGTAAATAATTTTGGCCAGTAGAAACCAACCTTCAGGATTTTATGGGTTGTAGCCCTCCAGCTGTAATGTCCTCCACATATTCCCTCATGAAATTCTGTCATTATATTCTCCACTTCATTTTCGGTAAGGCATAATAATAATATACCTGAAGGATCTCTTCAGTATAGCTGCCCATTAGCAATTATGTATTTCTGGGATTTCATTCTTACAGCCCTGTACTTTACCTTATCACAGCCTGGAGGACAGCTAAGTGTTAAGAGATATTCAACTATTTCTTTGTACCAAGGACTAGTGAGATATTTAGTGTGTATCTTTTGAGTGGCCAACTCTAGTCCATGCTGCTCTTCTCCTTTTTCAGACTCCTCATTTGCTATTATGGATAAATTTATGCCTAGAGCCTGATGATTAGATTCTGTCAAAATTTTAGCTAGCCCTTGTCCTTTAACTAGCTTAGTGGGTCTTATGTCCAGATCGTACTCCTGTATTTTTGCAATCCATCTTCCTCTTTTGCCTTCACTATCTCCTTGAACGAGGATGTCTTTGACAGCTGTTGTGGGAACATATGCAGTAATGTGGGATTGCAAAACATATGTTCTAAAGGCTTTAAGAGACTTCACCAAGGAATATGCCTACTTTTCTAGTATGTTATACTTCAATTCCGCATCATGCAATACCTGGCTGAAAAAGGCTATTGGCTGCTCATATCCATCTTCATTTTTCTGCAATAATACTCCAGCTATTGTATGAGGTGAAGCAAATGAAAAGATCATAAATGGTTTTGTATAATCAGGCCCCACTAGAACAGGAGCCTCTGCAAATGCTTGTTTTATCCTCGCGAATGCATCTCTAGATTCTTGAGACCATTTCACCTCATTATTCTTTTTCAACATATCAGTTATATGCCTAACTATCTCAGCATAGTTAGGAATAAACCTTCTCAGAAAATTGATTCGGCCTAGAAACACCTGCACCTCTTTCTTATTCCTGGGTAAAGGAATACTATTTATAACTTCAACTCTCTTAGGGTCTATTTTAACAGCATCTTTAGTTACAATGTGCCCTAAGAGTTTTCCCTCATCTAATGCAAATAAAGATTTTTGAGGATTGAGGGAAAGACCATACCTTATGCATTTTTCAAAGGTTCTTTGCAAGTGCTGAATGTGTTCAGTATCATCCTTTGAAAATACTGTGATATCATCCAGATATACCACCAGAAACTTGTCTTGCTCTCCAACAAAGGCTATGTCCATTGCCCTCTGAAAAGTAGCTCCTGCATTAATTAATCCAAATGACATCCTGGCATACATAAATGTTCCCTATGGTGTTGTAAATGCAGTCTTTTTCTGGTCCTCTAGGAACACTGCTACCTGATTATAACCAGAAAAACCATCCATCATTGACATTCTGGATGCTCCCACCACTCTTTGCAGGATGTGGTCCATCTTAGGCAGTGGATAATTATCCTTTAAAGATGCTCTATTTAAATTCCTGAAATCGACACATAATCTTATTTCTCCATTCTTTTTCGAACAGGGACCAGGTTTGGCACCCATTCAGAGTATCTCAGTGGCACAATTATTTTGGCCTTCAACAGCTTCTTGATTTCTTTTTCAATAGAGGGACGCAGCAGAGGATTTATCTGTCTGAGCTTCTGCTTATGAGGTTTTGCATCTTCCCTCAGAGGAATTTTATGTTGCATTATATTAATATGAAAAGTTTTTAGGTCCTGATAGGACCATGCAAATACATCTTTATATGACTGAAATAGTTTCAAATATTTTCTTTTATATTCCTCTGAAATCTTTTTAGATAATTTTATGATTTTGGGCTCAGCATCAGTGCCCAAATTCAAGTCTTCTAGTTGATTTTCTTCTACCACTTTGTTTGGTTGCAATGGAATATCATCCTTGTTAAATAATATTTCTAGAGGCACCAACCCTCTAGGGATAACATTTCCTTTTAGCTACAGCACTTTACTTCCTGCCATTTCATCTTCCCATTTGTTTTCTGCAATATTTTCAGCCTCTTCTTCCTCGTTGTCATCAATTTCCATATTGGAAAACTCCCCTAATGTCTCCAAGAATCTCTTCATTTTTTCATCATATTCAAATACCTGCCAGTGCTTAATATTATCTAGGATGGATGGTCTATAACATACCTCCACTTCATATCTTAAGAGTGAGTTCTGAGGAGGACGGAATGTATTGGCAGCTACAACAAGAGAATCTGATATTTTGTTCTGCTCCCAGGGCCTGAAATATATATTAAATGCTGAGAATAAATTTTCTACCATATCCCATATTTCATTTCTATATGCTCTCAGCCGAGGGTGTTTTGTTTGGCATTGATTTCTAACTTGTCTAACAACCAATTCAGAATCTCCCAGAACTTTTAAATTCTTTATATTCATATTCCTGGCTACTTGTATTCCCAATAGCAGTGCTTCGTATTCAGCTACATTATTAGTAGCCTCATACTCCAATTTAAAGGACAATGGCACCCATTTTCCTGTAGGAGAGATTAATAATACTCCAGCCCCATTTCCTTCCCTTGAATTTGCTCCATCGAAATGTAATGTCCAAATTTCTGATTCCTGATCTTCTTTAGGCTGCTCAGTTTGGATTTGACCAAAAAGGGGCTCATGGGCATAATTTTTATTTTCTTCTAACATCAAACATGAGAAATCTCCCTCTTTGTTACAAACTAGGGAATTCGCTGAGCAGTCGGCTTTAGTTACCATTTTAACAAATCTGGTCTCCCTGTATAACCTCCTCTCCTGGCCTCCAAAGACTGGGACAGTGGCATATGTTAAGTCCATTTTGAGTGACCCACCAATTTTTGTACCCCAAGACCTTGACAGTAACATGCCAAAGCGGGCTGGGATATCAGCAACCACAACGTCCATGACCACACTTTTTGCTGGAATTTGGGCCAAATTGACCACTAAATTTTTAATCATCCCCAAGCATTTAACTCTTTCAGAATCAAATGAGTATAGGTCTTTATATGGCCTTGTAATATGCAGTCCTAGTTGTTCCATGACAGACAGAGGCATAAGATTATGGGAAGCCCCAAAATCTAGCATGCAGTTGTGTAACAGCAGGTCATGAATAACTAAAGACACGTAGAAAGGAGGAGTAGAAGGGTCTACCTCTTCAACATGTGGGCCAAATACTACCATGGGTCTTTCTTCTTGAAGGTTCAAACTATTTGGAGCAATTGGTATTTCAGGAGGAAGCATGAAGGAGGTAACTTGAGATTGATATGCATGTTGTTTCAATAGTTCCGTCAAGGGGACTGGAATCTTAATTTTCTCAAGCTATTTTTGTAAACTAAAAGCAGAGGAAGGATTTTCTATCACAACTTATTTTGACTCTTTATTTTCAGTTGGAAATTTAATCTCTTTTGACACAGATTGGACATTAGGAGGACTAGCTGTACAGGAAGAAGAAGGACCTTGATTATTAAACTGCAGAGGAGTATTTAGAGGACTCTTACCTTTTTCTGCAGCTTTCTGCATTGTCATCTCTTTTTGAGCAGGTGCTTCTTTCTGAGGTGGCTCTCCTTCTTGATCTTGAGTTCGGGTCCTCTTCCTTGAAGATTTGAGATCATATTTTACATTAAACTGTGCTTGCATGAAATCAGAAAATTGCTTACAATAATGGTCAATCTCTGCTTCTTCTTCTTCTTCTTGCAATGGGAATTCTATATCATCATTGTTTGAAAAAGCGAGGTTTGAATCTTCTAATTGACAAGCAGCATCTTCAGCGGAGTCATCTGTTGGACCTTCTAGGTACAATGGGTGTGGTACCTATTCTTGCTGCTCCTTTGCTTCCCTAGGCAATATCTGCAGTGGTGGTCTTTTATACTGAGGATTGTATCCTATGTTTGGAGCATTATAAAAATTCTTGGGGGCTAAACTCTTAGCCTCCAGTTCAAGTTTAACCATCTTCTTAATCATCTTGCTTATTTCATCCATATTATCTGAATCCTTCTCCTGGTTAGAGGAGGAAACCTCTTCTTTACCTCTCCTCCTAGTATCCTGTTCAACTTTTTCTTTCATTTTCCCAGTGGAGGCAAAGTTTGCTTCCAACTCCAGAGCATCTGACTGAGCATCGTCTAAAGTAGCAGGATTTATTTCCCTCAAAGAGAAGCCAAAGTCAAAATCAAAGGCTGCTATGAAAATTATCTTGGCAGCTATTTCATGAGGCTTCATTTCAGGAGGTAGGCTCAAATATAACTTGTTAAATATTTTAATAAACTCTGATACTCCTTCATTATGCTTCTTCTTCAAAGTATTAAATTCAGTAAGACACTGACCATAATATTTCTTTTCCCCCCATTTCTTGAGAAAAAATTCTTCCATTCTCTCCCAAGTATTTACAGAACGGTCTGCCAATGTCTTGAACCACTTTCTAGCTTTGCCATCAAGAGATTGAACAAACAATCTTAAGACCACATCCAGATGTTCTACATTTAAGTTTTCTGCAAAGGAGCAGAAAGTCTCAAGATGCTTCTGAGCATCAACCTCATTTTCTCCATTAAATCTGGGTAGAATCTTCAAATAATCCTATGGCATATCATTAAGCACTTGCGGTAAGGCTAGTGGAGCATATGTGTTCAAGAGAAAAGCTGGTACATTAGCCATTGGAGGAGGCGGGGGTTGTGCAACAATCTGAGGTACAAATGAAGGAGGGGGAGGAGGAGGAAGTGGGGTATGTATAACAATCGGAATATGCTGTACAGAGGTCTGAGGTGTGGATGGAAACAATTCATGATTAACAGGAGCTACTTCTATAACTTCTTTAATTTCCTCAGCCTCGGGAGTAGGACGAAATTCCTCTTCAATCCTGGCACTTCCGCTAGGTGGACTTTCTGAGTAATATTCAGGATTTTCTTCGGTGGAATCAGGATGTTCTGTTCTGATTTCTTGAGAAGAAGAAGGCGGATAATCTTCTACCAAATATTCATGGGTTTCAGCACGAACTGATTTTTTCTCTTTCCAAACTCTTTTATGAATGATCTTTTCTGGATCAGACACATAAGGTGTTTTTGACTGAGCTGTATCTGACCTCAAATGCGGCTTGAGGGGAGCTAGGACTACTAATAGATTTATCAAATAGATTACAGTGGAGTCGCCAAGGTGAGAGATATGCAACTCTTCAACTCTCTGTGCTCACCTGATTAGAGAGTGAATATGATTTGTCGAGGCCTAGGGAAATTGATATTCTTAAATTCGGTCCCCGGCAACGGCGCCAGAAAGATGTTGTGGACGATTTTGTCACCCCTAGAGATAGCCTAGAGTTGCCATAGACCAATGCCTAGGACATCTTATCATAGCAAGGAGCCCATAATATAGCTTGGGTTGTCAGTCCAAAAGCTCTCCTACTATCTCTTGTAAAACAAGGAAATTAATTGAAATGGAACCAAACTCTCTCAGAAGCTGATACAAAGATAAGAATAATGTAGGAACAACATGCAAAACTCCAATAAAAGCATCAGACAGTTAAGAGACAGCTTACTGTAAAGAGGGCCAGTTCAAATAATATTCCACAAAAATCAAATATCAGAAAGTGGATGCAGTGAAGAAACATGAAGAAGATACTAGTTAGCATGAGGCTGATACCCAGATACACAACAAAACCACATATGGGCTTATCCAACTAAGAATCCATAAATGACAATGGCGTTTTAAAATCACCCTCCTCAAGTAACTAATATAGTAGAAAATATGGATGAAATGAACATGGAATAGTATATCATGACTAGGCCTATTTAAAGTGCTTGACTTATCTAAGTATGGGCACCAACTAGGATGAATCCTTACTTAAGACCAGTGAGCAACTCACATTCTAGAACATGATACAAGAAGATAAGTAGCATGAAATGAGATGTTATATTAACACATAAGAAAAGATTACATACTATGGGATACCAGAGACCAGAATCCTTATTACAGTTATAACTCCTCCTCACTGAGACCCTACGGGCTCTGAGCCTTCATATAGAAACTTTACAAGATGTATACAAAATCCTTTCACTCCACAGTTTGCTAATTGAAATCTGGAGCCCTTACAATGTCTTTCTTTCTAGTTTTTATAGGAGAAGGAGAAAACTCTAGAGAATGAGGTAGGTGATATACATTTAATGATCTTATTTAAAATAAATTTGAAAGAAAAACCTGCCTATGCTATTTGGCGGTGCTGAACTAGTGCAAATACTCTGCTGTTATTTCATGAAATAAATGCTGAGGGTGAAAATATCCTCGCGAACAAGACATAAAGAATAAAATATATACATGTTATGTACTTTACGGGAAGAGAAAAATCTGCTACAATAAAACCTTGAGGTTGCTTGTTTCTGTGCATGGTACTTTCGGCCCTCTAATCTTGAATTAAAATGCCAGATCTTTAATGCAGGGCGAGGAATTTCTCGATCTTTCATTGATTTTCGTAGGCTGCCCCATTAATATTTCTTGCTGTGTAATATTTCCCTCTTCAAGCGTATTTAGGGTTCTATGGATTTTATTCATACTTCCATTAATGAGGTCATGTCAAAACAACTACCCTTGGCTTCCCTCCTGAATTTCTTCCTCGGAAACTGTCGAGGGCGGTGCTCTGGACTTCTGCGAACAAAGCAGTGAATCATGATGATTTTTCTACTGCGGTAATCCTGCAAAAACACAAACCAGTTAAGGAAAACTAGACATGGATGGAGGTGAAGACGATGGTAACGTCGAAGACATGGCCATATGGCAAGAACATGCAGGGTGGCAGAGAAAATACAATGGAAATTTTGATAAACAGACAGAATGTAAGTTTTCGCGTAGAACAATTAAAACATGATGTATGGATAAAAGAAACAATAAATATGAATGCAACGCATATATATATAGACGGCGGGGATGGAAATACAATGGGCACACGGGGTGATGACACATAGGCGTACGAAACCAAGAGGAATAGATGACGTGGCGGAGGACTTAGTCAAGAGGGGGAAGACGCGAGTGATTATGGGCCACACGATCATTTGATGAGATCGACGGTTCTAAGTGCATCGTGGAGCAAAAAAATGGTGGACCAGGGGCGTAATCGGTATGGGTTAAAATGCGTGCAGCTCTGGAGCATAATCACCGTTGGATGGAGGGCGCCAGATCAGACGATCGCAATACATTCCGCTGCCCGACCTTTGACCAAACTTTAATGCGCGAAATGGGTGGTTTGGAAATCGTACGCGGGGACACTTGTCATATGTTGAATGGAATCGCTGGCTCCATGGAGAATACTGCCAGCCCGTCCAAACCAGTGCGAAATGAAACCGCCGGTTTTCGGGTGCGGGGGCCACCACGGGTGATTTGGTTGCGGGCCGTTGATTTAATTAAAATCGGATGGCTGCGGTTTGGCCCGAAACCGTAAGGCGATAAACTCCCGCCTGTCTGGCGCACGGTCTTGCACCTAGGTCACATGGGAACCAAAACAGGGAGGGCTGAGGTCTTAGGGGCTGCACCCGATACAAATTTAAATGGCGGGTTTAGACCTTTATGTACGGTGTTTTTAGGCGGAGAGGTCAACGGTAGGTAGCATATGGAAGCTTTCGGCCATGATAACAGGTTTGAAAGATCATGGGGGAGTATTAGGCCAAAAATTTAGGTCAAAGGGCTGATATGCACAACATGCACCAACATGATCGAGCTCCTACAGGGTGATGAACTCAGTGGGATGTGACCTTTCTGTAGCAGTTCCTGAATCACTAGTTCATCATTCTCCAGAACAGAGCACCAATAGATTGGTCCATTAGGTAGTGGTGCACTTGGGGTCATATCGATGGGGTGCTTGACCTAACAGTGCAGAGGCACCCCTGTCCATGAGCTGAAGATGTCCTCGTACTCCTCCACGAAATTTTCCATTTGTTTTTTTCATGTGGAGGATCCATGTATGGAGGTTGTGGCAGTAGTATTATTCTTGCCCTGGGGGTGAATCATCAGGAAAACGAATTTCCTAGTCTTGGAAATGAGCTTACCGCATTTTTTTGTAGTAACCAAAGAGATAGTGATAGGAAGTGGTACCTTTGGTATCCTATATAACTTATTTCCCAAAGTAACAATAACAACATGAGGTCAGGACTCATACACATCATGTTGTTTCCACAAGTATGGTTGGCCTAATAATACATCACAAACATCAAGAGAAGTAATGTAACATAATACCTCATCTGTGAAGGGCTTGATGCTGTATGGAAGGCGGCACTGATTTCTCACGCAGAGATCCCATCCTTGGTGAGGCCACTTGATGGTGTATAGTCGTGGGTGTGTTGTGGTCGGCAAGCCCAAATGCTTCATGACCTCTGTTGAAATGAGATTCTTTACACTCCCAGTGTTGACAATGAACTGTAGCGGAGAACCCTTAATCCACATCTGAGAGTGGAAGAGACGTTCCTCCTCCTCTGGATCTTTCGGTTCCTCCTTATTGATCTTTGCATTAGAAACAGTGGCATTGGGATCTGCATCAATAATATGCTTCCATTTTTCATTTCACTTTTTGGGCTCTGATTTAGAGTCGGAGCATGCATCCAATTCTAAAGCCCTCATCTCGTCCACGAGTGACTGTTTGGCCCGACACTTACTTGTGTTGTGAGTCGAGCTCTTATGGAACTCACACCACTTTTTTGTGTCCTTCTTCAGCTTTGTGGGGTTTTTATTTACTTGTGGCTTTGGTAGGTTATCTTAGGTTACCATGCCTTGCATTTTTCCTTTCTTCTGCGGTTTGGGGACACCTTTCCCTTGCTTTTGATTTGCATATCCAAAGTCTCACTTCTTCTGTTCGAATTTCTGCTCAATCTTGGGAGCATACTGGTATGTCTTACCAAGTGAGGAGATGTTGAGGAACTCCATTTCCAACGCAAAAAAAATAAGGTAATTCAACACTAAATGTTTCTCTAAATCTTTGATTTCCAACTTTGTGCGCAGGATATGGAATAGATTCGTCATCTCATCCACATATTGATCCCTTTGTTTCTGCAACGTAGTCCATTGTATGTACTTATCCTCATAGCTCCCCATGAGATAATATTGCTCACTAATGGCGTCTTCAAAATAATTCCAAGTCGGTACAATCGAGAACAAAGAGGGTTCCACCTCATCCTTTTTCTCATAGTAGGTTTCCCATCGGTCCTGGATATGGGAGGTAGCTTTGAGGAGTGCAAAAATAATCTCCTCTCAGTAGGAAAAGTCATGAAATGAGAAATATCCTTCTAATAGATTCAACCATCTACTTATGGTGTCTGCATCCATTTGGTCCTCAAATATGGGAATTTCAACGTTTACTTGTACCTTAAAAGTAAATTTTGTGCCTCCAGAGTGGTTGTTGGATGCAAATGTGCCACAAGTGGGCATTCCTTGAAGGATCTCAGCAAAGTTGTCCTTCATCGCGTTCCTTTGTCTTTTGAGGGCCTCCTCAAGCAATATTTTGATATTTTCTCTTGCTCGCTCATCTTTCTTTTCGCCCCCATGGGCCTTCGTCGGGGTTTGTGAGGCTAATATTGCAAAGGTTCAACCAGATCGAGCCCTAACTCCTTATACCGTGACCTTGTTAGGAAAATGCAAAGAAGCATCAAGAAAGAGAAGACTGCTCTGATACCATTGATTTGGATTTGTTCAAGAATGCAACAGAATACACATATAACAATAAATATAAAAATGCAACGAAAATAACACTTCATTTCATTTATATCAAAGTACTAAAATTTGTTTACTATCAAAATGGAAATGAAATAGCTAGGGCGCTTGTAGCTTATCTTTGAGAAGATATTTGGTGGCTACATGACCCTCAAGTCCATGTTACAATGAGGATAAAAGGCCTATATATTATTTAGAAGCAATGGAAAAACCTAAACATTCAAAAACCTAACAGTAGGAGATGAAATGCCAGAATATGGGCCCCATCGAGATAAATTGGTACATCAATTTCCCGAGGTCATAACTTTGGTATACTATCTATGTTTTATGAACATGATACATTGTTAGAAAGATCTATCTGTGGACTACAACTATTGGTCATGAATAATGAGTCTAGAATGGAGTCATATTCCCCAGAAAAGAGATGCCCAAAAAATGTCGTTTAGGGCCTCAAAAGGGCTCCGGAAGATCACGACCCAAAAAACTACTAAAAATAGTAAACTGTGCTATAATTAAGGAAAGTGAAAAGCTAAAGGAAACAATGGTGGGGCCCCAAGTGGAATAGGCTAGTGGCCACCAATATCCACCTGGATCAACAAGAAATATTATTTATTTACAAATCCATGATTAGTGTTTGTTAAAACTAAAGCCAAATTCAGCATTTGTAATCAGAAATTAGTATAGCCATCTCGTGTATCTGATCCACATCGAATTGATTGCCATACTATAAATAAATCAAAGGCTTTTATCTATAAAGGCCACATAGAGAATAAAAAAGGGGGGAAATTATTAGTCAAGTATGAAGATGATCTTGCTACTAGAATTGGATTGTAAAAACTCTGTTTAGTTCAAGCTCAATTTCATGGTTAAGAAGATGCGTTGATCATAGTCATTTTTGTATGGAGAGTTGATGTGTGATTTAATCCATGTGTTGAGTATTTCTTACACCTGTAAGTTTTCATTTCGAGGTGTGGCAAGGGCCCACCACAGTCAGGGAATTTCTCTTACTATAGGTATATTTCATTACATTTGCTGTATAATTCGATTTTCTATGCAAATTCAGAGTTTTTGATTCCATAACCTCACTTTCCTTTTAGATTAATTATTATTTCCATCCAATTGTGTGTAAGTAATTCAATTTCTCTAGGTATATATGCATTTCCAATTTGTATGAAGCTTACTCTAAAAACGAATTGTGTGATCCTTTCCTGAATGATTAAAATTTAATTAAATTTCTATTTAATACAAAGCATTTTTCATTTAGATCATGAACCACACAGTAAATTGATTTTTCACTTAATCAAAGTGTTTTCATCTAGAATTAGAAGCAATGTTGTGATTCAATCATTAATAATTGGTAACAACTACAATTTTGACATTTGAACGATTGAACAAAAATTTCAAAAGTCACAAGGTTAATCCTTTTCTCTCGTTTTTACACATAAATCACTGAACCAGATTGAATTGACCTATATTACTAAATAATTTCAGAAAACATTATAAAAATCTTAAGGTTAATACTCTCTTTTTCATCATTACATATAAGCCATTGAACCCAGGTCAAATTGAATTACACTATTGTATGTTAACAATATCTCATTTGTGCCAATCCAATTTACGAATTCAGAAAGAACATTGCCAGAATTGCCGAAATTATCATAGAATTCATTTTTCCCCTTCTGAATTGAATGAAAATTTTGATTGCCTTATAATTCTAAATGTCATTTTTTTGCATCGAGTAATATCATTCTTGAAACGCTAGAGTGAATCTTAGTAATTGTTACATTATTTTGTCTTGAACTAATTTCAAAATATAAGAATCTCATGCATAGGTTTAAAATATTGTGATCCATACGTATTTGGTATCTAGAATGCTTGTGAGTAAGTGAATGTAGTTTTGAATATAGAGTGAGTTTTGTTCTAGAATATTGAGAGTGCATCAGAGTTAGAATTGATAGATTAAATGAATTTTGATTCCAGAAACTGAGTGTGATTTTTTGAATTAAATTGAATACCCATAGTCTATCTTTCAAAATAGATCTTAAATATTGGGGTTGCTAGGTTTAAATTGATTATTTTTTTTAAGCTTGCATTGGTATTTAAAAGTGTGATTTATTTTGATTTGAGAAGCAGAGTTTTGGTTGGTATATTTCTTGAGCTTAGGTGTGATTTATGTTTGATTCCAGTTAAAGTAGAAGTGTAACCTTTTCATTGTATTTCTCTATGTAATATAATAGAATTTCATAGTTATGTCTTTCTTTTATCTTCAAAACAAGAATTAGGATTTGACTGAATTTTTTATAAAAGTGAGATTTAGTGTTAAAATTAGATTGAAGTGCTTAAGATATTTCCATAAGATTTTAATGGTGTGTGCTCAGAATTTATTAATTTCTTTCGCTTGAGTATGAGATGAGTGTCCTTTCCAGCAAATTGAGTGGTAGATTAGAGTTTCCTTCCGACAAATGAATGGTGTGTTCTTTTACAGTGATTTTATGCCCTATTTTAGGTTAGATTCTATGATCCTGCATCACGTGTGCTTTCACCTAGAAGCTTACGATTCTTGAATTGATAAACTAATGTTGGAAACTATAAACATATAATTTCACCAACAATCACCTACAACCCTGTTTTTGGAAATCGCCACCACATCACTGAGAGCCACCTTCAAGGTGAAGGATAGGCTTTTTGAAGATTTTTGAGCTAGTCCAAGGGGTTTGATACCCTTCAGATACCTATATCCACCTTCAACCAACCTCTCCTAACCTTTTACTCACCTCTCCTAACCTTTTCCTTCATTGTTAAATTAATTAACTATTTCCATTAGTCTCAAACTAAGATCCACTAAGGAGTTGTTCCATGGGGAGGATGTTAATTTTTTTTTCATTAATTTTAGAAATTAACAAACAAAAAGAAATCAAAATAAGGGGTGTCTAGACATAAAGGTTTTCCAAGAAATCGTGAACTGGACTCTACACCTTTGCAAACCAATCTCCATGAATGTTTTGTTCAATTTGTTATGGTGTAAAAGGCGACTGACTCAGTTACCTATGGATGGATAGCAACCTAATGAGGACTCCCAAAATATCCACAATGGTATGTGGGAGTGCAGTCCATAGTAATGTTGTCTACTGTAATCATTTGATGAGAGTTTTACCATATAACTTTCATGTGTGGAGTGTCGTCTGATATACCCAAAGGTATGTGGACAATGATCTTATACACTTGTGTACCTAGAACGTGATTTAACCTATGGGATCAAACGCTCAAAAATAATGTAAGTTCCTTAGTACGTTTAATGATGCTAGAACATGTCCCCAGCCTAGACCTCTAGATGTTTTTTTTAATGTTCTAAATGCTTGTTAGGTTAACTGAGATAATTTTAAGTTCATCTTGAATTATGTTTCAATTTCAAGGCTCAAAATTGATGTCACTTGAACATACTTATAATGAAAATAAGATGACAAAAATACTCTTTCCCTTTCCATGAAATTTATCCAGCATAGGGAAGAAGTGCAAAAATTGATACGAAAATCAAGTATGCGACTGACAAGAGATTTTTGACTGGATATTTCACTTTCACGGTTCCAATTCATTTCAAAGCACTAAAATATTCCAAAATGTGAAATGTAATCTATGCATGATTCCCCTAAGAACTATTCAAATGCAAGTCTATGGATAATTTCCTTTTAAAATGAATGACGATGCACTTATCAACTTTCAATACTAAGCAATGAAATCTATGCTCAATGATAATCTAAAAAATAAATTTCCAATGCAATATAATCTAAGGCACTTTCAAAAGTAAACTTTTAGATTAAATTTCAACAAAAAAAAATGCAATTTTTTCGAGTTTCCAAAAGAAATAAAATTATCATCAAACGCACATGCAAGAAACAAAACAGTAAATCTAACTACCCAGAGAACCTAATATTAACCTCAAGCTCATTTTTACTACTCGAACATGGAACAAAATTTTGCAAACCACATAGAATCTAATAGAAAGCCATCAAAATGCTAAGCACAAAGAGAAAGAAGAGGACCTCAAAGAAAAAAAAAATCCAGACTTTTAGTTAAGAAACTGTAAAAAGTATCTCTTTTAATACGAGCGTGGGTAGACCATGCGAGCAAGGGTGTTAAGTGTGATTGTTCATAGTGAAATACATGCTTACAACACTCTGTTTTCTAGAGAAAATGTGTTGGGTGAGGAAATCTTAGGAAAATTCAATCAAAACTAAAAGGAATTGTAGAATTACACTCTAAAGACCAAAATTCTCATAATGTAGGCTTATAATCAATCAAAATTATGTATTATAAGGTGGTTGGCTAAACTAATCTAAGAGACCCAAATAAAACAAGGTTTGAAGGGTTATAAGCTCCCAAATGGAGTTGCCATTTTGCTATGCAGGAAATGATTTTCACATACAAAAATGATCCCTCTAGTCCTATGGGAGGATCTACCAAAAAACAAGAAAAATATATGCAACCTTTCCTAACTTATGCTAGAAACCATGAAGGAAAATAGATTCCCTACATATTTCTAATGCTAGTGACTTTGGTGTCATCCATTATACTTTAACTTCCACACTCATGGTCATGATTTTTGTCAGTGAATACAAATTCATGTAAGTAAGAGCAAGTGGAGGCAATAAATGGATACAAAGCATAACAATATGTAGTATAATTTTTGTAGCAGATCATCAAGAACTACAGTAAACATTCAATAACATACAAATGGAAAGGAAACACATAATTTATTTTTAATAGAATGGTAAAGGGAGAAATATATCTAGAAGCCTTGATGTTGCATGCTTCCTTCATGTGAGACCTTAAGTCCTATCCTCAACTATTTAAACAACTTCCTCCTTCATAGATAGGCAACAATTGGGCGTGCTTCATCTCTTAGGATGGAAACCAACCATTAGTTGATGGTAAGGGTTTCATTTATAGGGAAGGATAGAGAGTTGAGGATCTATAAGAGATGGGAGGAGTTCCACATCTTAGCAGAAATGTCCACGGAAAGAGGATCCATTTCCATGAATGGGAGGTCTCGCTCCTATCATTAACAACCTAAAACCATTTTTCCATTATCAGGGCATCTTGTAAAGGAAGCTTCTCCTCCATTTTTGGAAGAACTTCCTCAATAGTGCGAGCATATATTTTCCTGACAAAATTCGTGTATGAATTGCAAGAAACATGTAGTTCAAAAGGTGACAACTACGGGTCATTAGATATGCAGTGCGCATTGGGCTTGTAAAAGAAGGTTTTTGACAAGCTTTTCATAATATTTTTAAATCAAGTCTTCTTCCACTTCTTCAGGGATGTTCTAGGCATGTTTGGTGGAGAACATATTTTGTGACACTCATGGCATGAGGACAAAAAAGGAGTGTGAGAAAATATTTTATAACAAAAACTCTTTCCATAACATTCCTTTTAAAAAAATGCATTGACAAAATTTCTCTCTCGATAACAATTTAAATACACAATCTTATCTTACAAAAGTCAAGATATGAGCTAAGGCTAAAGTCAGATAGGACCAACTATTTGGAATCCCAATGAATTATTATATATGATGTTGCCAAATCATGACACAACCAAACCTAGACCATGAAAAAAAATATAGTTTTGCATATATTACATATATCCAGTTGTAAGGGTGTGTTGTACAAAGTCAAAAGATTGGGAGTTGCACCTCCAAGCCTTCTAGCCTTACTCATTGAAATATGCTTTCCCATAAAAAATCTTAGAGTTAAAATCCAATATGGAATGATTTTACTTCTTGAAGGAATGTTTCTTAATAATGTTCTTTCTTATGAGTAGTCACAGTCAAATAAAAAAGTTATTTCCTCTCATTCTCTTTTTTCACTATCATCTCTAGAATTGTTTGATTAGGTTCAAACCCTGAAGCACAAGCAAAAAAAAAGAATTGGATGGAGGGGAACTACAATAGAAATTAATGCAAATAATTGATTCATATCCTATTGATTTCTTTGATCTAAACAACATGCACAAATTTAAGTTGTAACATAGGCTCCTATTTGGGGATGTGGGAACTTTTTCATTTCTATTCTGGAAAAGAGCTAGGTTTCCCTATTCTTATGTTATTATGTAAGGGTGTCCCTATTGATGAATATTTGATGTAATTATAGAATGCGGGTGTGTATTATCATTGGAAACACAATACACCACATTTGGCATGATTTTGTAAAAATATTTAGAGTCACAAGTCCTTTTCCTTTATAGGGCTAGAGAATTCATTAGGATAGTTGACAATATACTTAATGTAAAAATTTTGATTCAATTCAAATTGGTTCATATATATTTCCATCTCATTCAAATTGAGACCAATTCCAACTTCCTCGAATGTTGAAACAAAATTTCGAATAAGAACACTTTGAAGAACACGTGGAAGGAAAAATCATTGTCTCTTTGCTTAACTCTATTTTTTAGGATTCATTTATATTTTGTGAAATATTATTGGCCAATATTTTGTATTTTTTTTCTATCTTAGGAATTATGCTATGCTACTCCATATTCTTTCCCATTATACCTTTATTATGCCTTGACTTGTTATTCTTTCCTGCGAATCGTTACATCCACTCAACTTAGCCAATAATTTAGCCCTCAAGCATGTGCACATTGATTTTTTATTTTAAGGGTTGAGACTACTACAAACATTTAGACACTTTGATGACAAGTTATATACCAATTTGATTCCATTCAATTTGAAAGAATTGAACTTGTTACTCAAATGGTAAAATTTGAAGGTAATTGTGATAATGTGAAATATTTAGGTAATAAACCACCATTTATGCTCCATACAGCAAAAGTAGTAGTAATTGTTGCTAACACGTGAAAGGTCATTTCATTTTCATGTACAGCTGAAGCTAGAAGTTGGGATTTTGACAATTGTTTCACAGATTGAAGGTTTTAGAGGTCTCAATAGATAACACCACATTCTTCTGATACAGTATGAGTCAAAATGTAAATTTTTGTACCTAAAAAATTTGCATATGAATAAGAAACTGACCACAATTTCCCTCCTTCATAAAATCATCATCTTAAGCTACAACTCCTATGTTCAATTTACTAATGTGTTGATAATATCTAAAAGGAAAATTGTCTAGCATCCTTTTTCAAATATTGATTCAAATGTCAACATAGTTTACCACTGCGTTAATGATTTTTTGTAGGAAGAAAGAACCCTTTCCATAACTTTCCTTTTAGAAGAATTCATTGACAAAAATTCTCTCTCCAAAATTATGCAACTCCACGAACTTGTCTTCTTGAAGTGAAGATGTGAGATAAGGAAAAAATAAATAAGGACAAACTATTTGGAATTGCAATGAGTTATTACATATGATTTTTACAGATCATGAGGCAACCAAACCTACATCATGACAATAATACAACTCTACCTATCTTCAATATCTTCAATTGTAAGGTTGTATAGTACAAAGTCAAAATATTGGAAGTTGCATCTCCAAGCCTTCTAGCCTTAGTCATTGAAATGAAATCCTCTTATTCCTAGCCACTCTGTATGGGATATCATTCACTAGTGAATGGACCCTTCACAATTATTCATGACTTATATGAGGATCCTGTATCACAATCTCGTCGGACATCCTTGATAGGCAGCACCAGTTTTGGAATGCCTCAACACGCTCTCCTATGTTTTAGCACAAAGACTTTCTTTTTCTTGCAACTCCTTTTATATATTCTGATAAATATCTATTAATTTTTATTAATTTATTTTCTCTATAGGGTGATTCTATGGACTTAAACCTCAACCAAAGTCTTATGTTTTGAATCAATTTCATAATGTTTGTAATGGAAATAGCTTTCAGGAATTGATAGGTTAATTGCAATTATTCCACCTAGGAGTTTCTCTGTGGATTCTTACCTTTTGTTGTTATGGTTCTGGAGAGTAAGAGTTTGTTGGGATTTTTAAAAGTAAAATGAAGAATGGAATCCTTCAAACCCCTCCCCTTAGGTGATATGAAAAATTTTTCTAATGTGTGTGGTGTTCTCTTTAACCTAGTGTATCCTGTAAGTAGGATTCTTTTTTTCAGCAAGTGTTTCATGTGACTCGTGGAATTTGGTACTCCAATTTCAAATATATATAATGATAATAGAATATCACATAGGAGGATATCATATTAACTTAATGATATTACACCTAGATACCATCTTCTCCACCAATGTTATTGGTCCAACGATTCGTCTCCTTATCTCAAAATGAATATAAGACTAAAAATAAGTAGTATATTCTCCACACCATATATATATTTGAAAACAACTAATAAATAGAGAATATAATCCCAATTAGTATTGTGCCTAACTATTCCATGTATGTCGGTTCCTTACTCGTGTGTATAACCTAGACAACTCGAAATAGAATTCCACATGTTATCTAATATTGACCATGTCTTCCAGGGTATAACAATTTTAGCCTCTTCTATAATTTTCTCATGCTTAATCTTCTAGGCTTCTTTTTCATCCGCAATGATGTTAGGTCACTATAATGCTAGTGTATCCCCTTATTGTTATTATTAGTATAGCCCCCTTGTTTTTATTGTGCCCATGTACTCCCCATATTGTTATTATCGTTACAGATAGAAGCCCACTATTGCTAATGTTATGCCCTTATATTATTATAGTTATGTCAAATTTGATTATATTGTGACCCCTTAGACTACTATATATATAAAGGAGGATTTATCATCTTAATCATGGAATAATTGTTCATTTATGTAATTTAAAGGAGGTCCCCCCCTCGAATAGAATAATTTTTAATTCATTCGTCTATCCTTTCTCCTATTTTCTGAGCTAGTTGCATAAAATTTGGTATCAGAGCTTTCCATAAATTTCCTTTTAGAAGAATTCATTGACAAAAATTCTCTCTCCAAAACAATGCAACTCCACAAACTTATCTTCTTGAAGTGCAGATGTGAGATAAGGACAAAATCAATCAGGACACACTAATTGGAATCGCACTGAGTCATTACATATGATTTTTCTAGATCATGATGCAACCAAACCTACATCATGAAAACAATACAACTCTACCTATCTTCAATATCTTCAATTGTAAGGTTGTATAGTACAAAGTCAAAATATTGGAAGTTGCATCTCCAAGCCTTCTAGCCTTAGCCATTGAAATGAAATCCTCTTAGTCCTAGCCACTCCGTAGGGGATATCATTCGCTAGTGATTGGACCCTTCACAATTATTCATGAATTAGATGAGGATCATGTGTCATAATCTCATCGCACATCCTTGATAGGCAGCACCAGTTCTAGAATGCCTCAACTATTGGAAATATTGTCATTGATGGCAAAGCAGAACAAAAGAGAAGCAAAGAGAAGCATTAGATAAGAAACATAGGCATCAAAGGCAACAAAGACAGACAAGGAGCAGAGAGGTAGCAGAGGCAGCAAAAAGAGGTAGCAGAGAGAACATTATACATGAAGCTGGAGAGGAAAAGTAGTGAGGTAGAAGGCCATCGAATTGAAGATTTGGCCAAACCAGAAGTCTTGTAAGTGAAATCATTTATATGTTATGAAAGAATTTGTCTCAGAATTTCATGAATATTATTTGACTTAAATGTTGTGTGCTAGGCCTTGAGTTCAATAATAATTTGTATGAACAATGTGTGATGAAACCCTGTACCCGAGATTTTAAATGGGTTCTATGTACCACTAAAGAAATTGACATTCATGTCGATGTTGTGATATGGAATTAATTGTGTATAGAATTAAGGAATCGATGTTAATTATCATGACCTTGAATTGAGAAGTAGTAGGGGTTTACATACATATCTGGAAAGATTTATTGAGGTTGAATTTTTTAAAGATTACAGTCATCGATCACTGCAAGGATCGATGATTTAGAGTTGAAATCGAATTTTAAATACAGAGTTCGAGAAGTGATACCACGGGTTTGAATTGAGTTGGGATTCTGCTGTATGGAATCCATGGTGTGAAACAGTGAATTAAAGGAAGCGTGAAGTGATTGAGTGTTAAACCCTTAGTTAAACTAAGATTGGGGGGGGGGGGTGAATCAGTTTAACACATTCATAAACTTTTAAAACTTTTTCGTTAATACTTGTTTACACCTTCATTTCATGTTCAACTTAACATGTGAGTAATCTTAGAATGTGAGCAGCAAGCATTAATATAAAGTAATAGTAGACTTAATATGAGAGCAGCAAGTATTAAGCAGATGATATAAACCAGATCAACACATAAACATCATGCAAAAAGACACCAGATATAAGTGGAAACCCATAAAAGGAGAAAACCACATCTTATTATTGTTGTGATGCAAAGGCAAGCTCCAACTCCCTCTCACCACCGATTTTCTGTAGGCACCAATCTACAGGAGGCTCCTACCTCAATTCTGCAAGCTACAACTTGCAAGGAAGCTCCAACTCCCATAAATTTTCTGTAGGCACCAACCTATAGGAGGCTCTAACCTCAATCAACTACAACTGACATTTTATCAAGCTACAACTTGATGTGGAAGCACCAACTCCCATCTATTTTCTGTAGGCACCAACCTACAGCAGCTCCTACTTCAGCCGGCTACAACTAACATCTATCAAGCTACAACTTGATAGGGAAGCTCCAACTTCCTTACTCTTTCAGAAGAAAAACAGTTGCTGATTTACCTTGGATATCAGCTCTGTTTTGTACCTTCTCTTCTGCTGTTCAACAGTCCTCATATCTGTCCTTATATCACTTCTGCATCTTCTTAGATTCACTATCAGCTCCTCCTTCTTCTTTGCTTAGCTCCTCCTTCTACTCTGCCTCATTGCTTCATTTCTGCATTCTCTGAGTTTTCACAGCATCTCGTTATGCTCCTCCTTCTTCTTATCTTCTCTGCCTCAATTCCATACTCTACATTCTCTATATTCACTCTCTCTAACCTCTTGCAACTTTCTTATTTTCTTCAACTCTCTTCAATTCTGCTGCACACTCTCTTCTTCTCTTGCTTTATTTTCGTTAACCTTCTCCCCTTGGATATTACCCTTTTTTATACAAAACAACTTCATGGATGTTTGTATTCTACTGGGAATTCAAAATGGACAGCCATGTCTCTTTGCCTTCTGCCTTCTCATCTCTTTTATCCTCTCATTCAGAAAATATAACTGTAGGTACCAATTTAACATTACAGTGGGATATTTGTTCTCTTCCGGAGACTTGCCAATGCATCACAAACAATATAAATCAATTAAAACATTTACATTCAATTACAATGAAAACTCCAGCTCAACTCATTCAGCCTTTTGGATTGCTGCGCACTTGTCTTTTCTTTGACTGTGTTTGTTTTTTTTCTCTTTGCTAGCTCTCCTGTTCTCTGCCGTGGTGCAACCACTACATATGTGTAACTATGAAATTCAACTCTCGGCATTATACACATAATAAAACGTTTTAATACTTAGACTTCCCTTACGGGCCCACTTGCTGAACTTGTTCTGTCTTCCGATGCGATGCATTACTGTCCACATACTGGAAATATGTATGTATCATATATATGTGCCTCGGTGCTTTCCTTTCCTCTTTAGCTTTGGATTAATTTACTTGGAGCAAACCTGTTCTTAGTCTTATCTTTGGATGGACCCCACATGCTAGCTATACTCCACTTGTGTATTTCAATCGCAATCGCAACATTCACAATACTCCTGTGATTTTCTCTTTTGATTTCTGCCGATGCGATTAGAAAAGGCCCACCATATAGTCAGTTGAATCATATATGCCATCCATTATAATAAATCACATTATGTATTGGCCGCTTTATATTCATATATTGCGATAAAATGTTGTAAAACCTTAGATAAGTCTTTGTTCTTATATTACGATCCAATCCACAATAAATCGAATCACAAACTCTAATATTTGAAAGGATCCGGCCCCACAGCGATCATTTGAATCTAATGTTTGTTTCTCCGATGCGATGAGTCTCCTCCAGAGATTTCTGTTTGAGATTGATCACAATCACAAACTTTATAACCTGTTCTTCTATGTCGGCTTGTTCCGATTGCGATTACTCTGATTGCGATTAATCACAATCACAACTTTTAGTTGCAAGTCTCGCTACCCTGCTTTCACTCCGATGCGATTGACCACTGTTCATTTAAATGTGCCGATGCAATTGGATCGGAACTTAAACATATAAACTCATAATTTATAGACCCATCGGGTTGGGAATTTCAATCACAATCGCAACCTGCTTTTTACATGTTTCGTTGCACCATTTTTCTTCGATGCGATTGATGTATTATCCCTTCACTGCTTCCGATTGCAATTGATCGCAATCGCAAGTTTTGGTTGGATGTTCCGATATGCCTATACTCCGATGCTATGATGTGATTATGCTGGAATTCAAATATGTGTTAATCACAGTTTATAAGCCCATCGGGTCCGGGCTTCAATCGCAATCGCAATTTGCAGTTCGTATGATCTACTGCCAACCTTTTTCCGATGTGATTGATGAGGGTCCCACTGTATACAACTTTGTTTGTATTAAGGCCGAAAAATAGGGCACCTTTCATGTATATAGTATGATTCGTTCCTTTGAATATGAAGCGCAATATATAACGTATATGTATATATATATGCTTTGGTCCTTTGTATATAAATCGCAATATATGTAACACGCTACATATATATAAGCTTCTGCTTCTGCCTGGGTTACGATTCCCAGAATAAGGTTTATATATATACTTTTCCACTTGTGTTAAGATTCCCGGAATTGAGTTTATGTATCCTCCGGCTGGGTAATGATTCTCGGAATATTATGTAGGTTTCCACATGGTTCCATTCCATAAAAAATGGCTCTGCCTCTAATGTGTGATAACGGCTCTGCCTCTGCCTCTGATAACGGCTCTACCTCTTTATTCGCTGCCTTTGCCTTTGCCTTAGCTTTTTTTTCTTTGTCTCTGTCGTTGCTTCCACTCTGCTATTTGACTGTTACATTTCAACAGTCTTCTTCCGTGTGTCTCCTTTGCCTCTGTTTGCTTCTTTGCTGCCTCCTTTGTCTGTCTTTGTCTTTTCTGCCTCCATTGCCTTATTGCTGGTTCAGGTACTTCTCCCTTGCCACAGGGTTTATTCAACTCTGTTTATAAACCCTGATAGACTCACGATCATCCATGCACAGTCAATTGCACATAGGATCCATTTATACTCCCAATTACAGAGTCTCTTCATACTCATGTAATGCTGAACAATTCCTCCCATAGATACCAATGAATCCACCTGCAAACACTTATTCTTGTCTTGGAAGACCTTCTTCTCCTTTTAACTCTGCCCCTTTTTCAAAATCCAATGGCCCTCATTTTTTCTTCACTACTCTGCACCTTGAATAGCTCTCTGCTTCTTTGTTATCCTCTTCTTCTTGACTGATGCTACTCCTTACTTCTATTTTTGTTGTCTTTGCTACCTCTTTGTTTGCCTCTGTTCCCTATCTTCTACTTTGCCTTATTACTGGTTCAGGTGTTGCTCCTTTGTGCTCCTTTTCCATCAATGACAACATTTCCAATAGTCTCCCCCTTTGGCATTGATGGAAAAACATCCACCAATAATCCAATGCTTCCTCTGTCTATCTGCTTTTCCTCCCCCTTTGACATCAATGGCAAAGGGTTGCACATCTTCTCAGTGTAAATTCTATCTCTGCATTTCCTCTCTCTGAGATGTGTTTAGGCCTTATTCTTCTAAATTTGTACCCTGCTGCTCCAAAATGGTGTAAAAGAGTTGTTGAGAGAACACTTTTGAGGATTATTGACCTTCAATGTATACTACAAGTTGATACAATCCCAAGGCACTGAATCCTTTCACTTTTATAAAGCTGAAAGTGAGGATAATGACACTTCATAGAACACATTGTACCAGCTTTATCTAATCAGAGATGCATCATTGGATTAAACCTAAAATACTGAGAATGATTCAAATATACTTGAGTCTCTATCTAATGTAGTGTGCCAATACATTTCTGGTGAGGAAGATTGTGGATGGAATATGTCTTCTTCTGCAATACTCATCTGTAGTACAACATTTGTTCAATTGTGATGAAGCCAATATGTCTTTTATAGTTGTGGTTCACTTTTCTTTCCTGTTGGTGATGATTTGAGCTAGGATGCTGATAATAATATTACACTTAATAGTTGCAGGTCCTTGTTACTTGAGGTTATTTTGCCATAGTTCTTTGATCCTGTGGACCTGTATCATACTGCTGCTCCTCTAGCAATGCTTGATAATCTATTTATAAGCATGCTTCTTGTACCTAAACACCAATTGATATTACTTTGATAAACCATGCAGAGGTTTCACTTCGGCTTGCACATTTACCCATAATTAAGACATCCTTCATAAATTCTATTATTGAGCTCTCCATTGTTTTCAAAAACAATCATCAATATACTTAATCTGATCTTGGCCTCATTAATCTTTTGCTTTTTCTGTCATTTTGTTCAGAGGAAGTCACAACATTGTCTTTTCTAGGACTGCTCCAGAACCATTGCTGCTTTACATACAATTCAACTATTCTAACATAGTGATCTTAGGGAAGACATCTTCAATTTCTTTCCTAGGACTCTTCATGGGCAGATCACTCAGAAATTTATCACTTACCTGACTGTACTCCTCCAAGGGGACTCTTCATAGATGAGTGATGTAATGATATTAATGATGACAGGCACTTTTCTTACTCATTCTTCTTAATGTGATTCATTGTCAATTCTAGCAATATGATGCACAATGTGATCATCATTTAAGGTGCTGATGTTTTATTTCTATTACCATGGCTTCTTGTTGCCTTCTCTTCTTCCATCAATCTGTTAGCTAATTAAAACATCAAATAATCTTCTTCCTCTATAGTTCTCTGTTAGAGGAATTTCCTTTCACTTCTTGATCTCATAGCTCTTCTCATTTCATGGAGCTCTTCTTAGACTACTTTTTGTGGGGTCTATATATGAACTGCTCTCCCCCTGGGATGTTGCTTCATATTTATCACTGGTTGGATATTAGCTTTGTTTCCTATAATAGCTCCCCCTGAGACTAGGATGTATTCATTATGTTATGGAGATAATAGGCTCCCCCTTTCTCTTTTCCTTCCATACTTTATTGGGGTTTTTCATAATGTCTGTACTTCTTTTAAATTCATAGTTTTGTTTGATTTTCTTTGTTTCCATCATATGTCTAGAGTTCTTTAATATATATGGCAGTTTACAGTCCTTTGCTTTGTGGCCAAGCTTGAGGCATATATAACATCTTATTTTATCAAAGTATATTTGAGCTGATGTATAATATTTCATTCCCCTTATTGTTCACATAATTTACAATCAACAGATTTATGTCCAAAGTCATTGCATGTGTAAAAGTAGCCAAGGAAATGATTTGCATACCTGGTGGAAGATTTTCCTTTCCATTTTCTTGCTTGACGGGTTCTTCTCTTTTGCTGTATCCTTTGCTGGTTGGACTGGGTTTTCTTTGCCTTACAATATGCTACAATGTGTCCTTGTTTGTGGCATGAAAAACAAGTGATGCTTCCCATAGGAGGAAAGAACCTTCTTTGACATCTTCCAAATTTATTCAATTCATCCTTAGGAGCATATGAGCCTTTAGCAGTTGATTGTTTCATCCTCTCATTCTCTTTTCTTTCATGTTACTGCTTGATTCTGTTTGTTTCTTTAAAAATCTTGTTCTTGCTAGCTTCCTCTTCTGTAGGAATATTCTGAGCTACTTCATTTTCCTTTACAGCTTTTACAAAGATTATTTTCTTGTTATCTTCTGCCTTGGACTTACTAGTTTCTCCTTCATATCCTATCCTAGTCTTTATGAGAGGTGACCTTTGTGCATTTAGAATCTGGTCCAACTGTCCAGAGCCTTTCATTAGAGGTGTATTCATTAATAGTTCTATTTGGGATTTTTCTACGTTCCTTCTTAGGCTCACTACTTCTTCTTCCAATCTTTCACATTCCTGACTTTTCTCTCTCATTTGTTGCAGTAGAGTGTCTTCTACTTTCTTTGCCTCTTCAAGCTATGTCTTCAGGTCAATAATTTATTTCCTATCTTCATATTCTCTCTCATCACATATTTGCACCACTTTCTTAAGGTCTTTGTTTTCATTTTTCAATTTTTCTATTTCAGTCAAAGCAGTGTCAAGCTTGGCTCTTTCTTCAGCTGTAATTTCTTCATGGTTCTTATCTCCATTCATACTAGCAGGTACTTCATTTGGTTGAATATTTTCCTATTGACATGAATTTTTCTTCTTCTTAATTCTCTTATCCTTCTTGTCAGTGCAGTCTTTAGTGTTTACTCCATGCATGAAGTGTAATCTATCCCAGATTTATTTTGCAGAGGTTAAATCCATTATCAACTCAAGGTCCTTGTTATGAAGACTGTTATATATCACACATTTTGCCTTGGCATTCCTCTATTTTTCTTTCACCGTGGGGGAGTCTGTGCAGTAACCATCACATACAAGCTTCCATACTTCAGGTTCATAAGACAATAATCTTGTTTTAACCTTATCTCTCCATTCAGGAAAGTTTTTCGTACTTAACACAGGTACATTTTGATAGTCCATGACTTAACCAGACCTCCTTCAAGCTATTAGGCTTGCAGCAAAGGAACCGGCTCTGATACCAATTTTTAAACCCTTAGTTAAACTAAGATTGGGGGGGGGGGGTGAATCAGTTTAACACATTCATAAACTTTTAAAACTTTTTCGTTAATACTTGTTTACACCTTCATTTCATGTTCAACTTAACATGTGAGTAATCTTAGAATGTGAGCAGCAAGCATTAATATAAAGTAATAGTAGACTTAATATGAGAGCTGCAAGTATTAAGCAAATGATATAAACCAGATCAACACATAAACATCATGCACAGAGACACCAGATATAAGTGGAAACCCATAAAGGGAGAAAACCACATCTTATTATTGTTGTGATGCAAAGGCAAGCTCCAACTCCCTCTCACCACTGATTTTCTGTAGGGACCAACCTACAGGAGGCTCCTACCTCAATTCTGCAAGCTACAACTTGCAAGGAAGCTCCAAATCCCATCAATTTTCTGCAGGCACCAACCTACAGGAGGCTCCAACCTCAGTTAGCTACAATTGACATTTTATCAAGCTACAACTTGATGTGGAAGCACCAACTCCCATCCATTTTCTCTAGGCACCAACCTACAGGAGGCTTCTACCTCAGTCAGCTACAACTGACATCTATCAAGCTACAACTTGATAGGGAAGCTCCAACTTCCTTACTCTTTCAAAAGAAAAACACTTGTTGATTTACCTTGGATATCAGCTCTGTTCTGTACCTTCTCTTCTGCTGTTCAACAATCCTCATATCTATCCTTATATCATTTCTGCATCTTCTCAGATTCACTATCAGCTCCTCCTTCTTCTTTTCTCAGCTCCTCCTTCTACTTTGCCTCACTACTTCATTTCTACATTCTCTAACTTTTCACAGCATCTCGTTATGCTCCTCCTTCTTCTTATCTTCTCTGCCTCAATTCCATACTCTGCATTCTCTATATTCACTCTCTCTAACCTCTTGCAACTTTCTTATTTTCTTCAACTCTCTTCAATTCTGCTGCACACTCTCTTCTTCTCTTGTTTTATTTTCGTTAACCTTCTCCCCTTGGATATTACCCTTTTTTATACAAAATAGCTTCGTGGATGTTTGTATTCTACTGGGAATTCGAAATGGACAGCCATGTCTCTTTGCCTTCTGCCTTCTCATCTCTTTTATTCGCTCATTCAGAAAATATAACTGTAGGTACCAATTTAACATTACAGTGGGATATTTGTTCTCTTCCGGAGACTTTCCAATGCATCACAAACAATATAAATCAATTAAAACATTTACGTTCAATTACAATGAAAACTCCAACTCAACTCATTCAACCTTTTGGATTGCTGCGCACTTGTCTTTTCTTTGACTGTGTCTATTTTTTTTCCCTCTGCTAGCTCTCCTGTTCTCTGCTATGGTGCAACCACTACATAAGTGTAACTGTGCAATTCAACTCTCAGCGTTATACACATAATAAAACGTTTTAATACTTAGAATGCCCTTACGGGCCCACTTGCTAAACTTGTTCTGTCTTCCGATGCGATGCATTACCGTCCACATACTGGAAATATGTATGTATCATATATATGTGCCTCGGTGCTTTCCTTTCCTCTTTAGCTTTGGATTAATTTACTTGGAGCAAACCTGTTCTTAGTCTTATCTTTGGATGGACCCCACATGCTAGCTATACTCCACTCATGTATTTCAATTGCAATCGCAACATTCACAATACCCCTGTGATTTTCTCTTTTGATTTCTGCCAATGTGATTAGAAAAGGCCCACAATATAGTCAGTCAAATCATCTCCACTGTCCATTATAATAAATTTCATTATGTATTGGCCGCTTTATATTCATATATTGCGATCAAATGTTGTAAAACCTTAGATAAGCCTTTCGTCTTATATTACGATCCAATCCACAATAAATCGAATCACAAACTCTAATATTTGAAAGGATCGGGCCCCACAGTGATCATTTGAATCTAATGTTTGTTTCTCCGATGCGATGAGTCTCCTCCAGAGATTTCTGATTGCGATTGATCGCAATCGCAAAATTCATAACCTGTTCCGCTATGTTGGCTTGTTCTGATGCGATGTGATTACTCCGATTGCGATTAATCGCAATCGCAAATTTTAGTTTCAAGTCCCGCTACCCTACTTTCACTCTGATGCGATTGACCACTGTTCATTTAAATGTGCCGATGGGATTGGATCAGAACTTAAACATATAAACTCATAATTTATAGACCCATCAGGTCTGGAACTTCAATCACAATCGCAACCTATTGTTTACATGTTCCGTTGCACAGTTTTTCTCTGATGCGATCGATGTATTATCCCTCGACCGCTTCCGATTGCGATTAATCGCAATCGCAAGTTTTGGTTGGATGTTTCGATATGCCTATACTCCGATGCTCTGATGCGATTAGGCCAGAATTCAAATACGTGTTAATCACAGTTTATAAGCCCATCGGATCTGGGCTTCAATCGCAATGAAAATTTGCATTTCATATGATCCGCTGCCAACCTTTTTCCGATGCGATTGATGAGGGTCCCACTGTATACGACTTTGTTTGTATTAAGGCCAAATAATAGGGCGCCTTTCATGTATATAGTATGATTCGTTCCTTTGAATATGAAGCGCAACATATAATGTATATGTATATATATATATATATATATATATATATATGCTTTGGTCCTTTGTATATAAAGCACAATATATGTAACGGGCTGCATATATATAAGCTTCTGCTTCCACCTAGGTTACGATTTTTGGAATAAGGTTTATATATATACTTTTCCGCTTGGGTTAAGATTCCCAGAATTGAGTTTATGTATCCTCCGGCTGAGTAATGATTCTCAGAATATTATGTAGGTTTGCACATGGCTCCATTCCATAAAAAATGTCTTTGCCTCTGCTGTGATAACGACTCTGCCTTTGCCTCTGATAACGTCTCTGCCTCTTTATTCGCTGCCTCTGCCTCTACCTTAGCTTTTTTTTTTTCTCTGTCTCTGTCGTTGCTTTCGCTCTACTGTTTGACTGTTACATTTCAACAGTCTTCTTCCACCTGTCTCCTTTGCTTCCTTTGTTTTCTTCTTTGCTGCCTCCTTTTTCTGTCTCTGTCTTTTCTACCTCCATTGCCTTATTGATGGTTTAGGTACTTCTCCTTTGCCATAGGGTTTATTCAACTCTGTTTATAAACCCTGATAGAATCATGATCATCCATGCATAGTCAATTGCACAGAGGAGCCATTTATACTCCCAATTACAGAGTCTCGTCATACTCATGTAATGCTGAACAATTCCTCCCATAGATACAAATGAATCCACCTACAAACACTTCTTCTTGTCTTGGCAGACCTTTTTCTTCTCTTAGCTCTGCCCCTTTTTCAAAATCCAATGGCCCTCATTTTTTCTTCACTACTCTGCACCTTGAATAGCTCTCTGCTTCTTTGTTATCCTCTGCTGCTTGACTGATGTTGCTCCTTACTTCTCTTTTTGTTGTCTTTGCTACCTCTCTTTTTGCCTCTGTTCCCTGTCTTCTACTTTGCCTTATTGCTGGTTCAGGTGCTGCTCCTTTTTGCTCCTTTGCCATCAATGAAAACATTTCCAACATTGAGGTCTACAGAATATGTACAAGTGATGGAAGTGAAACTCTGAATTATGTGGTTGGAGGCTTAGTAAATTCAAAGAGATGTCATGAGGCAGGATCAATGAATGGTTTCGATGAATGGTCCAAAGCATAGATGAAGATAACTAGTGAAACAATTAATAATTGTTGAATAAGTATGCATAATGGTAAGGGAATGGCACAGTGGAAGTTCAATGATAAAATGAAATTGAAAGAGGATATTTGAATTAAATATGATCGATGGGATGGTGTGATGGACTGTCAAAGGCATAGAGGAAATTAGGTGAACAGTAAAACTAGGTTTTGAAAACCGGTGGTATTCACAATTTTAAAAAATGGTAAGTGGAATATCTGGGAAAAATGTGATATCATTCGGCTATTGACACGTAGCATAGGGCGGTATTATAAAATTGTCTATTTCACATTTTTTTTGGGAGTTAAAGTTCTATCTTAAAAAATTGTGACTTTCGTTCGATCTTGAGGTTGAAAGATCCAAGCATTTATTCATTTGATAAAATGTCTATTAACGAGTTAAATATGAATGTGTGGGGCCGATAGGGTAAATTTTGATTTAGTTGAAACAAAAGTGTGAGCCATGAACATATATGTGGTTTATTGAAGTTAACCCTTAGAAGCGAGTTATAGGGGGTTAAGATATTTATATGAGTAGCCGTGTGGTTTATTGGAATTAAACCAAAAAGTTAAATTTGATGAAGTGAAACTATGAAGAACGTTGGAACCGTGAGAAGCAAAGAGATGTGGGACCCAAGCTATATGCATTGGGTTATACTATAACCAAGGTTGAGCATATTTATAGAAAGGCGAGCTTATTTAAAGCTGTAGCACGAAGGTACATATGTGTGGGCCTGAAAGTGTGTATTAAACTCTAAAATGATTTAAATCCAAAGTCAAAGATTTGTGACATGTTCCATGAGCACACTTAATAAGGATCATATAATATACATGATGGATTGGAATGCCACGACCAAGGGTTTACTTTGGGGGTTTTAAAACAGAGTTGGAAGTCAGCGTGTGAAATATAACATGGCCTGGTGTAATGTTCCTTTATACTAAGATTGAAAAAGATAAGAAGGTTTATAAAGCTTGAATGGTATGATTGAAATGTGATGGCGGAGATTATAATACGGTAAGAACCCTATGATTAGAAGATACGTTAATATACCGTGGCGAAGGTTCATGTAACCGTAGGTTTGTTATTTAATCAAAGACTCAGGAAGTGTAGAGTTGTTAAAGCTATGGTCATCATACTTAGACTAACCTGATATATTTCATAAAAGTGGGTTTTAGCCTATAGTTTGTAATCTTGCAAATTAAAGAAAAGAACAGTTCCGCATGTGCAAAGTTGATTGTTCAAATAATTTGTGAACCATAAAAATGTTATATGGGTTATTAACCAACAGTTTATGGTAATTCCCTTTGAAAGGTGCACTCGCCTATAAATAAACCAAAGGAGGAAACCTTGGATAGAGTAGGTCTCAACATATGGTTTTATAACCTTATTTGTAGAAAGCTTCCACATTATTACTGTGACATTACCCAGATTTAAAATTATTTGGGGGCTAAACTTGTAAAGCAATTGTTTGTGCAGTAGATACGCAATTGCAGTGAACAGGAGAGTATGTAGAAATGTTACATGATAACAACTGCCAGATTTAGAACATAATTTGGGAAATTCATTTTTACATGCATAGAAAGTAGGAGAGTATGCAAAACTGTTAACAATGACAGCAAGAGAAAATACAAACGCACAACAAGCCAAGGGCCAAAAAAGGGCTGAGTGAAATTGATTTATGTAACTATAAATGTGAATGTAAATGATTTAAAATTATTTTTATCGTGTGTGATGCAAAGGCAAGTCTCCGTAGCCAAACAAAACTCCACTATAAAACTGAAATTTGTACATATTGCTATATTCCTCTGAATGAGTTGGACAAATAAATGAGAAGGTAGAAGTCAAAGAGTCATGGCTGTTCATTTCAAATTCCCTATGGAATTCAAATAGTTATGAGGTGATCTCCATAAATAATGTTACCAACATATGCATAAAGAAGTTAGAGAATGGAGAAATGAGGCAGAGAGAGTAAGAAAAAGGAGGAGTAGATAAAGAAGATGTGATGATTCAGAAACGATATAAGGAAGATATGAAGGCTAGTGGATAGCAGTGAAGAAGGAACTGAATGGAGCTGATATCAAGGTAAATCAGCATGTGTTTTTCTTTGAAAGAAGTGAGGAAATTGGTGCTTCCATATCAAGTTGTAGCTTAATAGAAGTCAGTTGTAGTTGGCTGAGGTAGGAGCCTTCTGTAGGTTGGAGCCTGCAAAAAATAGATGGAGCTTCCTTAGAAGTTGTATCTTGTAGAATTGAGGTAGGAGCCTCCTGTAGGTTGGAGCCTATAGAAAATTAGTGGTGAGAGGGAGTTGGAGCTTGCCTTTGTATCACAACAATAATAAGATGTGGTTTTCTCCCTTATGGGTTTCCACTTATATCTGATTTCTATGTGCATGATGTCTATGTGTTGATATGGTATATCTAATCTACTTAATTCTTGGTGCTCACATATTAAGACTGTTGTTACATTATCTAATCTGCTTAATACTTTCTGCTCACAAATTAAGATTGCTCACATATTAATTTGGTCATGAAATGAAGGTGTAAATAATTTTAAAAGAAAATTTTTAAAAGTCCATGAATGTGTTAAACTGATTCACCCCCCTCCTAGTTTAACTAAGGGTTCAACAATTGGTATCAGAGCGGGTTCCTTTGGTGTAAGCCTAATAGCTTGAAGGAGTTCTAGTTGAGTCATGGAATATCAAAATGTACCTGTGCTAAATACAACAAACTTTTCTGAATGGAGAGATAAGGTTAAAATAGAATTATCGGCTTATGAACCTAAGTTATGGAAACTTGTATGTGATGGTTACTGCACATACTCTCCCTCTTTGAAAGAAAAACAACAGAATGCCAAGGAAAATTGTGTGATATATAACAGTCTTCATAACAAGGATCTTGAGTTAATAATGGATCTAACCTCTGCAAAATAAATTTGGGATAGATTGCATTTCATGCATGAAGGAGACACTAGTGGCTACATTGTCAAGAAGGAGAAGAGAATTAAGAAGAATAAAAATTCATGTCAACAGGAAAATGTTTAATCAAATGAGGTACCTACTAGTGTGAATGGAAGTAAGTTCCATGAAGAAATTATAGTGAAAGAACAAACCAAACTTGACATTTCCTTGACTGAAATAGAAAGATTGAAGAATGAAAACAAAGACCTTAAGACATTGGTGCAAATATGTGATGAGGGAGAATATGAAGATAAGAAAGGAATTGTTGACCTGAAGACACATATTGAAGAAGAAAGGAAAGTAGAAGACACTCTACTAAAGAAAATAAAGGATAAAATTAAGAAGCAAGAGAAATTGGAAGAAGAAGTAGTGTGCCTGAGAAAGAAATTAGAAAAATCCCAAAGAGAATTATTAATGAATACTCCTCTAATGACAAGCTTTGAACAGTTGGAAAAGATTCTAAATGCTCAAAGGTCTCCTCTCATAAAGGTTGGGATAGGATATGAAGGAGAAACCAGTAAGTCCAAGGTAGAAGATAACAAGAATATCATTTTTGTAAAAGCTGTAAAGGATAATGAAGCAACTCAAAATATTACTACAGAAGTAGAAGCCAACAAGAACATGATTTGTAAATAAAAAAATAGAAACAAGCAGCAACATGAAAGGACAGAGAATGAGAGGATGAAATAGTCAGCTGAAAAAGGGTCATACACTCTTGAATATGAATTGAATAAATTTGGAAGATGTCAGAGAAGGTTATTTCCTCCTATGAGAAGTATCACTTGTTTTTCCTACCACAAACCTGGACATATTGTAGCATATTGTAAGACAAAGAAAATCCATTCCAACCAGCAAAGGATGCAGAAAATGAGAAAAACCCCTCAGCAAGAAAATGGAAAAGACAATCTTTCACCAGGTACACAAATAATTTCCATGGCTACTGTTACGCATGCAACGAATTTAGACATAAATATGTTGAATGTAAATTATGTTAAAAAATGGGAACAAAATATTATACATCAGCTCAAATGTACCTTCGTAAAATAATATGTTATGTATTCCTCAAGCTTGGTCACAAAGCAAAAGACTGTAAACTGCCATATACATTAAAGAACTCTAGACAGATGATGGAACCTAAAAAAATGAAACAAAACTATGAATCAAAAATAAGTTCAAACATTATGAAGAACCCTAATAAAGTATGGAAGGAAAAGAGAAAGTGGGAGCCTTTTACCTCAATAACATAACGAATCCATCATAGTCTCAGGGGGAGCTGCTCTAGGAAGCAATGCAAATATCCAATCAGTGATAGATATGAAGAAACATCCCAAGAGGAGAGAAGTTCATAAATAGTCCCCACAAACGAAGTCTAAGAAGAGCTCCATGAAATAACAATAGCTAAAAGGTCAGGAAGGGAAGTAAAATTCCTCTAACAGAGAACTATAGAGGAAGAAGATTGTCTGAAGCACACAATAGCCAACAGGTTGATGGAAGAAGAGAAGGTAGCAAGCAGCCATGATGGTAGAGGGAATTTCAACCAAGAACATGTAAGCTAAAATGACATCAACACATTAAGTGATGAATGGTTAAAATTAAAAAAAATTATGTTTCGAGCTACAGAACTGGAAAGACCCATAAAGGATGATCACATTGTGCATCATACTACTAGAATTAACAATGAATCACTTTAAGAAGGATGAGTAAGAAAAGTGCCTATCATCATTATGTCATTACATCATTCATCTATGAAAAGTCCCCTTGGAGGAATGCAATTAAATAAGTGATAAATATCTGAGTGATCTGCCCATGAAGATTCTTACTATATAAATTGAAGATGTCTTCCGAAATATCTTTATGTTAGAACAGTTGAATTATATATAAAGCAAAAATGATCCTAGAAAGGAAAATGCAGTGACATTGTTTTAAACCAGAATGAAAAAATAAGAAAAAGGTTAATGATGCCAATATCAGATTCAGTTTATTGATGATTGTTGTTGAGAAAAGTGGAGAGCTCAATAGGAGAAACTATGAAGGTTGTCTTAACTATGGGTACATGTGCGAGTTGAAGTGAAATTACTGCTTGGTTTATCAAAGTAGTATCGATTGGTATGTGGATCATGCAGTCTACCTATCAGCAGAATAACCATGTGTCATCAATAGAGAAGTGGTATGGTACAGGTCCTCAAGGTCAAAATTACATCAAGGTAGTATTCCCAACATTATCTACATTACTAAAGCATGAAAAGGTTAATAACAGTGCTAAAAGATCATTATTTTGTTTAAAATCGAAGCATTATATTGAGCATTGAAGCAGTATCTATTTATATATATAACTGCATGCCTTCCTGAAGTCAGTACATATATATCTTCAAGGCCTCTTTCTTAAGGTCATTCATAAAACAGTGTGAAGTCCGTTTGCTGAGATTTCAATTAAACATCTTGAATATGTTTGTGTGAAAGATCATCATGATAAAATATTTAAAGTATCTAAAGTATGAAGGGCTATTTTATCATTGAAAAGAGGTTGATCATTGACATACATACCCCCTTATTCATAAATAAAATTGCATGGTTGATAAGTGAGACTGACCAATACATTGAATGTATCTAGCCACAAGGGTTTGTTTTGAAAGTACATTGTACAGGCAGTAAAGTCATTTGGTCTCTTAGATTGAAAGATATCATCTAATCTCACAATAAGTTGTAAGCTCTTGATTGATCACATCAGTAACAAGGACCTTTGAACTACTAAGTGTAATATCCTTGTCAGCATCCTAGCCCATATCACCACCAGCAAGCAGGAAAGGTTAACCACAACTATAAAAGATATATTGGCATCATCATAATTGAAGAGATGTTGTACTGCAGATGTGTATTACAGAAGAAGACATATTCCATCTACAATCTTCCTCAACAGATATGTATTTCTGATGAAGATCATACTAGAGACTGAAGTATATTTGAAGCATTCTCAGTATTTTAGCTTTGGCCAATGATGCATCTATGATTATATAAGTCTGATTATATATGGTTATTCTATCATCACCTACACTCTATATAAGTGCAAGGAGTTTGTGCTTTGGGATGGTATCAACTTACTGTGTATATACAAGTTCAATAATTCTCAAAAGTGTTCTCCCGACATCTCTTGTACATCAGTGTGAGTAGCAAGGTATAAAGTCAAAAGAAGAAGGCCTAAAGACAACTCAAAGAAAAGAAATGAAAAGATATAATCCACATTGGGAGATGTGCAACCCTTTGCCATTGATGTCAAAGGGGGAGGAAAAGCAAGCAAAAGAAGATATGAAAAGGAAGACAAAACACACCTTTAAGAATGAAAGGGGGAGGAAGACTTGGAGGAAGCATTGGAGTATTGGTGGATGTATTGCCATCAATTCCAAAGAGGGAGACTGTTGGAAATATTGTCATTGATGGAAAAGGAAAACAAAAGAGAAGAAAGGAGAAACATTAGACAAGAAACAGAGGCAACAAAGGTAGCAAAGATAGACAAGGAGCAGAGAGGTAGCAGAGGCAACAAAAAGAGGCAGTAGAGAGAACATTAGACATGAAGCTGGAGAGGCAGAAAGCCATTGGTAGAAGGCCATTGAATTGAAGATCTGGCCAAACAAGAAGTTTTGTAAGTGAAATCATTTATATGTTATGAAAGAATTTGTCTCATCATTTCATGAATATTATTCAACTTAAATGTTGTGTGGTATGCCTTTAGTTCAATAAGAATGTGTATGAACAATGTGTGATGAAACCCTGTACCCAAGATTTTAAATTGGTTTTGTGTATCACTGAATAAATCGACATTCATGTTGATGTTGTGATATGGAATTAATTGTGTATAGAATTAAAGAATCGATGTTAATTGTCGTGACCTTCAATTGAGAAGTTGTAGGGGTTTGCATACATATTTGGAAAGATTTATTTAGGTTGAATTTGTTAAAGATTATAGTCATCGATCACTGCAAGGATCGATGACTTAGATTTGAAATCGAATTTTAAATATAGAGTTCGGGAAGTGATACCACGGGGTTGAACTGAGTTGGGATTCTGCTGTATGGAATCCGTGTGCGAAACAGTGAATTAAAGGAAGTGTGAAGTGATTGAGGTCTACAGAATATGTAAAGATGATGGAAGTGAAACTTTGAATAATGTGGTTGGAGGTTTAGTAAATTCATAGAGATGCCGTGAGGCAGGATCGATGAATGGGTTCGATAAATGGTCCAAAGCATGGATGAAGATAAGTAACTAGTGAAACAATTAATAATTGCTGAATAAGTAGGCATAATGGCAAGGGAATGGCGTAGTGGAAGTTCAATGATACAACAAAATTGAAAGAGGTGATTTGAATTAAATAGGATCGATGGAAAGGTGCGATGGACAGTCAAAGGCATAGAGGAAAGCAGGTGAACAGTAAAACTAGGATTTTAAAACTGGTGGTATTTGCAATTTAAAAAAATGGTAAGTGGAATGTCTGGGAAAAATGTGATATCGTTCGACTCTTGATAGATAGCATAGGGCAGTATTCTAAAACAACCTATTTCGCATTTTTTTTGGGAGTTAAATTTTTCTCTTAAAAAAGTGCAACTTCCATTCGATCTTGAGGTTGAAATATCCAAGGGCAATCACATCACCGAGCTGCGGGGTTGTTAACGCAAGGTATGAGCAACGTTTATTCATTTGATAAAATGTCTATTAATGAGTGAAATCTAAATGTGTGGAGCCAATATGGTAAATTTTGATTTAGTTGAAACGGAAGTGTGAGCCATGAACATATATGTCGTTTATTGAAGTTAACCCTTAGAAGTGAATGATAGGGTGTTAAGATATTTATATGAGTAGCCATGTGGTTTATTGGAATTAAACCACAGAGTTAAATTTGATGAAGCAGAACTATGAAGAATGTCGGAACCATGAGCAGCAAATATATGTGGGACCCAAGCTATATGGATGGTTATACTATAACCAAGGTTGAGCATGTTTATAGAAATGAGAGCTTATTCAAAGTTGTAGTAGAAAGGTACATATGTGTGGGCTCGAAAGTGTGTATTAAACTCTCAAATCATTTAAATCCAAAGTCGAGGATTTGTGACATGTTCCGTGACTACACTTAATAAGGATCATATAATATATATGATGGATTGGAATTCCGTGACCAAAGGTTTACTTTTGGGGGTTTTAAAATAGAGTTTGAATTCACCGTGTGAAATATAATGTGGCCTGGTGTAATGTTCCTTTATACTCAGATTGAAAAAGATAAGAAGGTTTATAAATCTTAAATGATATGATTGAAATGTGATGGCGGAGATTATAATACGATAAGAACCCTATGATTAGAAGATACGTTAATATAACGTGGCGAAGATACATATAACCGCAGGTTGGTTATTTAATCAAAGAGGGAAGTGCGGAGTTGTTAAAGCTGTGGTCATCATACTTAGACTAAACTGATATATTTCATAAAAGTGGGTTTTAGCCTATAGTTTGTAATCTTGCAAAGTAAAGAAGAGAACATTTCCCCATGTGCAAAGTTGATTGTTGAAATAATTTGTGAACCATAAAAAGGTTATATGGGTTATTAGCCAATAGTTTATGGTAATGCCGTTTGATAGATGCCCTCGCCTATAAATAAGCCAAAGGAGGAAACCTTGGTTAGAGTACGTTTCAACATATCATTTTATAACCTTATTTGTAGAAAGTTTCTGCATTATTACTGTGACATTGCCCAGATTTAAAATTATTTGGGGGCTAAACTTGTAAAGTAGTTATATGTGTAGCAGATACGCAATTGCAGTGAACAGGAGAGTATGCAGAATTGTTACATGACAACATCTGCCAGAATTAGAACATAATTTGGGAAATGCATTTTTACATGCATAGAAAGCAGGAGAGTACGTAGAACTATTAACAATGACAGTAGTAGAAAAGACAAATGCACAGCAAGCCAAGGGCCCAAAAAGGGCTGAGTGAAATTGATTTATGTAACTGTAAATGCAAATGTAAATGATTTAAAATTATTTTTATTTTGTGTGATGCAAAGCCAAGTCTCCATAGGAAAACAAAAATCCACTGTAAAACTGAAATTTGTACATATTTCTATATTCCTCTGAATGAGCTGGACAAATAAATGAGAAGGCAAAAGTCAAAGAGTCATGGCCGTTCATTTCGAATTCCCTGTGGAATGCAAACAATTATGAGGTGATCTCCATAAATAGTGTTACCAACATATGCATAAAGAAGTTAGAGAATGGAGAAATGATGCAGAGAGATTTATAAGAAGGAGGAGTAGATAGAGAAGATATGATGATTCAAAAATGATATAAGGTAGATATGAAGGATGGTGGACAACAGTGAAGAAGGAACTGAACAGAGCTGATATCCAAGTAAATCAACATGTGTTTTTCTTTGAAAGAGGTGAGGAAGTTGATGCTTCCATATCAATTTGTCGCTTGATAGAAGTCATTTGTAGCTGGCTCAGGTAGGAGGCTCTTGTAGGTTGGAGCCTACAAAAAATATATGGGAGTTGGAGCTTCGTTGCAAGTTGTAACTTGCAGAATTGAGGTAGGAGCCTCATGTAGGTTGGAGCCTACAGAAAATTAGTCGTGAGAGGGAGTTGGAGCTTTCCTTTGCATCACAACAATAATAAGATGTGGTTTTATCCCTTATGGGTTTCCACTTATATCTGTTTTCTATGTGTATGATGTCTATGTGTTGATATGGTATATCTAATCTGCTTAATTCTTGTTTCTCACATATTAAGACTACTGTTACATCATCTAATCTTCTTAATACTTGCTGCTCACAAATTAAGATTGCTCACCTATTAAGTTGATCATGAAATGAAGGTGTAAATAATTTTAAAAGAAAATCTTTAAAAGTCCATGAATGTGTTAAACTGATTCACCCCCCCTCTCAGTTTAAGTAAGGGTTCAACATCAACACACTCTCCTATGTTTTAGCACAAAGACTTTCTTGTGCTTGCAACTCCTTTTATATATTCTAATAAATATCTACTAATTTTTGTTAATTTAATTTCTCTATAGGATGATTATATGGAATTAAACCTCAACCAACGTCTCATGGTTTGAATCAATTTAATAATTTTTGTAATGGACATAGCTTTCAAGAATTGATAGGTTAATTGGAATTATTCCACCTAGGAGTTTCCCCATGGATTCTTACCTTTTGTTGTTACGGTCCAAGAGAGTAAGAGTTTGTTGTAATTTGTTAAAGTAAAATCAAGAATAAAATCCTTCAAACTCCTCCCCTTAGGTGAAATGAAAAAATTGTCTAATGTGCGTGGTGTTCTCTTTAACCTAGTGTATCTTGTAACTAGGAGTCTTTTTTTTCAGCAAGTGCTTCATGTGACTCATGGAATTAAGTACTCCACTTTCAAATATATAAAATGATCCTAGAATATCACACAAGAGATTATCAAATTCACTTAATGATATTACACTTGGATACCATCTTCTCCACCAATGTCATTGGTCCAATGATTCGTCTCCTTATCTCAAAATGAATATGAGACTAAAAATAAGTAGTATATTCTCCACATGATATATATATTTGACAACAACTAATAAATAGAGAAGATAATCCCAATCAGTATTGTGCTACCTTCTCCATGTTTGTTGGTTCCTTACTTGTCTGTATAACCTAGACATCTCAAAATATATTTCCACATGTTATCTCATATTGAGCATGTCTTCAAGGGTATAACCCCACATAGGGACTTTGATCCCCTTGAGATTGTTTAGTATTTTAGCCTCTTCTATATTTTTCTCATGCTTAATATTCTAGGCTTATTTTTCATGCGTGATGATGTTAGGTCCGTATAACAGTAGTGTATCCCCTTATTGTTATTATTAGTATAGCCCCTTGTTTTTATTGTGCCCATGTACTCCCCATATTGTTATTATTGTTACACATAGAAGCCCACTATTTTTAATGTTATGCCCTTATATTATTATAGTTATGTCAGCTTTAATTATATTGTGACCCCTTAGACTACTATATATATAAAGGAGGTTTTATCATTTTAATCATGGAAGAATTGCGGTGCCTCTAATTTTTTGATGTGCCCCTCAGGAAAAAACACCCGAGGGTGGTGGCATAACCAGTTGTGAGGCAAACTTCAAGACGTTGACTAGTTGCTACCTAGTTGTAACTATCATTGTTTTGGGTGTGTTGGGGTTGTGCTTATGGCTTGAAAACTTATATCCTCCTTCCCCTATTCTAGTTATGGTGTGCTGGAGGAAAAATATTAACTAGGGGTTTTTGAAGGGTGTTGGTGGAAAATGCTTGGTGGGAGGTCAGGCTTGGAAACAATTATAGACTTATAATGGGGAGGCTGTGGGAGGGCTCATGTCTGGTTGGGTGTGTGTCAGTGATCGATTCCATTAGAGCGTTAGTGTTTCACTTGGTCATTCTAGTAAGAGTTATTTGGGTTTCGCCATCAAGCCAATGATCCAAGTTCTCCTTATGAGTATGTTGTCGGCAGAAAACGAGTGAGTAAGGTTGCTTCGGCCTGGGAGAAGTATTTAGGTAGAGTGGAGGCTCCAACCATGCTAGAATTTTTTTTTGAACAATTAAGAGATGTCGAGGCCAACATGGACATCATAACAGAGAACTGTTATGAAGACTCAAATTAATCGGTAGCCTTTACGAATGACATTAATTTCATCCTCAATGAGACTCTACATCAGCTCGAGAGCATTCGAAGAAACTAGAGATTTTTGACGGTTTGTGGGACGTCGAGGCCCAAGTATAACACATCAACTTTCATATGTACGCATGAGATGGATTCCGAGTAGTTACTCCTGGCCTTCGTCCTCACTACCCTTCGTGACATGAGACTCATAGGGTCATTGTATTTTTTGCCATATTTTTTCTATAGATAGTTACTAAGCCTTTGAGAAATAATGGCTGTATGGTTATATATAATTCTTTCTCAGACATCCCTCGCTCTCAACTCTAGTCTTCATGAAGCCACACAGCTCTTAAAGATATTTTTGTACTTTTGTTGTAAAGTTTGACAATATAATATTGTTGTGTTGATAGACAGATAAAAAAAATGAAAAAATTTATTTTAATTCACTAGGCCATTTTTAAGAGATATCTAAGTCTATCACAACCAAATTGAAAGTTTGATATATGCCATTTTTCACCATAAAAAAGTAATGGTGTTCTTTAATGCATATCAACCAATACTAATTGGTTCTGATGGTTGAGTGTAGATGTAGGTGGATAGAATTAGTAAATCATGGCTACCTTTGATGTACTATGGTTGAGTAAGTCAAGTTTTCTTGATCTCCATTGACTTATTTGACTATAATTGACCATATTGTCTTTAGCTATATAAGGTAAATGAAACTTAACTATAGTTGATGATGATATGAAATGTGTGATTATGTTTGACAATGTTTTCCCATATTGTTAATGATTGAACATTCATTCCCATGTTTGATCATGATATGACCATGGTTAGCCATCATGAAAAATGAAGTAAAGAGAAGATGGGAGGACATAATCAAAGGAAGAAAGAAGTACGAAGCACAAAAATATAGGAGGTACAAATATTTAAAATTATGGAGGACAACTCAAAAACTATTTTATAACATGAACGCCTCACAAAACCAATGGTTTGAAGCCTTTATTGTCTCCTAATAAAATGTGAATATTTCCAACTATTGAAAGTGTACATATTGGATGCGCAACATAATGGGATTTTTACAATAGTGATCCTCAGTTTTTTTTATATTATATTATATAAAAACCCTTGAGCACTACCCTTGGTCATCAAGGTGCTAAATTTTACCAATTAAGCCCTAAAATACCTAGGAAAAAACACCATACCAACATTTAATAAAAAACTACAAATTATATATATATATATATATATATATAGTCACAACCTCTTATAATAAAGGTGTTAACATCAAGCCTTGACATACTGTCATATTGACTTAATATTAGAAGGTGCAAGAATGAATAATTTATCATATTCTACTACATATAGTTTCCTAAGGAGGTGCTTAAGTATAGCAATGAAGGCCAAAATTCCTTCAACATATCGGCATATTGGAAAATACATATGTTCAAAATATTTTCCAACATTATGATATTTTTAACCTCTTGGTTATTCCTTGGTCAAGGAGATGCTTAGATGTATAATATAAGAATTATGGTCATCAGCATATCAACTATGAAGAAAATGGATGAAGCACACACATTGAAATTTGTCGATATTGCGATGTCGGAGTGCCCAATTTATGTCAACAGACACAAAATTCGATGACGTCCATAACAATATTTCTCATCGGTAATCATAAGCCTGTGTTTTCTGAGAAATTTTGGTGTTAAATTTTTATGGGGATTCTACAATATTCTCGTACAAGAATCTAAATTTTAAAATTTTATGTTTGACTCTCTAGATAGGAAAATCACTGTGAAAGGAAGTATGCCATCTAGAGCCCACTTTATCGGAAAATTGAGTTATATTAAAATTTCCATATCCTCTTATTAGAACATACCTATTAGATAATAGGATCAGGTAAAAAAAAACCAATATTTAATGAAAAAATTCTCGTCCAAAGCGTTGAGAAAGCCATGTTAAAATATTTTGAAAATTTCTCCAAGAAGCAATCTGAAAGAACTTTTATGTGCTACTTGGGAATATTTTTTAATGCTAAGGTTCATAATTACTAATCCATGGAATGTTACACTGAAGCTAGATTTGAGGTTATGAAGAGTAAGAAATGCTTGGACAATTCCTTGTTGTATGTCATGTTGATATTTATACTCTCCAAGATCTGAAATGTTGGATGGGAGGAAGTGCCGAATTTAAAATTTGGTATTGAGGAAAGCATCAAATTATAGATGTTTCATGTTGGTAAAGAATAGATATGAAATGTGGTTTGAAGGTGGAACCATAAAATCATAAAGTATTACGAAGGAAAAGCATGATTTTGGATGGGATCAAATAATAGACCATGTAGTAGTGACTAAACTTAGTGACTAAATTGGATCAGTTAATAGAACATGTAGTTTAAAAAGATAGTATTTGAAGGAAGCACTTAGCTCAAATATAACTGACCATGTAGTAGTGACCAAACTGGATAAGATAATAGATCATGTAGTTTTAGAAGCTAGTATTTGAAGGAAGCCTCTAGTTAAAATATGGGTTGTATGAATTGTTTATAAAAGAACATAGTTCAAATTATGTTGTATGACTTGTTTGTAAAAAAATTAAGTAGATTAAATGAGTAAATAGTAAAGAGTATTGTTGTTTATTGTATGTTGTGCTTACTAATTATTATTGTAATAGTAGGTTGATTCCTAAAAGGAATCATCATTTAATGAAGTATTATTGTTTTTCTCTTAGAAACATTTCCAAGTATATCTTCTATTTCCTGTGAAAAAGGTGAACCACTTAAGTGCATTATCTACATTAGTGGAATGGATGTTTTGCTTTATTGGAGTGATTGATCTCCAATGGTAGGGAGACCCAGAAAATGACTAGCTTCACCACACTAGAAGAGGGGAGCTATACAACTTATTAGCTAGTTAAAAATAACAAAATAATAGTTACATTATGTAAATTTCTCAACATGTTCTATGCCATTTCAAATTAGGGCACAACACTGAAGAAGATAGAACATACTAAAAGATCTATAGAAGACAAGCCAAAACAGAGATAAGAGATGGTGATGTTACGGCGATTAGCAGGATGCTTCTACCAGCAAAGTCTTCAATAGGTCATTCGGCCAAGCGTGTCACACATAACCCCAGAATAATCCAAACAAATAATACGCAGCTCCAACGCTATCCAGAGAGATAATTCCTCCACATGTATGTGTGTCAAATGAACTCCAAGTCTCTCCAATATATAGGAATCTTTGGGGGTGTGTGACACGTCCTTTAAGACATTTAAGTCAATATTTTATTCCAGGCCGACCCAGCACATAAGTGGAATAAATTCAAAGTACATGTTCTGCTCATTCGATCGAGATGATCTTTAGATCAATCTTACACCTCTCCGAAAGAGGAATCCAATAAAAATATTGTGATCGTCATCTGAGCAGCACAACCGGAGTTTGGACCTAGTTGTCCAATTTTAACACTCCCTCTCAACTAGGGAGAACTCCGTCCACTAGTGCAATCCAAACATCGTGCGTCATCCCGCCGTAACTTGCTTTGCTGGCCTCTTTATTTCAGAACAAAAGTGGGTTAGTCACAAAGACATCATTCCCGGCTGACAGATTCAGCCCAGAGGTCAAAACCTCTATCGGACTCACAAAGAGTCTCCAACCAACCCGAAGTTGGTTCATCTGACCCGAAGTCAGGCAGAGGTCCGAGACCTCACAAGACTTGATCCCAGATCAAGTGGTTGGACCGTGCCATCCTAGATAGAGAGTACGGCAAGTTCTGATGCGTCCATCAGTCTTTGCTACTAGTCTCTAGCCTTTCCCATCTCATTAGCCAAATGAGAGGTACTTCCCATGAGCCCTGAACTCAATGGCTAGGATGCATATGGGGCACAGATAAATGAGAGGCGAACCAACTCAATAATCACAACGGTGGGGCAGAAGCACCATAAGTGCTTATAGCTCCGAGAAGCTATCCCCAAAACCCCCTCTGAGCTCCCGAAGCTCATCGTCCAACAGGACCCTCAGAATAGGGTCGTTCCATGATTCCAAGATTCTCATGGAAGGTTAGGAACATGACCTTCCCCAAGGGCATTGTGAGAATATCTGCGACCTGCTCATTAGTTCCTATATGATCGAGCCTTACGGCGCCTCGCTGTACCATATCCCAGATAAAGTGGTACCAGCCATCAACATGCTTGGATCAATCGTGGAACACAGGATTCTCAGTCATACGAATCCCACTCTGGTTATCACAGAGTATCACAGTGGTATCTAGCACATGTCCAAACAGCTCACTAAAGAGCTTTCGCAACCAAACTGCTTCACAACAGGCCATACTTGCTGCAATCTATTTGGCCTTAGCGGTGCTCAAAGCCACCGACTTCTGCTACCTGCTCATCCATGAGATCGAAGCAGAACCAAGATTGAAGCAGCATCTCGATGTGCTCTTACGATCCACCACACTACCAGCCCAATCGGCATCAGTATATCCACGGAGTGTCATACTCCCGAAAGTGTATCTCAGCCCATGGTCTATCATGCCTCAGAGATATCTCAAGAGTTACTTGGCACCAACCCAGTGAATGTTATGATCAACCATGTGTTGACTCAAAGTGTTCACTGCACAGCATATGTTCGAACAAGTGTTCATTAAGAACATCAGGGTCCCTATGAGTTAACGATACTCAGTAGGACAAGCCCCGCAACACTGCTACTCACTTCTTAAAGTTGAGTTCCATGGACTTACAGTCCATCCTACCAGAAACTTCATAATGTATTTTCCTTGAGAAAGGAAAATCTCGCTAGGTCTCTGCTAGACCTTCAGGCCTAGACATCAGTCCTAGGTCCTTCATCTCGAATTCAGCAGCGAGCTCCCTCTTGCACTGATGAATGAGAGGGTCAGCACCTGTCAGGAAGAGGTCATCCACATACAGCACCTGAATGAGAGGTTTTCCCTTGACAACCTTGAAGTAAGGGTTCGGATCAGCATTACTTCGAGTGAAGCCCAGCTTCATCAAGTAGCTATCTATCGTCTTGTACCAATCTCAGGGTGCTTGTTTCAGCTCATAGAGGGCTTTCTTCAACCTGTAGACATGGGTGTCCCAATCTTGGACTGCCAACCCCAAAGGTTGCTCCACATATATCTCTTCCTTTATCACACCATGCAGAAAAAAAGCGGTCTTCACATCATTTGATGAAGACTCCATCCTTGCGTAGCAGCAAGGGCTATAATAGATCGAATGGTGGTATCTTGAGCCACAGGTGCAAATATGTCATCATAGTCTATATCTTCCTCACAGGCAATGAATCTTGCCTTGAACTTTTCAGCACTTCCAACAGATCTATGCTTGATCTTGTAGAGCCATTTCGAGGTGACAACTGCTTTGTCCTATGGTATTGGAAACACATTCCAGACATTATTCTTCATAATGGACTCATACTCTTCATGCATAGTATCCTTCCAGACTTAATGCTCTATGACTTCCTCAAAGGATCTAAGCTCAGATTGTACAAAAGTACTCATGGCTGCTAGATGTCCCGGAATTTATATGGCTTCTTGATTTTCCTTCGGAATTTCCCCCTCTGAAGCCATATGTCCCTGAGCCATGAGGATCTTCTTTCATTGAACAAAAGTATCCATTCATGAGCATATTCGAGCGGGTCCACACTATGCGTTGATTATTTTATTTGATCCCAGGTATGACGGCAGACCAGATTCCATGTCTGCAATTATATCAGCTAGCCGCTGCCGCGTCCAATACCATACAACGTCTAATGCAACCGCAGACCGTCTTATTCGAACCTTCTTTGATTATGTCAATTATCTGAATTAACAAAAGTCGACGTCAATTTTCATAATTTACTGAAGCCGTGTTTAATCTGTGCACCGAGAAGCCCTGCCGCTCCAAAAAAAACAAGACAGCCTTGCATACGAAAAGAACTGGCCACAGCGAGTTTACGGATAGGGTGGAGGAGGCTGCAAAGAGGTTTTAGAATAACCCACATCTCGCTGATTGCAGCCCTATCTAGGTTGGGCGTTGTCTTCTTCCAAGCCTCTAATACCATGTAAATTTCTCAACATGTTCTATGCCATTTCAGATTAGGGCACAACACTGAAGAAGATAGAACATACTAAAAGATCGATAGAAGACAAGCCAAAACAGAGATAAGAGATGGTGACGTTACGATGATCAGCAGGATGCTTCTACCAGCAAAGTCTTCAATAGGTCATTCGGCCAAGCGTGTCACACATAACCCCAGAACAATCCAAACAAAGAATACGCAGCTTCAACGCTATCCAGAGAGAGAATTCCTCCACATGTATGTGTGTCAAATTAACTCCAAGTCTCTCCAATATATAGGAATCTTTGGGGGTGTGTGACACGTCCTTTAAGACATTTAAGTCAATATTTTATTCCAGGCCGAAGCAGCACATAAGTGGAATAAATTCAAAGTACATGTTCTGCTCATCCGATCGAGATGATCTTTAGATCAATCTTACACCTCTCCGAAAGAGGAATCCAATAAAAATATTGCGATCATCATCTGAGCAGCACAACCCGGAGTTTGGACCTAGTTGTCCAATTTTAACACATAACATATTAAAATAATAATAATTAGCATATGCACCACATGTAGATATTGAAATAATAATAACTAGCATTTGCACCACATGTTGCAAAAGAAAAGCCTTAAGGAAATAGCATGGGAAAGAGTAGCGTAGAAGAAATAAGATTTTGCAGAGAAGGAACCATCGTGAAGGAATGAAAGGAAAATTCTGATCCATGGAAGCAGGTCGTGGAGGTTTCAAAGACATTGTTGATAAGACTTATCAATGAGAAAATATTTTTTTAGATATTGAAATATTAAATTGGGGATGAAAACATATATGTAAACCAACATAATTTGTTCACATATATAAAAATTTTGTTATAGATATTGAAATAGGAAATTGGGGAGAAAATTCTTTGGTGATTAATAATCATCCAAAAGAAGCATGAAATGAGCATGTAACTCAAATAAGATATTTTAAATAGATTCAAGTACAATCTATCTAGCATAGATTTAAACAAAGAGAATTTTTACTAAAGAAATAGAGTTTAATCCAAGTTCATATACATATGCCAATTACATTCATCACTTAAGAGTAGTAAAAAATAAAACAACACATTTGTAGAGAAAATTATAACACACTATCACATTTTTCTTATCAGAGTTAAACACTACTATATGCAACAATCATGGATTTCATCACTTAGAGCAGTAAAAACAAGTTCATTGAGAAAACAACTCCAATACATTTGTAGAGAAAATTATAACACACTATCACAATTTTCTTATCATAACTAAATTCTCTTAGCTTATTCTTAATTGATGAAAAATATAGAATTTTTAGGGTGTTGTTCTATGTGCACTAAAATTTAGATGATGTCCATCACAATGTATGGGGTTCATTGCAACCATGGATATATTGTGTGAGTTGTTGTGATTTTTTTCATGTGGCTAAAACTTAGTTTTGGTTGTGACCTAGCTATCATGATTCAAATTTTTTTTATAATCTCATATCCTTATAGAATTAGATATATTATGTGAGCTAATGTGATGTTTTGTTTGTCACAATGATTCAAAAATCAGTTATTATACCACAATATTGACTTTCTCACTCGAGAGTAAATTGAGCGGTTATTATTACAAGCAGAGTAAATTGACTGGTTATTGTTAGAAATTGTTGTATAAGATGAGAAAACTTATACAAAAAACCCTAAGGATTGAGTGAGTATTTTCTTTTGTAAGTTTTGTTTGGAATTGAAAAAATAATACACATATAAAATCTAAAATTATGTAGTGAAAATTTTGTTTAAAATTTCATAATAAAAGGTTGAGTAAGTTTGACATATATAATATGAAAATTGTTTATGATTATAAAGTAAAAAACATGTGAAATTTTTTAGCTACAATTAGGAAATTAAAGATATGTATATAGTTTGTTTTGAACGGAAGAAATTTGATATTCATTAACAAACAAAAAATCCGAAAAAATATCTATATAGTTACAAAGTGTTATGTAGTTAAAAACTATTATAATTAAGTAATTAATGGTAAATTTAGTGTTATTTACGAAATTAGAAATGTGAAATAATTTGGAAATTAAAAAAAAAGCACATATTTTAAAAAGATCATTGTTAATTTAATTTTTTTATATATTTAGAAATAATACTCATGAATAATAAAGCAATTGTAACATAAATAATATATAACAAAATAATGATGTATTTTTGGAATAATAAAATAGTTGTAACAAAAATAATATACGCATTATGCATGAATACAGTCACTCAATAACATGGGTTGTTTTTATAATTTATTATTATTAGACATATTAATTTCCCTTTTTAAATAAAGTACATTCCACATGAATACATTGGGTCAATACCATGGGTTGTTTTTATAGTTTATTATTATTTTATTATTTTTAATTTTTATTGTATTTTGATTTTGTTAAAATGTCCACTACATTATGTCAATCCTTTTATTTAATTTCAATCATCTAACATTTGATCCAATGGCTTAGACATGGGAGTTGTTTTAAAATAGTAATGCCTTAAGGTGGAATAATAATAATAAAATCAGTGCAAAATACTTTAGTTTCCATCTATAATTTTACTGCAAACTTTCTATAAAGAAATCAAGTAACAAAAAATAAAAATATTTTTACTTTTTAGTATGAGATATATGTAATCCCTTCAAATATTTAATTCCTCCATGACTTAGGGAGTTGGAATATGATATGTAAAAAAATGTTATTCATAGTACATGATATCTAATATATTCATTGTTCAATTGATATGTAGTATTATAAATAGAATTATATTATTGAACAAAATAGAACTTGCAATATCCAATTTGTATAAAGGTATAAATAATATATATATATATATATATATATATATATATATAAAAGGTAGTCTAAAAAAACCCACAAAATAACCCAAAAATTTGGGTATGATTATCGAACATTTTGGCAAAGATTTTTGAAAATCTAGGTTATAGTTGTCAAACTTCAATATTCTGGGTGCCCTAAAGATTTTTGATGGTGTTGAATCCATTTCCACCATAAAAATGAAATTAAAACACTCCAAAAAAACTTGCAATCAAAAAACTATTGTCCCACTATTCTATTGCTTCAATAGACAATTCCTATATATATAGAATTTAAAACAATATTAATAAAAAAAATAATTCAAAGAGAATTAAGATGGACCTATGCTAACATTACTTAGTTAAACTATATTTTATAATTATTTTATAACTATAATTTTTTTTTAACCTTTCAAATTATAAAATTTTCAAATGTTTTAAGTGATCAAATACATCTCATCCTCATTACAAAATGATAAGTGAATATAATCAATTAGAACATTATAATCCATGAAAATAAAATATTACAATTATTTCGAAAGAACAATTTTAAAAATTTGGGGTCAATGCTCATTTTTGGTGACCTGTGATAGCCCCCAAAAACAACAAAACCAAGTAATCTTAGCTCAACTGTTTAAATTAATCAGTCCAGATTTTGATTTTCTGGAAAATGGGAATGTATACGTCCAAATAGATATAATTGGAGCTAGACAACCGGTAGAATGGGTTATCTATTCTCCTTAGAAATTTATTTATGCGATGTAAGGATGCCATTCCAGTAAAAGCAATCTGCAAATTACAAAGCATTCACTACATTAACTGAGATTTGTTTGTTTATTAGAGTATTTAATACAGTATTGAGATTAATTATTCAAAAAACAAACACATTATCATGGCTTGTTCCTCGTCTTGGGGCAACATGAAGGTGGGCAATGGTGGGCGTACCTGACCGTTAAATCTAAATCTATTCCATTCGTCTGAGGAATCATGAGTCCGAGTTGTTGCAGTATAGGACTCTTTGTCATAAAATTCGTTCGATTCAAACATATTTAAAACTTTTTTATCATCTCAGATCTTTATAGAATTAGTTATGTATATATATATTTTTTTTCTGAATAAGACTAATTCTATTAAGAGAAGAAACATATACTACAATCAAGCTTGCCTGCTAGTACAAGCAAGCTTGCCTGCAAGCGAAGCATAAAAGCAATGGAGCCATAGGTGAAGGGATATCAACCTCGCTCCGGAATGATAATAAAAAGAGCAGAGAGATAACATGGAAATGCAGAGAAGCTATATCTGAACAGAGATATCTACCTAGAGTGGGTGGATGCTGCCAAATGACATTTTTTCCCTTTTTTCTTTCTTACTTTGACCCAGTTAGTGGAATTTGGCTAAGCCATGACTAGTTGTAGACTATTCTACCCTGGGGGGAATATCCTTATCAGAGTCAAAGGATGAAGACATGTGAGAGTGTTTCTGAGGGATTAGCGAGGCAGAGGGGTCCGCAGGACTGGCAGAGGGTGCGTCTGGCGGAGCCCCATCATTCTGCCCATCTGCTACTATTTCCTCATCATCCGAGCTAGAGGAGTCTGAATCATCCATGGGGGGCGAGGAGCACAGGGATTCCAACTCTTGGATTTTGGTTTGCAATTCAGATTCTTCTTTTTGTCGAGGAACTCGGAACAGGCATTTTGGAGGTGCCCCGTTTGATGACAATGGCAGCAACGGAATGCTGTATTTTCGTAATCCAAGGTTTGAGACCAATGGAAATCCCTAATATTGAGGTTGATCTAATCCGGCAGACCTTTGCCGATATCTATTTCCGCACAAATTCTGCCGTAGGTGTAGATTCGATTCTCCCTTCTTGAGGTATCTGTAGCGAGGTAGCATCCTAAGGAGTCTCCAATGTCTATGAGAACAGAAATATGCCATAGATGCGCCGGAAGGTTTGATAGCCTAGCCCAAATGGGAAGTTTGGTGATGACAGCTGTAGAAGGGTCGAAGTCTCGAAACCATGGGGTGAGGAAAAGTCCAGCCGTGCCCCGGAACCAAGGGCCTATCGTTAAGGCTTTTTGGTAATTTGTATTTAATTCAAAAGCCACAATGAAGAAACCTTTCGAGCATAAGTAGATCTTGCTTTTTTTAGTCCAGTTGTTATGGATCCAATAGTATAGATCTGTAGCACGAGTCCATAGACCATTAAATCTGCATATGATTGCGGATTCTACAAATTCATGGCAGAGTGCTTCAATCCCAGGATCTGAGAATTCGATAGAAGGAATTTCCTCTGATTTATCCACCAAAAACGGCTTGGGAGCCATAGTTGGTTGAGTTTCTTTCAGAGAAGACTGAGGATGGGGGATATGATAATGTATAGCTTCTTTGTAGGAGAAAGTGGGAGCTGAAGAAGACTGTCCAGCTACGCCTCCTCTCAAACGAAGGGTTAATACAATAGAATTATTTCTTTTAATGCTGTAAACAGAGAGGGGAAGAAGGTCTTCAAGTTTTTTACCTTGGAATAGGAGTCTCTGATAGACCAAGGGAATCCCAATCTGATGTTCCAGGTTTAACTTGAGGTTCTGCACAAAGTCTGAAGAGCAGAACCATTGCAGAATGGTGTTTCTTAAAATAAATGAAATCTGGATCTGAAATGGGGCAGAGTAATATTTTATTCCCTTCTTATCAGTACAGATCAGAGAAGAAAAGGAGTTGGAGCGCAGGAAACCCAACTACACCTGGTCGAGCTGAGGTTTGGAGGAGGAGGCAAGAAATTTTTCGCCAGACAAAAACCCCACATCAAACCCAATGATCCACTCCGAGGGTCGCCGCAGCCTCAGGGTGCAAACAAAGGTAGAAACATAGCGTTTGGTGAAGCCTTTTGTATCTGCCCAGTGAAGAGCGGCACAAAGACCTCGGGGCAGAGAGAAGCCTCTGAATCCAAGGGAAGTCACCATAGGAACCAAAGGGTAGACACAGCTTTCCATTGCAGCAATGAAGTCTGCTTCGTCCATGGACTCTGCAATTTGTCTGCCCGCTGAATGAACAACAACAACAACAACATTCTTAGATGAAGCGTTCAGCTCAGGCAGAAGCAACGCTTGGTAGGGGGCTGCTTCGAGAGCTTCCCCAGAATATTTCACATCGGCATCAACAACATTAGTAATGAGGCGTGGAATTGAATCTGAAGCTAGAGCAGCTGTGTCGGCGGGGGCGGCAACCAAACAATTCAAAACCCTAACACCGGCCATCGAGCTCGCTCTAAAGACAACCACACCAAAATATTTGCAAACTTTTGCATCTTTATAGAATTAGTTATATTATGTGAGCTAATGTGATATTTTGTTTGTCATAATGATTCAAAAATAATTTATTATACCACAATATTGACTTTCTCACTCGAGAATAAATTGAGAAAATTATGGATTTCATAACATATATCTATTTTTAATTGACATCATTCATCTAATATGATCCATTTCAGCTAAGAACATCAATAGATCATTGTGTCAATGATAACTTGTGACATCCATAGCCATTTTATTTGATTATAGATGAGGTTGCAAACTAATAACTTGTCAAATCCCTAGCAATTTTCTTTGATTGTGGATCATGATATAAACTAGAATACAGTCTCTTTTGACAAAGCTCTATAATATATATTGGATAGAGGGAAAGGTTATGATAAAACTTGTACAAAAGACTCTAAGGATTGAGTGCATTTTTTCTTTTGTAAGTTTTGTTTGGAATTGGAAAATAACAAAAATATAAAAGCTAAAATTAAGAAGTTAGTATTTGAAGGAGGCACTTAGTTCAAATATAACTAACCATGTAGTAGTGACCAAACTAGATAAGATAATAGATCATGTAGTTTTAGAAGCTAGTATTTGAAGGAAGCCTCTAGTTAAAATATGGGTTGTATGAATTGTTTATAAAAGAACATAGTTCAAATTATGTTGTAGGACTTGTTTATAAAAATTTTAAGTAGATTAAATGAGTAAATAGTAAAGAGTATTGGTGTTTATTGTAGGTTGTGCTTACTCATTATTATTGTAATAGTAGGTTGATTCCTAAAAGGAATCATCATTTAATGAAGTATTATAGTTTTTCTCTTAGAAACATTTCCAAGTATATCTTCTATTTCATGTGAAAAAGGTGAACCACTTAAGTGCATGATATACTTTAGTGCAATGCATGTTCTAACATTGGAGTGATTGATCTCCAGTGGTAGGGAGACCCATAAAATGACTAGCTTCACCACACTAGAAGTGGGGAGCTATACAACTTAGTAGCTAGAAAAGGTTGTCACTTAATGTTATATTTAAAAATAAAAAAATAATAGTTACATTAACATATTAAAATAATAATAACTAGCATTTGCACCACATGTTGCAAAATAAACTACTTAAGGAAATAGCATGGGAAAGAGTAACCTAGAAGAAATAAGATTTTCCATCGTGGAGGTTTCCAAGATATTGTTGATAAGAGCTATCAAAGAGAAAAATTAGTTTTAGATATTGAAATAGGAAATTGGGGTGAAAATCCTTGTACAAAAGATGGAAAGGTTATGATAAAATTTGTACAAAAGACCTTAAGGATTGAGTGGGTCTTTTCTTTTGTAAGTTTTGTTTGGAATTGAAAATTAATAAAAATATAAAAGCTAAAATTATGGAGTGAAAATTTTCTTTAAAATTTCATAAGAAAAGGTTGAGTAAGTTTGACATCATATAATATGCAAATTGCTTATGATTATAAAGTAAAAAACATGTGAGACTTTTTAGCTGCAATTAGGCAATTAAATATATCTATATATTTTGTTTTGAACGAAAGAAATTTTATACATATTAACAAACAAAAAATCCAAAAGAGTATGTATATAGTTACAAAGTGTTATTTAGTTAAAAACTATTATAGTTAAGTAATTAAAGCTAAATTTAGTGTTATTTAAGAAATTAGAAATGTGAAATAATTTGGAAATTTAAAAAAAATCATATCTTTAAATCATTATTAATTTAAGTTTTTATATATTTATAAATAATACTCATGAATAATAAAACAATTGTAACATAAATAGTATATAACAAAAAAACTATGTATTTTTGGAATAATAAAGTAGTTGTAACAAAAATAATATAGAACTAGAAAAACCACATTTTACATGAATACCATCGGTCAATATCATAGGTTGTTTTTATAGTTTATTATTATTAAACATTTGATCCCTCATCGCTCTTAGTAGATCCATAGTAAGATTGATATAGTCCATATTAATTCCCCCCTTTAAATAAACTACATTTCACATAAATACAATGAGTTGTTTTTATAGTTTATTATTATTTTATTATTTTTATTTTTTATTGTATTTTGATTTAGTTAAAATGTCCGTCAATATTTTTATTTAATTTACTTTTACTTTTTATTTTTGTGTAATTTGACATGTCTCACCAAAACCTAAATTCAATGTAACTTATTAAAAAGAAAAAAAAAACTACCATTATAAAAAACATATATGAAACTATTTACTTGTGGATCTAATGGCCTAGAACATTTCAATCATCTAACATTTCATCCAATGACTCAGACATGGACACAATGGAGTTGTTTTCATATGGCCTAATAATAATAATAAAATTAGTGCAAAATACTTTCCGTCTATAATTTTATCTAAAACTTTCTATAAATAAATAAAGTAATGGAAAATAAAAAAATGTTTTTACTTTTTAGTATGAGATATATGTAATCCTTTCAAATATGTAATTCCTACGTGACTTGGGGAGTTGGAAAATAGTATGTAAAAAAATGTTATTCATAGTACATGATATTTAATAGAAATATATTATTAAAAATAGAAATAGAAATAGAAATATAAATAGAAATATAGTAGTATTAAAAATAGAAATATATTATTGAACAAAATAGATCTTGCAATATCCATTTTTTATAAAAATATAAATAATTTAAATTAAAGATCGATATATATATATATAATTTAAGTAAGATTACTAAATATTGTGGCAAAGATATTTTGAAAATCTAAGTTACACTTGTCAAACTTTAATATTTTGGGTGCCCTAAGAATTTTTGATGGCGCTGAATCTATTTCCACCATAAAAATGTAATTCAAACACTCAAAAAAAAACTGCAAGCAGAAATCTAATGTCTCACTATGCAAACACAAATCCGGCTGCGGAACTCTGGGAAATGCGTAGCTGAGATAATAGCGTCCAACAAGACTCGAAAATGGTTTGGCACCATGGCATAAGAAGTTCCTGTTTTTCATTGATCACACAAATATTAAATCTTCATATATAACTATTTATAGTATTTATAGACTTGCCGCAAAAACCTCTAACTCTATGAAACCTGTAACTTTATGAATATTTCTATATGAGAAGATTTTGTGCGATCAGTAAAAAAAACAACGTATTCACCATAGCCTAGCCATTTTTAATACTATTAGATGCTCTGAGCTCTGCTACCCAGGTCTACCCTGGCACACTCGCATGAAGCCGAATTTGTAATTGCTTGATCCGTTTTTTCCCTTTCCAATTCTGCTTTATTTTTCCTGGCCACGTCTGCACTGATACCGGGCGCTTTACTTATCATCTTTTGAATTTCTTTTGAATTTTAAAGCTTTACTTTATTAATATATATTTATTAATATATATTGATGAAATTCTAGAAGAATTTTTTTTTTTAATCAAAATTTTCAAATTTGAAATTCAACATACAATTATATTTCTAATGAAATTTATGTTATTCACTCAACTATGTAAAACTTGAAAATCATGACCAGAAATCCATCATGTTGCCAGAATAAAGCTTAAAGTGTGGGATCTTACAGAATTTTGCTTACCGTTTTGAAGAATTTTTCGTACCTGTCTATTGTATCAATGCAAAGTATAGTTGCCCCAATTTTTTTTCCTGCAATATAATGTAAAATATCAAACACAACCAATAATGTGTAAAAAGAAGGCAGATTGTGGGAACAAATTTTTTTTCCTGCAATATAATGTAAAATATCAAACACAACCAATAATGTGTAAAAAGAAGGCAGATTGTGGGAACAAATTTTAAAATTCTCCTTTCAGCTGTTTGAAATCAATTTTTGCAATATAATGTAAAATACCAAACACAATCAATAATGTAAAAAAGGAAATGGTTTATGTCAATAATGTCCTAAAAAGAAGGCAATGGTTTATGTTGAAGAGATCCACTTGGAAAATAAAGAGGCGTAAATAAACAAACTTTTTCTTCTGCAATATAATGTAAAATATAAAACACAATTAATAATGTGAAAAAGGTACATTATGGGAAAAATTCTTAACATTTTCCTTTTCACTGTTTGAAATCTACTTTTACAATATAATGTAAAATATGAAACACAATTAATAATGTGAAAAAGGCAATGGTTTATGTCAATAATGTAAATAAAGAAGCCTAAATAAAGAAACCCAGAAAAAGCTAATAGTAAGAACAAATCTTACAATTCTGCGTACCTTTGTTTGAAATTTTCTTCTACAATATAAGGAAAAATATCAAACATAATCAATATTGTTGTAAGAAGAAAGTAATGGTTTACCTTGAAGAGATGCACTTAGAAAAAAATGGAACCTATAAAAAACTTGTTCTCTTAACAAATCTTAGAATTCCCCTTTCTAAATTTTGAGCAATTCCAGATACCCTAATCATGGATGGTCTAGGTTGAAGACATCCACCTAGGAAATAAAGAAACCGAAAAAAAGCTCATCCTTAAAACAAATCTTAGAATTAAGCTTTAGAAATTTCTAGCAATTTTCACTAGCCCTAATTATGAATGGTCTAGGTTGAACAATTCCAGCAAGAAAATAAAGAAACAAAGAAAAAGATTATGCTCACAACAAATTTTAGAATTACCTTATAGAAATTTAGAGCAATTCTCACTACCCCTAATTAGGCGATCAAATTGGCTAGCCCTAATTACATGATCCCATGAGGGTTGCTTAACAAATTTACTTCTAGACTCGTCTCCTTAAATAGACTATATTCCACATCAATACCATGGGTCAATACCACCGTTTGTTAAAACTAGGAGTAAAATAAAATAAATTTACCTCTATTTTATTTTGTTTTATTTTTTATTTTTATTTTTATGTAATTTGACAAATTTACTTTTAGACTTGTCCCCTTAAATAAACCATATTCGACATAAATACCATGGGTCATGGTTTGTTAAAAGTAGGAGTAAAATCCCCGGATGCGGGTGCTATTGGAGTTGGGAGGATTGACGGGACGCATGGCGCAAGGACGGGAGGCCACCTGCCTACCCGCTTGTATCCTTAGCGCCCTCCGGATTTCATTTATTACCCGGCGCTTGTTCTTAATGACTCGGATATGGAGACGATCCTCTTCAATGCACCAGGTTCTCGAGGCAGCCTCGAATGCTGTAATCGTGTTATACATTCGACCGCCATGCTTAGTCATTCAATGCAGTCTTGGTTTGCAGTCTTGGTTTGCAGTCTGGGTTTGCTATTTAGCATGGAGCCGTCCGCCCCTTCACCTTTTTCATCGAGCTGTAATCCTGCTCTAGACAAGGCTTTTGTCCGCACCTTCACCGGGTTGCGCTATTGCAACACCTGCTGCCTGGTGCTTGCGGAGAATTCCCACATTTCCATTACAGGTTCTTGTGTTTCTGCCACTGAAACTCTTGTCTCGTCTACTGCGAGGAATTCCACCAATTCTCACTGGCTCACTCGCTCCCATTCTGCTGCAAACATGCCTAGAGTCAGACAGAGGATGCGGACCCGTCGGGGCTCCTCGCGGGCTACCAGAAGGCACTTGCCTTCCCTCACTTCCTCTCCGTCTAACTCCTCTGCGACTTCGGACAGCTTGCCCCGTCTCCTTCATGGGCGTCTGCTACGCTCAGGTCGTCGTCTAGACTCGCCCTCTGGCGATGCTCTTCCAGCTCAATCTGACACTGCACTCTTTTCCTTTGACTGCGCTCTCGACAAACCCCGGGTCACCGTCGCCATCTCGGTCGTCTTCCTGGAGGAACCAACGCCTGAGCCTCCGCCTGATACGCTTGCTCAGGACGACTGCGCCAATAGGGACGAGAAGCAACAGGATACACCCTCTGAGAACAAGATTTCTTTGCAGGTCGATGCTGGGGTTGTTCAGGGTCAAGACGCTGCGCCTCCGCCGGCTGGTCAAGCACAGGGCAATCCGGAAGACTTCAGTTGCAAAATCGAAGAAATTGAGCCGGATGAGTAACTATGTCCTCCCCTCCTATCTTTTTGACAGTTCTCTGCCCACTCTGAGGGTTTGCTTAGTCAACTTGTTAGTTCTACATGCTTTTTTTCAATCTCAGACATTATACATTGTAACTGTGTTCAGTGTCAAGGTCCTGCGTTCTGTGTCAAAGTCTGGTAGCAGATGCATTGTTATTATGTTCAGTGTCCAGTCTAAAACTTATCAGTTCGATCCCCTGCGTGGGATTTTTTCGGATTTTGGCTCTCATGGCTGGTTTCCCTCTCGTTGGGCAGCCCTTTTTCAGTCTTGGTCTGTTAATATGCCTCCCGGCAGGCTCTTTTATGGCCACGGCCAGATGTACATTATTTTTCTTTAATTAATAGATTACTCTAACTTAGAAAAAAAAAAAAAGTAGGAGTAAAATAAAATAATTTTACCTCTATTTTATTTTAATTATTTATTTTATTTTATTTCTTATTTTTATGTAATTTGACTGTGTCAAACAAAATGGTTTTATATTTATGCTAATATGCAAGCTAAAATTTTAATTTAATTATCAATAATGATTATGTCGATGGTAAGGAACCTCCACTAAATATTCCATAATATTATTTGAAGTATACAAAAATAAAAGGTTGAGATTTATCTTCAAAGTGATTAATTAAAAAATGTCATATAAACGAGTGTCATACAAGCGAGTTGTGGTTCTTTGGTAATGTAGTATTGATAAGCCGTGGTATGAGAAGTGTAATATTTCTTCTTTTTTTTGGATATGGTCAAAATGGACACAACCTACCCATGATATTTCCTGTGTTATTCTCCAATGGTATCTCCCCTTATAGATTCCTTCGTTTTTCTAGGGAAATAATAAAATAAGGCTACTAGAGAGTCCATCAAGCCTATAAAATGGGATATGAGCTAGCCATTTAGATGAATGTTTAGGATCTAGGTATCAAACGATCCATTGAGAATAATTTAGCATGGAGGTATGGAATAATAGACTTGGCTATATGGGATCTTGGTATTAATGTACAAATTCTTATTTTATGTATAACAATGGATTGCTTGAGGGAAAGCAATATTTGGGTGAGAGGATTTGTAATATTAATTTTTTCTTTATATGGTCAAAATGGACAGAACCTACCCATGGTATTAATTGTGTTATTTTGCCATGGTATCTACCCTTGATATTTTCCTTCTTTTCTCGAGGGAAATACTAAAATAAGGCTTCTAGAGAGTTCATAAATCCTATAAAAGGCGATAGGAGCTAGGAATTGGGATCATCGTCAGTTTGTCAATATTATTGTGTTTTTTTGATAACTCGACTTGTCCAGTTCTAGTTGGATCCGGGTGTTATCACCAAACTGGGACTGATTGGGTTTCTCAATAGTCAATTAAGTGTAACTATTTGAAACCAACTTTTAACTTGAAGTTAGCCCTTCTAGTCTCACACGGCTCTCTCAAAATTCCTATAGATTCTCACTATAAAATTGAAAACTTCAGAAGGCTAATTCTATATTTTCATGAGATTATGCATGTGAAAGAATGTGATGAATGCCACCATTGGGCATGGAGTAAACTATGGAAAATAAATTACAAAATAATTTATTTCATGTAAGCTCACGAAAATTTGGCTTTAATATAATATGAAATAAAATTTTATAGTAAAACACAACAATGAAGGAAATTGGAGCTTGTGATCGTGAAGAAAACACAACCAAAAGAATGATCATGAAGATTTGAATTGAACTGTACATCCATTTGACCATATCCAATGTTCATTGAATTTTATTCCACGACTTTTCAAGGATTCATAAATCTTACCAAAACAGTGTTGTACAAAATATGCATCATGTGTACGATCGTCACTGATATAAAAGTGATATATTTAATAACATGCCGATTTTCACTGGTGCTTTCTATATGATTGAATTTTTGTTCAGCATGTCTATATAGAATATGGACGAGCATGGAGACTTGGTCAGAATGATAATATTCACTCTGAATTTCTTTCTGTGGAACAAATGTGTAGTTTTCTAGAAAATCAATTAGTGAAAAAATGGTCCATCGCGGAAAAATTTCACGGGATTTTTTGAATTGCAAGTCCTTCCATCGAGCTCTAAAGGAATGCTTGTTGTATTTATAAATTTCTGCCTCAAACTTTCTCACAAAAATTTCTTCTTCTTGTAATTCAATTCTTTTAGCACTGTTTCAACCTTGAATCGATGTATGGATATATTCATATGTATTCCATTTCACTTTTATGTTGGACAATGATTGATTATTTATATCAGTATGATATTTGTTTTAAAATTTAGTCAAATTTCCACAATCATCGCATTTTTTACCACCAACACATTTCTTTTCATAAAATAGTTCACCGCCTTATCTTCCACATAGAATTTGAGATATGAAATCATGGATAGTGGAAGGAGGAGGTGAATCTTTCCAAAATGTTCTACCAAAATTAATGAATGAGTCATAATATAACTAAAATTCCATATGATAATGGAAACAACAACAATCGCGTACGGTGATAGGTTTTACATACCATGGTTTTTGGTTAACAGAAGCATTGATTAAGACATGAATTTCATGATTCACTTCTTTGAACTTGTTGAGCAACTCTATCTGAGTGGTGTCCAAGAAATTTTTTTCATGTTCTCCGTACTCATTTCATGTTATTCTTCTTTGCATCACATCCCTTGCATTTGGCGAAAGAGGTCAATGTTTCATCCAATATTCATGTATTGTTTTTTTAACATTTTCTCCAAGTCTATCTTTGTATAGTTTCCTACAAATAGCTCTTCAACAAGCAAGTTCATCATTTAAATCTATTTGCAACCAAAATTTTTGATGTTTATGCAAAGTTTTTCATGGGCTTCCTATTGCTCGTGCCATAGATTTTACCAAGAAATTCTCTTTAGCACTTGATGAAACCACTTCCATATGTATTTCTCTATGCACAACTGAAACATTTTTCTGTCTTGATCTTCTAATTGAATTTATAACACTATTTATATTTTGTATCACATTTTCCTTCATTTTTTTATGTTTTGTTGATTTACAAATACCTAATAAAGTCGTAGCTTCTTTTAATTTCCTTAATGATAGGAGACCTTTCAACATTTGGGCTTGAAATATCAAATTTTCCTTTATGAAGTAGGTATCCAAAAACTGTTTAACACGATATTGTATAACATGGTGAGCTCTTTTATCTTCATATGTGTGAGTTTCAACGTTTTCTATCATCTCGTCATCGACATTGATTTCATCTATACATATTCGAATGAAAACTACACAATAATATTATATATTCAATAAATAAATAAATAAATATGTATAATTTCAATAATACTTCCATGTGTTCAACGTGTATATATATATACCTTGTGATTCAATTTTTTCATTTCAATTTCTTTCAACATTTTCACCATCTTCAATCATTGGTTCAATCTCTCTTTCACTTTATCTTTCAAAATTTTGTATTTTATCATCAATGTTTTGAGAAATAACTCTCTCTGTTTACATTGCAAAATATTTTTCAAATTGGTTCATCAAATAGAAATTAAGCTTCACATTTTACACTAGGCAAACTTTAAATATCAAATTCATAATATTTACATTTACATACATGCTTCAACTTCTATTTGAGGTTGATTTTCCCTTTCAATATTTGGGAGTGCTTCTCTCTTCCTTTTGCGAGATTCTCTCCCCTCTTCTCTATGTTCCTGAGGGTCTCTTGTTTGATCATATTTTCTCGTGCAATTCCTTTGATTTCCCATGACAATAGAGTATGAAGTTCAAAATTTTCCTTCAAAAATTTAAACAAAAACTCAATTAAAAAAAACATCACAAAAGATTTAATTTAAAAAAAAACTCATTTAAAATTTTTGCAAAAAATACATACTTTAATCCAAAACACTTACTTTAAAAAATATGAGAAAAAAATGTCTTATAAAAATGAAATGAAGCTCAAAATATCTCCTTCCAAGTCCTACAAAAAAAATTAATTAAAAAATTAGACAAAAAATTATTTAAAAAAATCATTATAAAGATTTACTTCAACCCTAAAAACGTACTAAAAAAAATGTCACTTCAAAAAATACATCAAGAAAATTTCCATTCAAAATTAATTCCAACTTCTTAAAAATGGTACTTTAAAAAATGCTTCAAAAAAGCTTCTAAAAAAATATGACTTTAAAAAATACCGCCAAAAAAAGCCCTTTCAATACTAAGCCTAAAAAGAGTCTTTTTCGAAATTAAGTCCAAAAAATGTCTTTTGGAAATTAAGCCCAAAAACCTCTAAAAACAAAATACATCCAAAAAAATGTGTTTTTAAAATTAAGCCCAAAATGAAGCCCAAAATTTCTAAAAGCAAAACACCTTAAAACCAAAAAATGTCTTTTGGAAATTAAGCCCAAAAACCTATAAAAACAAAATACATCCAAAAAAATGTCCTTTGAAAATTAAGCCCAAAACTTCTAAAAACAAAATACTTAAAAAAAAAAAAACCAATGAAAATTAAGCCCAAAACTTCTAAAAACAAAATAACTAAAAAAAAACAATGAAAATTAAGCCCAAAACCTCTAAAAAAAAATACCTTCAAAATAAAGGAAGCCCAAAAAACATTCAAAAAATGTATTGCATACCTCCAAGAAATATCCTTTGAATGTACCTCCAAGAAAAGACCTTAAACCCAAAACAATCATTTTCAAAAGTGTCATTTGAATGTGCCTCCAAGAAAAGTCCTTAAACCCAAAATAATCATTTGCAAAAATTTCCTTTGAATGTGACTCCAAGAAAAGTCCTTAAACCCAAAACAATCCTTTGCAAAATCAGGGCTTTGAAAAATCGGACCAAATGAAGAAATGTGCGTATGCAAAAATAATGAATGCTTTTACGTCAATTTATATTACCGTGATATTTTTTTTTGGAGGGACTTCGTTGTATTTTCTGACCAATGCAAAGTCAAGTGAAATTTTGGCCCAAATTTTATAAGAAATTTGGCCGAAATTTTGTGTCGTTAGACTTGATGGGTCATCGGTGCAAAAAACAATTCGGTTGAACTTTTGTGTTGTTAGACTTGACGGCTCGTCGGTGCAAAAAACAATTTAGCAGAAATTTTTTTAACAGTTCAGCCGAACTAACACATCTGCAATTAAGTAGTGCCAAGCTGTGAATACATATCTCCAAATTTGGATTGATTAAACTCTATGAAGCATTCTGAATTAACTGTCGAAACCAAGACAAGCATTTTCAAAATTCTTTCAGGAAATACAACTTTTATGGAATTTCATAAATTTCCACTAATTTTAATTAATTTTGTAATAAAATGGGTGCAAACAATTTCTGAAGCTCATTATGATTCAATGAAATCAATATACTATATCTTCCAAAATACATTGTAAAAAAATTGAAAAAACTATGGTGCATTACATTGGTCAGTCCTATGTAATGGTTAGTTTTTAGATTTTTAGTTTATAAATTATATGTTGAGAAATTTCGTGCTTCACGAAACATATTCAAAATATGCAGTTTTTTCATATTGGATTAGTTCAAAAAATTCTAATAATTATGATATGCATCAGTTGGTTTTGTAAATATAATGAAACCGAAGTAGACTCTGTCTAGATTGCTGTAACACATTTTGTTTCTCAAAAACACAAAGCTTTCAAAGAATACACCAACACGTATTAACATGACTTTTTATGAATCCTTTGATTGTTAAAAAACACACACTCAAAGAAATGCTAAGTTGACATATCAAACGTGTATAAAAAAATTCCAAAAAATAAATAATAGAAATCTAATAAATTTTCTAACAACTTTTATTTTTATCACAAAATGAAATTTTAAACAGAAAAATTGTTTTGGCTTGTAGAAAGTTGAAGAACAGAAAAAAATGAAATTGTTTTCTCAAAAAAAGACAAAAAGTGTAACCCGACTTCACATTTTCACCCAATCTCTTTCATGTTATGTTGAGTAGCATATAAAACCTCAAAACTATGTGCTAAGCCTCCCTCTCTCACCTCTTCCATTGGAGCTTGAGGAGAAAGGTCTTCCACCACATACCAAAATGTTGTTTAGTTTATGATTTCTTGGAAATCTTAGATATATTACCTTGACATAGATTTATGTTTTAGTTTCATAATTTGGTTTATTTAAATTCAACTAATCTTTTGTACCATTTTTATGATAAGTTTATTAATGATGAATGCATGAACATGTAGTTTGATTTCATGTTTGAATAGAGAAGCATAGGAGGACACATTCAACACCATAATATTAAGTTTCCACCCTTCATCAACCCTCTTCCATCCAAGTCACTGTTGGGCCTTGAATATGACCATGTTTTCATCATACAATATCACAATTCATTCCCTAAAACCCTAGGTTTTTAGCCCATTGTGTACCCTAATTCTATAACTTGTCATCAAATACACTATATGGTTGGTTATCATTAGGTTTCTTAGATTTTATATGATTAAATATAATTATTCTATGATTTAATAATGACGGTTTTGTTAAGTAAATTTATCACAGGGTTCCATTGTCGAAAGCCTTGACAAGTTAGTTGAGTACGAGAATGCCTAATTCAGGGCTTTGACATTTCAACATGCTTCCAGAGAAACCGAGAGAGGTTATTGTCAAAAATTGTGTTATAATACCTCTCCATAACCTACATTCCACCCAACTCACTCTTGTCGGTCTCTAGAAGGAAATTAGCAAAATTTCCGAAATCTGCAATAAATTTCAAATTGCCAAATGCTGCATCGATTTACATGCAAATAAAGGAGAATGAATATTCAGGGTTATGTGAGGCTAATTTATATAAAAATCTGAAAATTCCAGATTTTTAAAAATCTTCCAAAAAACCCTGTTTTGGATATTTTTGGTCAAATACAGTTGGTTTTCTCAAGGATTGATGATATCTATGAAGAACGAGCTGCGAGACCTCTTCTACAACAAATATCAGTTATTTACAAAGCCATGATTAGTTTTTCTTAAAACTAAACCAAAATTCAACATTTGTAATAAGAAATTAGTAGGCTAATGTTAGTATAACCATCTGGTGGATCTGATCCACATCAAACTATTTGCCATATTGTAAATAAATCGAAGGCTGCTCTCTATAAAGCTTGCATAGAGCATAAAAATGGGGAGGAATGATTATTCAGGTATGAAGACGATCTTGCTACTAGAATTGGATTGTAAAAAATCTATTTTATTCAAGCTCAATTTTATGGTTGAGAAGATGCATTGATAATAGTCGTTTTTCAATGGATAATTGAGGTGTGATTTAATTTTTGTGTTTATTCATTCTTAACTACTCTAAGTTTTCCTTCCCAAGTGTAGCAAGGGCCCACCACAGTCTCCGAATTTCTCCCACCATAGGTAGATTTCATTATGTTTGTTGTAGAATTTGATTTTATCTGTAGCTTCTGAGTTTTCGATTTCATAGCCTCGCTTTCCTTTCAGATTAATTTTTATTTCAATTTAATTGTGTGTAAGTAATTCAATTTCTCTAGGCATAGATGTGCTCCTAGTTTGTATGAAGCATTTCCTTTAACTCTAAAAATGAATTGTGTAATCCTTACTTGAATGATCAAACTGTAATTCAATTGCTATTTAATCCAAAACATTTTTCATTTAGATCATGAACCACACAATAAATCAATTTTTAACTTAATAAAAGTGTTTTCATCTAGAATAAGAAGAAACGTTGTGATTCGATCATTAAAAATTGGTAACCACTCCCATTTCGGTGTTTGAAGGATTGAACAAAAAATGCATAAGTCGCAAGGTTAATCATTTTCTCTTTTTTTTACTCATAAATCATTGAACCTTATCGAATTGAGCTATAATACTGAATGATTTGGGAAAACATTATATGAATATTAAGGTTAAGACTCTGTTTTCATTTTTACATATAAGCCATTGAACCCAAATCAAATTGAATTTCAGTAATGTGTGTTAACAATATCTCATTTGTGCAATCTGATTTACAAATTGAGAAAGAACATTTCTAGAATTTCCGAAGTAATCATAGAAGTCGTTTTTCACCTTCTAAATTAAATGAAAATTTCGATTTCCTTAAAATTCTAAATTTCATTTTTTTGCATCGAGTAAAATTGTTCTTGAAACCCTGGAGTGAATCTGAGTAATTGTTACATTTTTGTGTCTTGATCTAATTGGAAATATAAGGATTGCATGCATAGGTTTAAAACATTATTATTCAGACGCGTTTGGTTTCTAGAATTCTTGTGAGTTAGTGACTGTAGTTTTGAATACATAGTGAGTTTTGTTCCATAATATTGAGAGTGCATCAGAGTTAGCATTGATAGATTAAATTAATTTTGATTCTAGTCAATGAGTGTGATTTTTTGAGTTAAACTAAATACTCATAGTTTATCTTTCAAATTAGATCTTAAATTTTGGAGTCTCTAGGTTTAAATTGATTATTTTTTGAAGCTTGCATTGGTAGTTAAAAGTGTGATTTATTTCCATTTGAGAAGCAGAGTTTTGGTTGGTAGATTTCTCAAGCTTAGGAGTGATTTATATTTGATGCCAGTTGAAGTAGAAGTGTAACCTTTTCATCGCATTTCATTGTGTGATCTAGTAGAATCACATAGTTGTATCTTTATTTTATCTTCAAAACAAGAATTAGGATTTGAGTGAGTTTTTTATTACAGTGAAATTTAGTGTTAAAAGTAGATTGAAGTTGCCTAAGAGATTTCTAGAAGATTTGAAGTGTGTGTGCTCAAAATTTATTAATTCCATTTGATTGAGTATGAGATGAGTCTCCTTTCAAGCAAATTGAGTGGTAGATTAGAATTTATTTCTGGAAAATGAATGATGTGTTCTTTTATAGTGATTTTATGCCTTAGTTTAGGTTAGATGATTTGATTTGGCATTACCTACACTTGTTCCTTGAAGCTTCCGAGTTGCGGATTGATAATTTAATGTTGGAAACTACAAACATATAATTTCACCAACATTTTTGGTACCATTTCCAAGGAGGTGCTAAAGGGATTAGAGGCTAGTTCCTTTCACAATAATTTTGTGTGAACTTAGTTGGAGGATAACCAAAGGGCGGAAAATATACTATACGACGTGAGTGAAGAGCCACACATCCACTATGGTGAGGTTGCTCCAAAGTTTGGTTGTCCAAGTAAGAAAGTTTGGTGGGCTTTACTGCAATTAGGAATTTTAATTCATTTAGATTAAAATTTCAAGATCTTTAAAGGTAAAAAAATTTTGGGGTGCTGTAAGAACCATTGTGTAATAATCCATGTGATGACAAGATATAATGGTTGAATGATCGAGAACAATAAAATGGTATTTTTAGGAATCATTTAATGAGGCGTTTTGATGCTACTACAGAGATGTATAAGTCATCCAATGAAGAATTCAGAATTGCAAAATTTAATATTTTTCTTGAACATAAATTTAATATTATTAAATCCTTGAATTCAATATTGAATGATTTTTATGAATAGGAGAAGGATGAAGAACCACTGCTTATCTTTTGTTCCAACTGTAGAAGGAATAACTGCTTTGAAAAGTGTCCACTTAGAGGTCTGAAAGTTTGAAAAGTTTGCAAGGATGGTCATGCAACCGAACATTAGCCATCACTGCGACGATTACCAAAGGTAATGAGGGAATAAAGTAAGGAATCAAATCAAACAACAGGCATAACTCAATACCCAACACCATTTGATACTTAGAATAATGTTTATTTTCCTGAGCAGGTTCGTCAACATGTTTATATTCCTGTAGTTCCATGGAAAACATTTAATCCTCCTCCATTCGAATATCCTACTTCATGGCCACACTAGACCTCTCAATGGACCTCCTCTTCCCCATGGCCTCAAGAATGGTTTTCCCCAGGGCAGAATTTCATGCCAAATAAAAAACAATCATATGTGCCATAAATTTATCATCCTTCATGGTGTCAAGTACCTATGCAACCTTTCTTTAACCCTAAACCTAATCCATACCGTAGCCTTTATCCATGCCCTAGACATAATTAAAATCCTAACCTTAACTTAAACCCTAGACCTAACTCTAATCCAAATCCAAAGCCTACTTCATGCCTTAACTGAAACCCTAGCCCAAACAATAGCTTAGACCTAATCCAAACAAGGAGGTTGCATAAAAATTTAAAACACTTGTTCTTCTTGTTGATTCTCCAACTGAAAAAAATGTTATATCTTCCATTAGGGGAATTTTGTGGTCTAAAATGGCCCCCCTAAGAAAAATTTACAACAAAAATAAACATCATAAGAACCAATAGGATTAAAGATGATGATGTAAACCGTGTTTTTTAAGTAAAAGGGTAAAAATATTAAAAAATGATAAAATAATAAAAATAAATTTTCAACTCATAGTTTCAACTTATCTCCCAAAGTGTTTACTCAAATTTAAAGCATTAGTACTCATTTAATGCAAAATTTAATTCATCATCTAAGGAGTACCCATGTTTCATACTTTTGATGGACCTTGCTACACGAAAAATGAGAAATACATGAAAAAGCATGATTGCAATCACGTTTTTCATGTATTTCTCATTTTTTGTGTAGCAGGATCCATTGAAAGTATGCAACATGTGTACTTCTTGGATGAGGAATTAAATTTTTCTTCCAACGAGTACTCATGCTTCAAATTTGAAAATACGAGTCGAAAATGTACTCTTTTGAATTTTCCCTCTAAACTTTTATGATGTAATTAAATATTATTTTATTATTTCCACTATTATTTTATAATTTCCTTAGGAGGCCTAGTTTAGACCTCAAATTCCTCTAATGAAGGTTGGGGGAAGGGGTGATTTTGGAAACATCTCATATTGCTACAAAGCATTCACCCTAGGAAAATCTAATTCAAAGACAATTAGAGGAGAAATCTATAATTGGAACCTATACTAAAACTATTGTTGAAGCTCAAAACCCTAGAATTCCCCTTGACCATTCTTGTCAATTTGAAAAGCATATATTTGAGCCTAAACTTGGTGGATTTATCTTATGTATTTCACGAGATCCCTTATACCCCGAAGAGAGGGATTATCAAACTGTGGAATAACTGCATAAGCGGGAGAATCATAAATATGAGGATCTCATTGAATCATGGTTTCAACTAGTCGTTAATACACCTTATTCCATCATTGTTTAACAACTCTTGGTACCATATCAATTAAAGCAACTAGTTTCTCATACTTTCATATGTGTTGAAGTTTATTCTTTGAAACTGAGTGTGAGTTTATTTAGAAAATTGTTACGCACATGGCTACATTGGAAGTACTCCTACATTTGAAGGAGATCTTCCTCTCTTTAAAGTAGGGTAGTGTAGTATTATCATTTGAAATAAAATTGTTACACCATTATTCTTAAAACTCCAAGGTAAGACTTGTGAGAAGAAGTTCACTTTTAATTCCTCCTACCTTAAAGTGACTTTGATTATTGGCCAAGATTATTTACCGAGACAATTAGGGAAATTATTATTATTATACATTCCATTCATAATCTTAACATACTGTCATCCAATAAACATTTTCAAGTTTCTCTTCACAGGATTAATGGAAATCCTCCTAGGGTGGACCAGTCCTATAAAACCATAATGAGCTCTCATAAGAACCCTAGCATGACCCACTTGAGGAATCTTTCAGTCATTATTTGAGATGTTTTTAAAAAAAATGAGTCTTTAGGGTAGCAATACCAACTAGTAACGACTAGTAATTAAAAACATTTCATGCCTTCCTGCACTCTTAAGGAGTAGATTTGCCTTTGCACCTATTAAGTAAACTATTTGAGGTTAACCATATTCAAAGTTTTTTAACACAAACAAATTAATTGAGGGATAGGAGGTCTCATTAAGATCCGACCTAATATAATCATGGGTCTTAACGAGAATGACTTTACTACTACAGGTCACCAAGGCATGATAATGGTATTCAAGTTAAAACACTAGAAGACAAGAGGTCTCATCATGAGTCGACTTGTTCATTCTTTTTATCTCTTGTGAATGGCACTGTCGTTGGATGATTACCAAGCAACGACAATGACCTTCAGTTAATTCGCGAATTAAAGTAAATGATTTGAAATGACTTTGAATCTATATTTAATAAGTCCAACATAGGCATTTCATTTGGCTAGGAGGAATCCCTGTTGAGGATATAGATTCTTGCTGGCAGTAGGGCCATGCTTATGGTATTAAAGTTAATTTTACACTATGATTTACTCAGTTGTTTTTGTCTTCCACTGAACTCATTATCATATCTCTCTCAGAATGGCTTTAAGACCATCTCGGTAATGTGCTTTGGAGTTCTATCTTTCAGAAATATTTTAGTTTTCGTGGATGTGAGACCCTTAGTGTAGGTGATTGGCATTTCTTGAATAAGAGGAGCTTCAACTATAAGCTTGGGTAACGATAACACAATCATCATGAGAAGGTATCATTTTGTCATATTTATTTTTCCCTTTTTCTATCGATTTTAATGCATTGGTTTTTAAAATAAAGTAATTTCTATTCATAATAACAAGGCTATTGGAAGTGAATACCTATTGCATCAAATCCCTTGAATTTGGAAAAACACGTGAATTTTTCTTTCAATATTCATATATTGTTTTTTTAACATTTTCTCCAAGTATATATTTGTATGGTTTCCTACAAATAGCTCTCCAAAAAGCGAGTAAATCATTTAAATCTAGTTGCAACCAAAAATTTTGATGTTTATGCAATGTTTTTAGTGAGGATCCTAATTCTCATGCCATATATTTTACCAAGCAATTCTCTTTAGTACTTGATGAAACCACTGCCATATGTATTTCTCTACGTACCATTGAAACATTTTTCTATCTAGATCTTATAATTTAATTTATAGCACTATTTATATTTTTTTGATTTTCAAATACCCAATAAAGTCGTAGCTTATTTTAATTTCCTTGATGATAGGAGACCTTTCAACCTTTGGGCTTGAACTGTCACATTTTCCTTTATGAATTACGTACCAAAAATGTGGTTAAAATGATATCGTATAACATGGTGAGCTCTTTTATCTCCATATGTTTCAGTGTCAACATTTTCTAACATCTCATAATCGACATTGATTTCATCCTTCATCTGTACATATTCGAATGGACAATACATATTAATTTTACATATTCAATAAACAAATTAATTAATAAATATGTATAATTTCAATAATATGTGCATGTGTTCAACATATATATATATATACCTTGTGATTCAATTTCTTCACTTGAATTTCTTTCAACATTTTCACCATCTTTAATCATTGGTTCAATATCTTTTTCATTTTCTCTTTCGAAATTTTGTATCTCATCATCAATGTTTTGAGGAATATCTCTCTTTGTTTACATTGCAAAATATTTTTCAAATTAGTTCATCAAATAAAAATTAAGCTTCACATTTTACAATAGGAAAATTTTAAATATCAAATTCATAATATTTACATTTACATACATGCTTCAACTTCTAGATGAGGTTGATTTTCCCTTTCAATATTTGAGAGTGATTCTTGCTTTCTTTTGCGAGATTCTCTCCCCTCTTCTCTATGTTCCTCAGGGTCTCTTGTTCGATCATATTTTCTTGTGCAATTCCTTCGATTTCCCATGACAATAGTTTATGAAGTTGTTACACAACATTTTTTCACTGTCCCTGCAATCCTCAACTCGAACATTGGAGGGTCGTTTTTGTGACCAATAAGCAGTGTCATGCTTTGCAAATACCATCCTTGCATTCATTTTGATGAAAGCAACATTCTTCTTGTTGATATTTCCCTAAGAAGAGTTGTGAAAATCCTTATTTTTTCCATGGCGCGAGTATCCAGTTACACCCTCGCGCCGACCAAGAAATTTAACACTGAACCTGTGCTAGTTAAACACCCGTGCCAAGTTGTTTATGGAATTTAAAAAAAAAATAGAGGTAGAGGTTCCATTCCAACCACCTCGGTGATGAGTCATTGGGAGTGGTTGAACTAAAACAACCACAGACTCCTTCCTTGTTAGTATTTTCCACCTCCCTTGGAACTCTCCTAAAGGATAGGACTCCCTCCCACATTTTTAGGGATCCCAACCTCCTCCCTTTCCTTTATATAAGAAACTATCTCTTTTAGTAGAAGCTAGTTGAACGGTTGAATAGCTCAACTAGGAGAATTATACTATAGCTAAGCTACTAGAGAAGATAGAGTCAAAAATATTGTGTTAAGAGAGCTTAAGTTAATGACTTCTAAGAGAGTTTGAGTCTGAATTCCCTATTCAACACTTGAGATGTGCTTTGTCTGAACCCCGCTAGAGGAGACTGCAATGTCAAAGCATCGATTGTACTCTTCCTTCTACTCAATAATATACATGACTATTGTTTGGTTCCACTATTGTGTTATGATGTTTATTTGATGCGATATGTTTAGCCTTCTTTGACTAGTTAATAGCTGTGAATGAAACTATTCTATCATATGTTGTTCTTGTTCTTTGTCCTATGTGCAGGTATCTGAGCTTGAAAGAAAACGGATCGTGATTTGCCAAGGCAGGAGCGAGAGGCCGCTACTCATTCTACAACATCAACAATGTTGGATTCAAGGTAGGTCAATCTACCATGTCTTTTGTTCATTCATTAACTAGGAAGCAACACTTTAGCATGTCCTTTTGTTACTAGACTCACCCTAGAGCTAGAGGGACTGTCTCTGTCTGCAAAGAGGATTTAACTTCATAAAAAATTATCGAATCCACTAGGGATCAGTGTGAGTTTGTTGTGTCATCCTGTTGGGTCAGTTTCAATTATTGGTTTAGTTATCTATTTTTTTATGGTTTGCTTGCTGAGTTTCCATCCTCTATTCAGCTCTAGAGTGTCAAGGTTGACCTCTGCTCATTAGGTTAGGGTTTTTTCTCTTTTTCCCATAGGTATCCAGCTTGGCACATTTTTTTTCTTGACAATCAGGCCGATTGACACAGGTTTCTCTTTTAGCACTCGCTCCAACCTCTTTATGGCGCATATTAGAGCCTTATAGTCACGCCAACCCCTGTAGGTTTTGGTTTGACCTCCCTAATGCATATTTTGGTCATTTATTCTTGCTTCTAAGTTATTTTTTAGTGTGTTTAAGCCTTTGTAGACTGTGCTGACTACTGTAGACTTTTTTCCCTCAGTCGTTTGTCCATTTTCGTATCGGTGTCATTTAAGACCTTAGGGTTTCTAGGTGTTGTTACATACTGAGGCTTCTATTTGAGAACAAGTCTCCTTGATTGTTATTAGTCTAGTTTCAGGTTTTTAGACTGAGTTTTCTTGATCCTTTTGTTTTGCTGATTGAATGGTATTTTCGTTTTTTGATTAGTCCTTCTTCTTCAATACTTTGAGCATCGATTACTTTGCTTGTTTGGGTCGCTTCAGGAACTCTCTTTTTCGTTTGAAATTTTGTTGTATTAGCTTGCATGTTTTTGTGTCTGTTTCGCTTTGGTTGAGTCATTCACTTTCAAAACTTACATTCGTAAAACTCAAACTAGTGTTTATTTTGTTTTCCATTGAATTTTTACAATGTGTGCTTCATTTCATTGAAAATTCAAAATCAGTCAAACAATATCTTTGCATTATTTTCTTGCATTGAAAGTGATACATTCCTTTACATAACTAGTATTTTTCAAACTAGGAAGGAATTTTTCTTTCGATTGATTGCATTAAGAGCATCAGAAGTTTCTTCGCATGTTTTCCTAGTTTGCTTGTTTGAAAATTTGTATCCTTCTTATAACGAGTATTAGTCGAATTGAAATGATGTTCATTTGCATATAGTTTGCATCTACGAAGTTGAGCTACACATTCAATAGGGCCTGAAAATTGAAACATAATTAAAGATTAAATTTAAAATTTACTCAATGAACCTAAGGCAACATTGGAACCTAACAAAACATTTCTAGTGGTCTAGGCTAAAGACATGTTCCGACGTCTTAAAACCTAGTAGCTGTCACTCGACTTTTGGCTTCAGACAGTGCTAGTACACACTTGTGCTCCCTGTACCATCGTGCATATAAAGGGAGACCCCTCTAGGTTGCAATAATTTTATCCGTAGGAAGCCGAGTCTGCTATCTTCTAACTGTGATAGACTGAACACAACATTCGAGGAGACTACCTACAGGTACGTCAAGTCCTTGGTCATTTCTGTTTCATTTGATCACCAAGGTGTATATGGAAGTTCACGGAAACCTGGTACACCCTCTTGTTTAGAATTCCTCAGAAGTCATTTCGATCTTTTCGTGACTCTTTAAACAAGAGAATAGATCATCGAGCACTTGTCCTTTCACGCTTGTTTCAAATTGAAAGAGACTAAAGTCATCTTTTTCCTGTTTCTCGACTCTCAAAACATGAAACAATGAATTTTGGTTTCAATGTTATAAAATTAACCACCTATGATTACATGCCCATTAATAGTTTGTTACTTGGTTTGATTGATTTTGGTACCTTGGTTCTTGATTTTGGTATTTTCGATTGGTTAAATATTTTCCTTCCTGTTCTTATTTATAGTCAAAGTGGCAAAACATCTAGTTTCGTCATCCTCACTGCCTCCTAGTGGTGGTTCTTTTCCGAATGCTTCTTTCAAAACCCCTCAATCCACTAGATCTATTAAGTTCTCGTAGCATATTCTTCCGTCTATCCAACCCCTTTATACTCGATCTCTGCTTAATGAGCTAGTTGAATTCAATTGGCCTCCTTTAATTGCTTGGTCTGGTTTTGGGGAAGAAGGCGAATTTGCTCCTCTTACATCTGGATCGCCCTTTCTTGCTGCTATGGTACCTCCTAGTCCCTGTAGTCTTTTCAAAGATCTTACCTTGGAATCAAATATGGATTCCTCCAGTTCTGTTGGTAGTGAAGGAAAGCCTATTTCCACAGGACAATATGAACTCTTTTCCGAATATCTCTCTTGTGCCTCCACCCAATATTCACCACTGTCGGTCTCACTTCTGCTTGGATATAGATCTCTGAGTCAGATTATGTCTGGAATTGATTCCATTGTGCAATCTAGTGCAGTAACTCCTCCTCCGAGTTCACTCCTACCATCATTGGGCCTATCACCTTCGACCCCTGGTTCGACGGTTACTGTCACATCTGTTCCAATTCAACCAATGGTTTCTGTGGCTTCTAGTTCAGTTTCCACTACTCCTATGATTCCTGGTGGTCTTCCTTTTGAAGAATATCTATTGGTTGTTCAACAGCAGAATTCTCAGGGTTCTCAGAAGTCTCAGGCTCCTGCTAATCCTCGATTCCATCACGATGATGTTTTTGGTAGTCTCGTATATATCTATCTGCACCATTATGATGTGTATGGTAGTCCAATCTATTTGCCTCCTATTGATCCTTATCAGGCTATTTATGATCCCTATCAGATTGTTACTCATCTGGGACCTACTATGCCTGTGCAACCCTCTGGATCACAAGGACAACCCTATCAGGGATAGCCTTTAGCTCAGTAGGGCCCTACTTCTGGTCCACGGGGATAACCATATGGTCCACAAGTCCAAGCTTTACAAAGATAGCCTCTGGTCCAACATGGAAAACCTCTGGTCCCTCCGGTCAACCTTTGAATCAACCCGGATCATATTTTGGCCCTGGGAGGCAAGTTTATCCATCACAGGGACAACCTATTACACCTGAATCATAGCCATACGTTCAGTACAACCCAAATATTGTGTAACCAGGACAAACCTTTGATCCTTCTCTGGTTCAACCTAGTCATCAAGGACAACCTGGCCTGTCATAACCATCAAGCCAAACTTTCCCACTGGTGGCCCTCAAAAACCAGTTCAACATCCGGTTCAACTTGCTCAGCAACCGTTACAACCTTCCCACCAGCAGATTCCTTTGTTTCCACAGTCAGGTTTACCTATTTACCCTGCTTTGCATCCTGCTCAACTTGCTCCATAAGTTCAACCTGCACAGCTGCAGGGCGCTTATTACCCTCAAGTTTCCTATCAACTGGTATATAATGCACCCCAGATTCCGTACCCTCTAAATCAACTAGTATATAATACACCTCAGATTCCATACCCTCAAAATCAACCTATGTATCAGCAACCTCAAAGTCATACTTACATTCTGTAGCAAAATCCTTGTGCTACTCAGCAAGGACCTCATTGGTTTTCTTTGACTCAATATCCTAGTCCTCAACCCCAATATCAATCGAATTATCCTGTTTTTAATCCCTATGATCTAAATCCTTTGGGACAGAATATATGGGGAAAAAATCCCACTCGGACTGGGTGGAATGTACATATAGGTCCTTATCAAAGACCTCCAATGAATTTCAATACTTAGTTACCATTTCTTCCTACGTTGGAATTACCCGATGTGTCAAAGTTGACGAATGATCCTATTCTTCATAATCCATATTGGCCTCGGATTCCGACCAAGATTCCTGGTGACTGTCCTAAATTTGAGGGTAAACTTGGTGAAGGCACCCAAACACATGTGATGACTTACCACTTGTGGTGTTCTTCTAATTCTTAGTTTGATGATTGTATTCGTCTCCATATTTTCCAGCAAACTCTTAATGGTGCCACTACAAAGTGGTACATTGAGTTGTCTCGTGCAGTTTTCCAAGATTTCAATTCTTTGGCCATGGTGTTCCTTAGGCATTTTTAGTTACCGATTCACTATGAGACCGGGATGCATCTCCTCACTTCATTGAAATAGGACTGAACTACTCATATCTCAGATCATATTCATGAGTGGCGACGTCGTCGTTGGATGATCAAATTTGAGATATTTGATCAGCTTCTGACTCATTGGTTCACTACCTCATTTGTCAATCAGATTGCCAAAGATATCACTATGGGGGTATGTGTGATCGAGGAAGAAGCCATTGCTTACACCGAATACCTTGATCTCATGTACTCTCAGTATGGTGCATTATATGATATCTTTCCTGATGCTCCTCAACCTGGAACTTCTAAACCACCAGCGACTCTATCCGTTTATGGTATTATTGGTTCTATATCGCAGACTTCTCAAAAGTCTCCTTCATCTAACTCTGGAAAGCAGAAGTCTACTTCTTTCAATAATGTAGCTTCTTAGTCAAATTTGAATTCTAGCACACTTGCAGAAGTGAATGTTGTTCTAGAAAATCGTACAAATCACACTTCCAAAGGTAAAAAAAAGTGTAAAGGTAAGGCTAAAGACGATACCTCGAAACAGGATTCTCAAAAATCTCATTCTGCTGATACTTCTCAATGCAAACCGAAGTATCCTTGTTTGATTTGTGATGATGAGCACTTCACCAAGGAATGTCGTCGATGATCTAAGGTGAGCTGATTTCTCAAAGGTATCGAAGGAGCTCCGGCCATTCTTAAAGTGCCTTTCCATCAGCAGACTCAAATGGTAGAGCACTCTCAGTCCTCTACTCCATTTGGTTTGCAAGTGTTCATGATGAACAGTTCTACACTTGTTTCTATTGCTACTCAATCAAAATATTATTTTAGTTCACGTCAGGCAATGGGGAAAGAGATCGTTGATGGTCCTCCTCCTCCTCCTATTTCTGGCCCTCTTGAGATTGAATGACCTAGCAACGAATATGTTGTGTGACCATCTTCCAAAGGTGTGCTTTGTAAGTCTTCGTACAATCCTAATGACCGTGCCACTCAGCATTACAGTATTGTTGAGGATTTAGCTCAAGCGTCGTCCACAATTTATATGTTAGAAGTACTTCAGAGTTGTCCTTTGCAATGGAAAGCTTTGCTATCTGCGATAGGTGGGATTGGTCCTGTCGATACTAGCTTGCTTGCTTTTGATTTAGAGAATTTCGTCTCATGACTCCTGCACCAAATTTAACTCATCATTCAAGTTGGTATTCATGGTTTGAATATTCATTGGGTCGTCATGGATGACGGTGCATCTACTTGTTGGAAATTCATTGGTTCTCCAGCTCTTACCTCATCGCCCAATTCCCTTGAAGCATTTGATGGAAGATAATCTAAACCTATTGGTGTTCTTGCTAGTTTAACAATCACGTTAGAAGGGAAGATAGTCAATGTCAAGGTTGAAGTTGTTGATGAAAAAAATCAATTATAATATTCTCCTGTGTCGTAGTTGGAATCACGCCATACTGTGTGTTCTGTCCACACTCTTTCATGTTTTGAAGTTTCCACATAAAGGAAAGATTATTACTGTTGATCAATTGTATTTTTTCACTTCTTCTTCTGAGAACAACGTTCCATATGTGGACAAGATTCCTACTCCCTATGAGAGCGTAGGACTAGGCCTTTTCAAGTATCCTTCCCTCATGGGTTCTTTTCCTTTTCCACTGCCGAATACTATTCAGGTCAACACGATTTCTCAAACTGATGACCCTTGGGTTATCCCTTCTCCTAAAACTATCGTTTCATTTGGGGATTTGATGCCGTTGAGTCCAATTGACATTGATTATTGTGAACTCATTGCTGCATCAGACACTTTGTCCTTTGATTCTGCTCCATTGAGCATGAATCTTGACATCTATTCTCAATCCCCTTGGCTTCATGATTTTGACTCACCATATCCTTTGAAAGAAGTGTTTCCTTTTGATGAGGCTATCGTGGAAACTCTGTCTCTCGATGATCTATCATGGGATGATGGTCATCGTTGTTCCTCATTTCTACTAAGCCTCAAAGCCATGTCTACCTCTCTTGAGTGTTTTGCCTCTTAGGTTCCTTCAAATCTACTTCAAGCACTTGTTCAGGTCCCTAAAGCTTTTACAGAAGGTAACTTGAGTAACATCACTTAGACGATGCCTATCGACATTTCCATTAAACCAGGAATCGTCGAGAACATCCATATTGGGGTTTCTTGTTCTTCGGATGAAGTACAAGTTTATAATAGCCTTTTTTATAAATTCCATAATGTCTTTGCGTGGTCCTATGAAGAAATTCTCGGCATTGATCCTAGCATCGTGGTACATGATATTCCTACTTACCCCAGTTTGAAACTTGTTTGTCAGCATCTTCATCTAGTGTATCCTAGGAAAGTTGCTGCCATTAAGGCCAAAGTGGAAAATATTCTCAAATTTGGTTTCATTTATTCAATTTCCTTGACAAAATGGGTTTCTAATATTATTCCCGTCGACAAGAAACGGGGCACTATTCGTGTCTGTGTTGACTATCATGATATCAATTGAGCTTGTCCTAAGGATAATTATCCTACTCCTTTCATCGATCAAATCATTGATGACTATGCTAGAAGTGAGATATTTTCCCTTATGGATGGTTTTTTAGGTTATAATCAGATCAAAATTCTCCTGAAATATCAACACAAGACTGCCTTTATCTGTCCTTGGGGTACCTTTGCATATAAGAAGCTTCCCTTTGTTTGAAGAATGTTGTGACCACATTTCAACATGCGATGTCTTATGCCTTTTATGATATTCATCACATCATCTAGCCTTATCTGCATGACCTCCAGCTCATTCAAATAAGCATAGAGACCATCCTAACCATCTTTGTCATATTTTTCTTGTTGTAGACACTAGAACATTCGGCTTAATCTGCACAAGTGTCTCTTCTACGTCGATTTCGGTAGAATATTTGGGTTTATCATTTCCAAAGATGGGATTCCCCTGGATGATCTCAAGGTTGAGGCTATTATCAATCTTCCCTCTCCTTCCACATTGCATCAGTTGCAAATTTTACAAGTGAAAGCTAATTTTCTTCGTCGTTTTATAACTAACTATGCCGAAGTAGCTAAAGGATTCACATGATTGTTAAAGTAGGGTGTTCCTTTTTAATGGAATGAGATAGCGCAAAAATATTTTGACGTGTTGAAAACATTGTTGGTTAATGCTCCTCCTCCTCCCTCTAGATTATCATCGTGATTTTTCCCTTTATTTTGTTGTCTCTTTCAGCACGATTGCCATGGTTTTAGTACAATATGATGATGACGATCATGAGCATGTTATTTATTACTTGTCTCATAACCTTCTCGACCCCGAAACACGCTATGCACACATCGAGAAGTTAGCATTGGCGGATGTTCAAGCTATTCAATGTTTTCATCATTATATTATTTTGTGTCCAATGATAGTGTTTTCAGAATGCAACCCCATGAACTACATATTGCCTCGACAATTGTTGGGGGAAAAATACTCAAAGTGGATTTTCATCCTCCAAGAGTTTGATTTGGAATTTACTACTGCCAAATCTAAGAAATCATTGGTCTTTTCTGATTTACTTTGTTCTCTCCCTTCGGACTACACTCCTTCTCGTTTTGAGGACTTCATTTCATTTGGTTTTCTTTTCTTGATTAGCACCCCCGATCCATGGTAAGGTGATATCATTTTCTATCTCCAAACTTCATCTTTTAGATTTGATTTTACAAATCATGCCCACCGACGCATTCGCCATCAGTCGCAACCTTATCATATGGTTGGAGATACTCTCTATCGTATTGGAGTCGATTCCATACTCCGACGATGTTTGACTCTGGAGGAAGCCGAGAAAGCTCTAAATGATTTTCACAGTGCTGCCTGTGGCAGTCACATGTCTGGTTATGCTACTCCACAAAAGATTTTTCATGTTGGTTATTTTTGGCCTTTTATTTTCAAGTACTATATTGTCGCAGTTCGTAAATCCCATGATTACCAAATTTATAAACGCAAGTTGCATGAGCCACCCATTCCTCTTCATCCTATCATTATCATTCTTTTCTTTATGAAATGGGGCATTAATTTTATGATGTGTAACCCTCACTCGATTGGGGGCATGATTATATTATCGTAGCCATGGACTACTTCACCAAATGGGTCAAATAAATGCCTACACTTGCCGCTTATGGTAAGACAATAGCTCAGTTCATATCCAGTCACATTATTGCTAGGTTTGGTGTCCCTCAAGCCATCATTACCGATCATGGTTCCCAGTTTTAGCATTATATGGTGGAAGAGTTGACTTCTTAGTTGGGTCTACGTCATGAAAGCTCAACACCATACTACCCTTAAGCCAATGGCCAGGTTGAAGCTGTGAAAAAATTTCTTGTCACGATGCTTCAATGTATGATTGGGATCCACAAATCAAATTTGCATCTCATGTTATTTTCGGCTTTTTGGGCATACCAAACCTTAGTTAAGAACGCAACTGGGTTCACTCCTTTCCAGTTGGTTTATGGCTTGGAAGCTACTCTTCTGATTGAATGTGAAATACATACGCTCAAGTTGGTTGTTGAATTACTGCCGAATACTTCGCCAAAAGAAGAGAATCTCCTTTATTTAGAAATTATGGTTGAAACCCGCTTCTTTGTTTCTCTCGTTATTGAAGCACAGAAAAAGTAGGACAAAGCTCATTTTGATCAGTCAGTTTCCCCTCGTTCTTTCGTTGAAGGAGATCTCGTCCTCTTGTATGGCCAAGCTCGTGATAAGCTGGGGGCAGGAAAATTTCAACCTATGTGGCATGGACCCTACATCATTAGACATGTGTTGCAGAATGGGGCATATGAGCTAATTGAATACAAAGGTAATCCTCTTGAACAACCCAAAAATGGGTTATATCTCAAAAAATATTATGCGTGAGTCATTCACACATAATAAGTGTACATAGCTGTTGTTTTGATTTTTACATGTTTTTTGGTTTGGTGTACTTTGTGAGCGTGTTATGAATATAATTCATAACGAATATGATAAATATAGTTATTAATAGTTAAATAGGGATTATGTAAGTAATCATTAAGTTAGTGAAAGGCCATGTCTAAAAGACATGCTCATTAATGAAAGGCCACCCACGTAGGTATATAAGCAGGGCCTCACTGTAACATTTATCACCATGTTTTATAAATTTTATATATAATATATTATTATTACAATACCTCTTGTGTATTTTACGATTAAGTCAACAAGCCTACAACTTTGTTGCTCCATTAGTATCAGAGGAGCGATATTCTCGCCTGGAAGGAAGCACCTACACCACTGCTGGCTACCTTCAGCTGTTACATGTGGTGCATTGAAATCGTCACCACTTGATGTCTTCATCAATGACGATGGACGATCTCAACAAAAAGTTGATCAAAATTGAGAATAAGATCAATAATAATTCCCATAAATTCATGAAAAGGTTAATCAATCTTAAGGATAAGGTTACAGGAAATTTTCACAACATTAAAAAACTTCAAGACACAATAGATCGGATAGAGAGAAAAATTTGGCTCAACCATAGAGAGGCCACAGACAATCATAACAAACCAATGCAAAAGATAAACACCATTTTGGACAACATTAATTTGAGCCAAAAGCCAATATTACTGAATATTGAACATAATCAACAGAACAATTTAGATGATTCAGAGAATTCAGATAAAATCATGAAGATTCACTCCATTCTATAGAAGATCAAGTTATGAGAATTACAGATTTAGATGAAGAACATCCACATGAAGATGAAGATGATCTCAAAAACTGTTGTGACATGAATGACAATAAAATTGGGTATATGGAAACTGATATGAATATAAAAAAATTTGAAAATGATGAATATGAACATGGTGTAGAACAAGAAGATTAAAAAGGTAGTAACAATGAGAAAGATGTTGAAGTAAAAAAAAATCACGCAAGTCCATTGTCAAAAATCCAAAATTCACACAACGGATGATTGAATCAGACATCATAAGCAGGTTTCTTTATTTAATGAATTCAAGAGTTGAAATCATTGGAAAGAGCGATGGTGCATGATCATCAAGTGCTTCACTAGCTATTGGGACGTATATGAGAACTTTAGAAAGACTGTGTCACCATTGTCCACGAGCACATAAGATTTTCGTTGAAGTTTTGAAGACGAAGGATGATCTTTCCTCTCATTTGAAACTTGTGGGGAATTATGTCGAAAGTGACGAAGAAGATGCTGACAACAACTTTTCCTGGGGCCATTATACCATTGGAAAATAAATTTTGGATCTCTTCCTGGACCACATCCGAAAGCTAGCCGAAAACTGCACTAGCCTACAAGGCTTCCGGTATTCAACGTATTCGGTGGAGGCACCGGATCCGGCCTTGGATCCCTCCTCCTTGAGAGACTTTCAGTAGACTATGGCAAGAAATCGAAGCTGGGTTTCACAGTATACCCTTCATCTCAGGTTTCCATATCCGTGGTGATGAGGGAATGCATTTCAGTTCACATCGTCTAGGCCGATATTCAAGTTGGAAATGCCTGCAAGGAGCTTTATTGCCTTGAGCACGGTATCCAACCTAATGGGCAAATGCCAAGTGACAAAATAGCGGGAGGGGGAGACGATGCATTCAACACATTCTTCAGTGAGACAGGAGCATGAAAGCATGTCCCTCGTGCTATATTTCTAGATTTATAGCTCACTGTGATTGACAAAGTCAGAACTGGAACCTACAGACAACTCTTCCATCCCAAGCAGCAAATAGAAAACAATTCAAGTGGTGGAGGATAAGTCATAACTCACCATGGATCAAAACGCCATTTCGAATAAGTATACCATTACAATCATAATTATATATATATATATATATATATATATATATATATATATATATATATATATATATATATCAATTATATAGTTAATTAATAAATAAAACTTGAAATGTATAGCCCCATAAAAATTAAAAATAAAATAAAATTGATTACCCTAAATTCAAGACAAATATCAACCACAAAAATTGTACAAGATGAAGTATGAGGGATGTCCTATAAAAAAAAAACGAGCAAAGTGAAGAAAACCACAAGAAGAAAAAAAATATTATCCATAAAACTTTGAGGACAAAGTTCTGAAGGAAGGGCCAATTCATAATAAATAAATAAATAAAAGATAATATATTTATATTGTGATGAAATCAAATCAAGGAAACTGTGCGTGATTGAACTGAAGACAAGTGACAACTATAAGCTTTAAGGAAAAATATTTTGAAGGAAGTGGCAATGTTATGAATATAATTCATAACTAATATAATAAATATAGTTATTAATAGTTAAATAGGGATTATGTAAGTAATAATTAAGTTGGTGAAATGGCATGTCTAAAATACATGCCCATTAATGAAAGGCCACTTGCATAGGTATATAAGCAGGGCCTCACTATAACATTTATCATCATCTTTTATACATTTTATATATAATATACTATTATTGCAATGCCTCTTGTGTATTTTACGATTAAGTCAACAAGCCTACAACATTGTAGTTGGAGATACTCTCTATCGTATTGGAGTCTATTCCATACTCCAGGGATGTTTGAATCTCAAGGATGCTGAGAAAGCTCTGAATGATTGTCATAGTGGCACCTATGGCAGTCACATGTCTCATTATGCTACTCCATAGAAGATTTTTCATGCTAGTTATTTTTGGCCTTTTATTTTGAAATACTGTATTATCGCAGTTCGTAAATGCCATGATTACCATATTTATCAATGCAAATTTCATGCGCTACCCATTCCTCTTCATCCTGTCATTACTGTTGGTCTCCTTGTGAAATGGGGCATCAATTTTATGATGTGTAACCCTCACTCGGTCGGGGGGCATGCTTATATTATCATATTCATGGACTACTTCACCAAATGGGCCGAAGAAATGCCTACACTTGCTGATGACGGTAAGACAGCTACTTAGTTCATATTCAATCACATTATTGCTACGTTTGGTGTCCCTCAAGCCATCGTTACTAATCATGGTTCCCCGTTTCGGCATTATATGGTGGCAGAGTTGACTTTTAAGTTGGGTCTGCGTCGTGACAGCTCAACGCCATACTACCCTCAAGCCAATGTCCAGGTTGAAGCTGTGAAAAAAGTTCTTGTCACGATGCTTCAAAGTACAATTGGGATCCACAAATAAAATTGGCATCTCACGTTATTTACGACTCTTTGGGCATATCGAACCTCAGTTAAGCATGCAACTGGGGGCAAAAAAAATTCAACCTATGTGGCATGGACCCTACATCGTTAAACATGTGTTGCACAATGGGGCCTATGAGCTAATTGACTACGAAGGTCATCCTCTTCATCAACCCAGAAATGGGTTGTATCTCAAAAGACATTATGCATGAGTCATTCATGCATAGTAGGTGTACATAGGTGTTGTTTTGATTTTTACATGTTTTTCATTTTGGTGTACTTTGTGAGAGCTTTCCTGCTTATTGGGTCTTTCTTATTGTGTAGATGTCTATTACCCCTTATGTCGGTTTCGCAGATGGCGCTTTGAGTAGTACCATGAATTTGTCTTTAGCATCATGGGTAATTTATGATCCTGCTGGTGAGTTGATAGATTTGCAAGGTATTTGTCTAGGATGAACTACAAACAATGTCGTTGAATATAGCACTGTCATTGAGCTATTAATCAAGTCAATCAACCTCAACATATGCACATTGCTTGTAAATCTAGATTCACATCTTGTATTTCTGCAACTCAATAATCATTATTTAGTTAGAAATCCACACATTCTAAGATTATGTTTACGTATTCGTTTTTTGGAAAGACATTTTGATTTTATTACCTATCAACATATTCCTAGACAAATGAACACATTAACTGATATAGTGGCTAACATTGTATTAGATAGACATTTGCATAATTCGTAAAAGCATCATTATATGTAAAAAATCCATTTAGGGAAATATATATATATATACATCGCATGTTTGCAACCGTGTGCAACTAACTTCAAAAAATACATGTGTGTTTCTGTTACATCCCGAGACATCATGTCTCTCAAAATATGCAGATAAAATAAAGCCTAGGTGTCTAATTAGCATGGTGCTCATGATAACATGTCACAAACCGTACTAGCCGCCTCAGCAAGCGGTGAATTCAGCTGGGCACCCCTACGGTATATCTCTGGTAAGCACGAGGAACATCATCAAAATGTGCATAATCCAGGACTCCTCGTGTGATCCCTTCCTAGTTGCGCACTATCTCATCTTCCTCACCGCCCTCGCCTTGAGGGTTGAAATCGCAAGGGATTTGCCTAGCTATCAATGACATACCAATAGGTCTCTCTGGACCAATATTTGCTATTACATGATTTAATGTCAGAACATGCATAAATGAAAAAATCATAATACACATAAAACTTAAAAATGAGTCTCACCTAAATATTCATCCCAATGTTCTCCCTCCGGGAGTGGGAGGTCTAGACCTTCAATGAAATCTATACTAGAGTAGGGCCAGTCCTCCATGAAAATTAATTTTTGGTAGATCAGTAGTGTGGTCTACGGGGTTGTCTGATGACACTTACCCTTGGCATCAAAGCTTCATCTGACATTATGGTTCTCTGTGATGGTGTCGGGAGTGACCCAAGGCGTCTTGAGAGAGGTGAAGGGGTATTCTCTGCACACTCAAAAAATTTCAATTTTTCATTCCTTGAAAAACTATACCTTCTTCATGCAATAATGGCGCTACTGTGAGATCTTTCGTAAAATCTTTGACTCCACGAGGTCCAATTATATCTGGCTAGTTTTCTTTTACTTCTGTCATTCCATCATTTATTCATCAGATATTCAATAAATAGTAAACATGTGCAGTAAGAACAGAATAAACCATCACACGAAGCATCACACATGAACACCAGGATTTTTAGGTGGAAATCCAAGTCGGGAGAAAACCACCGCTGCAGTTGCTCAGCCTTCAATATTTTATTATAGAGAAAAACATCTTACAACATATGTACTGGTGCAAACTTCTACCAGCACGCAGGCACCCACCTACGCTCATTTACCAGCCTCTCCTGGAAGGGAGCTCCAACCCCCTGACTCGTTTACCAGCCTCTCCTGGAAGGGAGCTACGACCCCCTGATCTCGTTTCGGCCTCTCTGAAGGAAACTCTGAGCCCCCCTCTTTGAAAGGCTACAACCCTCAGCACCACCTTGGACCACGTTTCATCAATTTTCACGCTGGATCCAACAACTTCAAAAGAGCAACACTTTCAGGCCACGTTTCATCATATTTCAGACTGGACCCTTTCCATACTTTTAAACTCAATCATCCAACCAAACTGATACAAACAACTCATCACTGTAGAATACAGATAGCAGTAACACAGCAGAATAGATCAGACATTTCTTACCACAGTCTTCAGCAAACCCTAGTTTGCATACGCGCTTTCACTTCACTGATGTCGCGTATATACGCGCTTCCGTCCACACAAACCAGCGTATACCTCAGTGTATATTTTATTGCGCATACGCGCTTTCTCTTCGCTGAAGCCGCGTATATACGCGCTTCCTCCGCGGCTAAGTAGCGTATAGATCTTCAATCATTATAGAGCAGCATACTTCTTCAGATCAGATATTTAGTTTAGATTTACCCTTTTACTTCAAACAGATGTTCGCCTCATCACAGATCTAATCACTCCATAAACAGATCTAGTAGATACAAATACATTTCAGATCGTCTGCCCATCTTTGGTGCATCATACATTGATTTATCTTCAAGTGTAACCCTTTCCATTCAGATATACTTAGGAGAGAAGTATTCATTCAAACTCAGACATCTTGCACCCACACTCATAATTTTCACAATGAATTTCTTCTCCTTATATAGGTTTACCCTTTGTCAATACCATGAGCCCCTTTTTCAATACTATGAGCCCAAAACCACATTACATCCGATGGAATTCCTAGACGGGGTCAATTAGGCGGATCATTACCCAATACAATGGGTCAATACCATGGTGATTACCCCTGGTTGCACTTTTAGAGCGCTTTTGCCCATACGCTATTTGGAACTTTATTTTCCGCGTGCATACACGATTTCCTTAGACGGATCCGCGTATACCTAGAGACATACTCTTTTCATCGAGATTGAGCACATGCGACTTCTTTTTCTTCAACGCATGCAGCTGCTAGCCAGATACATCATATTTAGCTCATCAAGAACATATTCTAGCAAGCACAACTTCATCAAGTAAGTTGTCATCATCTTCAACAAGTGGGTTACCTTTCAAGGACAATTCTTAGCATCATATCACATCAGATTTACATCATTCACCAAGTCCATCAAGTCAAGAATAACTTCATCAGGTGGATTGCCATCAAGGACAACACATGTCAACAGTCGCATGTCTTCATCTTCACTCAGTGGGTTGCCATCAAGGACAACACTTCTGCATCATATTTCCAACAATCTCCCCCTTTGGACTTGATGGCAACCACGATGGTGTTTGGGATGGCAACCACAATGGTGTTTGGGATGGCAACCACGATGGTGTTTGGTTACCACAACAGATAAGTACATTGACACCATGTCACTCTCCCAATTCTTTGACACCATTATCTACATTCAAACACCATGTCACTCTCCCCCTTTGACATCAAGGGCAAAGGGCGGATCAACACCAACATACTCTCCCCCTTTTCTTCTCATGTAGAAGAAGCGTTCTGCAGATCTGAGGTATACTGAAGTGACCAAGCTCCCCCGGAGTTCATGCTGAGTTTTGAAACATATTTTTCAATGAATACATGACTCTATCACCAAAGACTCATACTTACATCAATTATCCATCCAAGTGGATTTACATATGAGACTCAACTACCCAACCAAGTGGGTTTACACATTTGACTCAGCTACTCAACCAAGTGAGTTTACAGCATTTGACAAGTCCTTACATGACTGAATATTACAAGATTTACATCATGGGTCTCAACATGACCTTTTCATCAAATTACATATATGACATTAAGACCAACACCAGAAAGTCCTCAAGAATGAGAACATATTTCAGAACCATCATAATGCCAACAATGCATTACACTCAGCAACGCTAATGCTCCCCCTGAATCTGTGCATCCAAGCATCCTTTCCATATGACTAAGGCTCCCCCTTAGTTTGTGCATCCTGAACACTTTCACCAACAAATCATCAAGGCATCTTTATCAAATCATTAGAACAAGAAATATGAGAACTGGAACACTACCAGAGATACCAAACAGCATCAGATATACCAAACAGCACTGCAGCTGTGCTGAAAAGAGCTGACTCCAAACAGAAAAAAAAAGGTCATCAATCAGACATACGCGGTTTTCTTTGCAGGAACTTGCGTATATACGCGACTGTGTTTCAGGAAACCCGCGTATCCACAACCATCTTCTAAAAATTATGCAGATGTGTTCTTTTGACGGGCAGAGAACACTTCCGACTTGTCTCGATATGAATCTTCAACAGTGAGAGGTTTGGTAAAGATATCGGCAACTTGTTCTTTGGAGGGAACATACTCCAACTTCACCGTTTGCTCAAGCACTTGTTCACGTAAGAAATGATACTTGATGGGAATGTGCTTGGTCTTCGAATGCATAACAGGATTCTTTGAGATACTGATGGCACTTGTATTATCACACATAATGGAGATAGGATTTGCACATTTGATTTGAAAATCTTGCAAGGTTTGCATCATCCATAGGAGTTGAGTGCAACAAGATGCGGCAGCTACATACTCTGCTTCAGCTGTTGATAAGGCAATAGAATTTTGCTTCTTGCTGAACCAAGATACTAACCGAGGTCCCATATAGAATGCTCCACCACTAGTGCTTTTTCGATCATCAACACTTTCAGCCCAGTCTACATCAGTGTAAGCATGAAGAGTAAGATCAGCATTCTTTGGATACCATAGACCAAAGTCTTGAGTTCCTTGTAGATATTTGAATATTCTTTTAACTTCCTGAAGATGAGACTCTTTTGGATTAGCTTGGAATCGTCCAACAATCCCAACAACATGCATAATGTCTGGTCTAGTCCTAGTGAGATAAAGTAAACTTCCTATCATCGATCTGTACTCTGGTTGATTCACTGTGGGAGAATCATCATTAGAACTGAGACTGGATCCGGTTATCATTGGTGTACTTACAGGTTTGCATTCTTCCATGCCATACTTCTTCAGAATTTGCTTAAGATACTTTGCTTGAGATAGGAAAATACCATTTGCCTTTTGATGCACTTGCAAGCCAAGAAAGAATGTTAGCTCCCCAAGTAAAGACATTTCAAATTCTTGCTGCATGACAGAAGCAAATTTTTGACTCAAAGATTCTTCGTTGCTCCCAAAAATGATATCATCAACATATACAACCACAATCAATAGTTTGTCATTTTCAACTTTTGTGTATAAGTTGCTATCAGCAGACCCTTTTGAAAATCCTTGTTGATGAAGATATTTGTCAAGATGATAATACCAAGCCCTTGGAGCTTGTTTGAGACCATATAGAGCCTTTTTAAGTCTACAAACAAGATTTTCATCATTTCCCAAAATGAATCCTTCCGGTTGTTCTATATATACTTCTTCTTCTATATCACCATTAAGAAACGCAGATTTAACATCCATTTGATAAACTTTGATTTGTTGATAACTTGAAAAAGCAAGAAACATTCTTATGGCTTCAAGTCTAGCTACAGGAGCAAAAGTTTCTTCAAAGTCTATACCTTCTTGTTGAGTATACACTTTGCAAACCAGTCTAGCTTTGTTTCTTACAACATCCCCATTCTCATTTAACTTATTCTTGAAAATCCATTTAGTTCCAATGACATTTTTATCATGAGGTCTTGGAACCAAATCCCAAGTGTCATTCTTTTCAATTTGAACAAGTTCTTCATCCATGGCTTGCCTCCAACATTCATATTTGCTAGCTTCATTGACATTGTGTGGTTCAATTGTGGATATGAGTGCCAAATGATTAGAATATCCTACAAGAGTTCTCCTTGTTCGTACACCAGATTCCTTGTCACCCAAAATTTGAGATTCAGGATGATTCTTTTGAACATATCTGGATGGAGCTTTTTCAGATAGATCATCTTCAGGTTCTTCATTGGATCCACTATCTATATCATTGATATCTCATGTAGAAGGCCATATGTCGCTATCATCTTCTTTTGTTGTTTGTTTTTCTTCTTTAGGAGCTGCAGGAGACTCATCAATAACAACATCAATACATTCAACAACCTTTCGAAGCCTTTTATTGTAACATGTGAATGCTTTGCTTGAAGATGAGTAACCAAGAAATATCCCTTCATCTGATCTAGGTTCAAACTTGCCAAGCTTTTCATCATTATTTTTGATAAAGCATTTACTTCCAAAAGCTTTAAAATGCTTCACAGTGGGAGAATTACCATACCAGAGTTCATATGGAGTTTTGTCACTATTTACCCGAACATGAGCCTTGTTGAGAATGTTAGTTGCTGTATGTGCTGCCTCACTCCAGAACATGTTAGGAATACCAGAATCAGCAAGCATAGCTCTAGCCATTTGAACAATTTTTCTATTCATTCTTTCTGCTACACCATTTTGTTGTGGAGTGCCTGCTAGAGAGAACTGTCTTTTTATGCCATGTTGTTCACAAAATTCAAAGAATTCATTTGATGAATATTCTTCTCCTCGATCAGATCTAAGACACTTGATTTTTAGATCTAATTCATTTTCTGCCAATGCTTTGAAGCTCTGAAATTTTTCAAATGCTTGATCTTTGTGTTTAATGAACCCGATCCAACACATTCTAGAGTAGTCATCAATAAATAAGATATAGTATTCATCCCCACGTAATGACTTTTTCCTCATAGGTCCACAGATATTAGTATGAATGAGTTCAAGAGGCTTACTTGATGATCCTTCTTTGGCATTAAATCGTACTCTGGTCTGCTTACCAAATTGACAAGATTTGCATATGGTACTTTTCGGAAGATTGACCTTGGGAAGATCACGAACAGCTTGAAGTCTGCTTGCTTTGTTGATTTGAGAGAAACTCATATGCCCCAGCCTTCTATGCCATAGCCAATTTTCTGAAGACTTGCTCAAGTAACATTGATCTATGCCATTTAGAACATACATGTTGCTTGGATTTCTTTTTCCTTTTATAATGATTTTACTTGTGTCAAGATCACGAACCACACATTCTTTGGAACTGAAGACCACTTCTGCTCCTTGATCACACATTTGACTAACACTTAACAGGTTATGCCTTAATCCATCCACATACATGACATCTTTAGCCTTCACTTTTTCTTTTAGAAATACTGACCCTTTTCCTTTAATTACAGCGGGAGTATCATTTCCAAATGTAACTTTCTTTTCCTTTTCTAGAGCATTATAAGTATGAAGTTTGCTTTTGTCACCTGTCATGTGTCTTGAGCACCCACTATCAATGTACCATTTATTTTCTTCACCTTCTGCAAATAATGCTATCCCACAATTTTTAGCCGGCGGTTCTTTCTTCTTCCACACTTTAGAGCTTGAGGGAACATGTTCTTTAGGCTGGATCTTGTTCCTGCATTCAGATTCTTCATGGCCAAAGTTATTGCAATAAGTACATTCAACTTCACTTTGAAGAGGAGAAAATTTTTTATAGGTATTCTTCTTTGGTTCAGTATCCAACCTTTTCTTTCTTGCTTCTCTTGTCATGATGGTTTTATATGCAACACATTGAATAGCTTTATGACCAAAATTGTGACAAGTGAAGCATTGCCCATTGAAGTAGAAATTTCTGCGATCATGGAATCTTCTATTTGAATTTACCTGTTGGTTGAAGTGTCTTTGAAAGCTATCCCTGTTAGTGTTCCTTGAATTGAGATGGTCCTGCTTTCCCTGTAGAGATCCTTTATTCCCTTGCTGAGTGGCTGAATGTAGTAAACCACTTGTAACTGCTTTTAGATAGTTTGGTGCTGAAGTTTGAGAAGATTCTCCGGTATATCCAAGACCTGTCTTTATAAGAGGAGAACGTTGTACCTTGATAATCTCATCTAAGGTTTCAGATCCTTTAGCAAATTTAAGATTCAAGGTCTTTACTTTCTCAACTTCTTTTCTTTAACTTACCACTTCACATTCCAGTTTTTCAATGTGTTTCTTTTCTTCTTCAAGCTGCTTTTCAATAGTCTCTTTGATTATCTTTTGTTCTTCTAAGAGAATTTTATAATCTTCTAAGCGTAGTTTGAGTTGATTATTTTCTTCAAGAAAATCATTTTCCTCTAGAGCATCCATAAAAGTATCCTTCTCTTCTTTTTTTTCAAATGCCATGAGAAGTCTAAGATCTTCTTCACATTCTTCCTCACTATTAGATGACCCATCATTATCTTCATTAGTGTAGTAACTTTTCTTGGAGCTAGATTGGTTCTTATTCCTTCTTACTACTTCTTTTCCTTTATAAGGACATTTTGCAGCATAATGACCAACTTTTCCACACTCAAAACATTTGAAAGGAAGCTTACCTTTGAATCTTCCAGTTCCTAGTTGGAGCTTTCTCACGAAATTCGCTTCTTCTTCATCGGATATATAGCTGGATTCTTTGACAACTTCCTTTTCCTTTCCTTTTGTAGATGCCTTAAAAACAACTTCTCTTATTTGAGAAGGACCTCCTTGTCTCATTTCAAAAGCAGTCAGAGTACCATGTAATTGAACAATAGTAAGAGTTTGCAGATCTTGCCTTTCTTCAATAGCGGAGACTTTAGAGTCAAAATTTGAAGTCAAGGATCTTAAGACTTTTTCCACCAGAGTAGTATCAGTTATGGTTTCACCCAAATTTCTCATTCGATTTACAACATCATCTAGACGAAGAAAGAAACTGGCAACACTTTCATCACTATGCATCTTCAAATTTTCATATTCAATTCTAAGCGTTTGGAGTTTTGCATTTTTTACCTTTGTATCTCGTTCATAGCTCAGAATGATTTTGTCCCATATTTCTTTTGCTGAATGTAACTGCATCACTTTAACAAATTCTGATTCAGACATGCTTCCTAGCAAGACATTTACTGCTTTGGCATTGGTTTCATACTTCTTCCGTTCTGCTGCATCAGTAGGAATATTTGCCGGGTATTGATAACCTTCTTCCACGATTGCCCATACATCTGCACCAAGACTTTGCAGATATGCTTTTGTTCTTACCTTCCAGAATATTAGATTGCTTCCATTGAATAGAGGTGGCTTTATAGACATTACTCCTTCTTGACTTCCCATTGCGACGGATCTCCTTCAAGCGATCAAGCTTCTGCAGAAGGACCTCCTCTGATACTAATTGTTGGGAAAAACACTGAGAGGGGGGGGGTGAATCAGTATTTACTGCACACTCAACAATTTCACTTTTTCATTCCTTAAAACCCATACGCTACTTTCCTTTAGTAAACTAGCGTATACACGCGGATATCTTTCATGCAACTAGCGTATACACAGAGATCTAGTTATGTCATTAGTTCTTTGCTTATATCATTCCATCATTCATTCATCAGATGTTCAATAAACAGTAAACATGTGCAGTAAGAACAGAATAAACCATCACACAAAGCATCACACATGAACACAAGGATTTTTAGGTGGAAACCCAAATCGGGAGAAAACCACCGCTGCAGTTGCTCAGCCTTCAATATTTTATTATAGAGAAAACATCTTACAACATATGTGCTGGCAAAGACTTGACCAGCACGCAGGCACCCACCTGCGCTCGTTTACCAGCCTCTCCTGGAAGGGAGCTCCAACCCCCTGACTCGTTTACCAGCCTCTCCTGGAAGGGAGCTACGACCCCTCGATCTCGTTTACCAGCCTCACCTAGAAGGGAGCTACAACCCCCTGACTGAAGGCTACAACCCTCAGCACCACCTTGGACCACGTTTCATCAATTTTCACACTGGATCCAACAACTTCAATAGAACAACACTTGCAGGCCACGTTTCATCATATTTTCAGACTGGACCCTTTCCATACTTTTAAGCTTAACCATACAACCAAACTGATATAGACAACTCAGCACTGTAGAATACAGATAGCAGTAATACAGCAGAATAGATCAGACATTTCGTACCACAGTCTTCAGCAAACCCTAGTTTGCATACGCGCTTTCCCTTCACTGATGTCGCGTATATACGCGCTTCCGTCCACACAAACCAGCATATACCTCTCTATGTATTTCATTGCGCATACGCGCTTTCACTTCATCGAAGCTGCGTATATACGCGCTTCCTCTGCGGCTAAGTAGCGTATAGATCTTCAATCATTACAGAGCAGCATAATTCTTCAGATCAGACACTCATTTCAGATTTACCCTTTCACTTCAGACAGATGTTCGCTTCATCTCAGATCTAAGCCTTCCATAAACAGATCTAGTAGATACAAGTGCATTTCAGATCAAGATCCCCTTCTTCATCTTTGGTGCATCATACATTCAAATTTATCTTCAAGTGTAACCCTTTCCATTCAGATCTACTTCAGAGAGAAGTATTCATTCAAGCTCAGACCTCTTGCACCCACACTCATCATTTGCACAATGAATTTCTTCTCCTTATATAGGTTTATCTTTTCAATACCATGAGCCCCTTTTTCAATACTATGAGCCCAAAGCTACCTCGGCCCATCCGATGGTATTCTTTCAGACGGGGTCCGGTGGGCGGAACATTGCAATACTGATGGGTCAATACCATGGTGGTTACCCCTGGTTTTGCACTTTTTGAGCGCTTTTGCCCATACGCGACTTGGAACGTTATTTTCCGCGTGCATACGCGACTTCCATTATACAGATCCGCGTATACCTAGAGACATACTCTTTTCATCAAGATTGAGCACATGCTGACTTCTTTTCTTCACTGCCTTCTATACACACTGTAGATACAACATATTTAGCTCATCAAGAACATATTATAGCAAGCACAACTGCATCAAGTAAGTTGTCATCATCTTCATCAAGTGGGTTGCCTTTCAAGGACAACTCTTAGCATCATATCACATCAGATTTACATCATTCACCAAGTCCATCAAGTCAAGAATAACTTCATCACGTGGATTGCCATCAAGGAAAACACATGTCAACAGTCGCATGTCTTCATCTTCACTCAGTGGGTTGCCATCAAGGACAACACTTCTGCATCATATTTCCAACAGGGACTATAACATATTGTTGCTGAAAGAAGGGTAGTCATTCCAAGAAGAATGATACTAGAATAAATCCATAACCAAATTGTTTCAGTTTGGTATTCTTGCATTTGGTTATTTGGAGCTTCATGTTTATGGTCATGGCCTCTGACCAGTTGTATATGGTCAGTGCCATGCAGTCCACAATAAGAAGGAACTGTGTCTTTGTTGCTTCGTGCAGTGCTTGTGATCCTATAGCCCATGTGATGGTATGCAATACCACGCGTAGTGTCAAATTTGGGATATTTTGTATATCAACATTCCCACTACCTGATCCCTTTCGTGCTCCTCAACATATCCTATCTATCACCATTGTCATGTTTTCCATGCAGGGCCAGGTGCCGGCTAGGATTGGTGTTGCATCCCTCTGCGATAATACTGTGATGAAGTACACATTAGAGACATCAATCTCAAGTTCTTGATCCCGAAGGATGAACTTATCTTGAGTTTTGTCCCATATAATGATAAGATACTATAGTAATTCTGGTTGGGCTCAGAGACATGGTGTTAGGAATAATTTATTCAAGCCATAGTTTCTGAGAGCTTCCATGACTCCCTCATTTTCTAAGGCCAACTCATATTCTTCACTATGTTCCCGTTCTTTCCATTCAATGACCATTTTTCCTTGTTTTACCTGCAAACACATACACATGAGTGGTATTAGTCAATATTGAACCTTAAATTTGTAAAAAAATTGGGTTATTTGATAAGCATTTTTTGCTAGAAATGGTTTGCGCCATTGGTGCGACTGTTTCCAAAATAGTTGCATCAATGGGCGTGCCCTAGTGTTAAAAAATGGGTAGTTGGCGCGACTTCGTGCTTGAAACCCGCGCCAACCGCAAAGCCCTAATTTTTACATTTCCTCCCCCAAATTTGAAATTTAGAATTGCAGGAAGAAAGAAATGATTTAATATGACAAGAGCGATCCCAACTCTTACTTGGAGTTAATAGATTTGTAATTGATCTGTTGGATTGGCCGCTATCGCTGCTGTAAGATTACACAATAAAATGGGTTAGTATTGCTCCACAAGAGGTAAAAAGTGAAAAGTAATTATTTTTACCATTTTTGGCATTTTATAACTTTTTCACAACCCTAATTAGGTTTTAAGCCATGTTTTTCGATTATTTTATTATATTATTTTCGAGAAATGGGTTTTACACATGTCTCTTGTGCAGCAAAAGGTTTTTTATGCGACAATGATGAAGTAATGAGTTATATTTTATACTTTTTCAGACTCAGTAAAAACATGAAGAAGTCACTACTGGAGTCATCTTTTAGCTCTATTCCGACTCTCTAAAATTGGAAATATTGCCGAGACTCTTATCGTTTTGAACTCATTAAATGGCTATGAAACGATATCTACCCAGTATACATTTTACCTTTTCTTCGTGCTGGGATGGATTATTTACGAAAAATAAATACCTTAGCCTATCGCAACTAGGAGGTTCTGTGAGACACAATTTTCTACCTTTTCGAATCTATGAGACTACCTACAAAAAGGGACTGCTGGAGTTTTATTTTCTGCCTTCTTTTCAAACTTTCTAAACATGAAAAGATGTCGCGTTCTCCCTTTGTGAGAGTTGTTAAACCCTAATGACATCGGACTTCATCACCATGATGTTATTTCGAGCTCCTCCTTCCTAGGGCTCGTAAAATGTACTAGGTTGGATTTTTCTGAAAGGAAAAATTATAGTGCAAGCATATGCTATCCCCTTCAAGCTTGTTTTAAAAAACAATTGGGGTACTCGCCAGAAATGGTGGGGGAAAATGGAACCAAGTTTTAGTTATGTTGGCAGTATGTTTCCCTTGAACATGACACTTGTTTGCATTTGTGTCGTGTTGGGGACATCTCATTTCATCATTTTCACCTTCATGGGTTTGGGTAATCTATTTTGACCTCCCATCTACTCTTTGGCATGTCGTCATGACCTCAGATCCTTTGATGTCCAATACTGCGAAATCCAGTGTCATGTTGTTGATATGTTCAAGAGAATTTTGCCTCTGCAGTTGTCAACCTTCCTCTGATCTCCTGTTGGTCCTGATCCACTTTCATCATGTTACTTTGTATCATGTTGATGATGTGGGAAACCTTATGGCCCTCCTTCGACCAAGTCACTTCCTGTTGACTTTGGCTCATTATCTAGGAATTTTATCTAGAGACTCCCTTCTGGTACCTTGGAGCCTGCATGCCTCAATGGTAGGTTTTTTTCATTCGACACAAGGTTCACATCATTGGCCTTCGATTGAGTGATTCTGTGGATGTTCGACGTTAGATCATTTTTCACATTCGTTAGATTGTACCTTCTATACCTTGAGGGCCATTTTCATCATTGGTGGTTTCCCTCATTTTCATTAATAGCTTTCGTCATTGGTTGATAATGAGACGATTTTCTTGCAGGTTCTACTTTAGCTCATACACTCACATGCTCTAAATTCTACTTTTTCAGGTCGAGATGGAGCGCAAGGCCCTGGGTTTTTGTCTGATAAACTCCAGGTTGCAGATTTTTGTGGTTCATTATGAATTATTACATGACTCTCTTGATTGGATGGCTGCAACCATACCTGAGTCTATTTATTGATCCTTCATGCTGGATGGCTATGTCCATACCCCAAAGCTCATTTTTTTATATACTCTATTATGGATGCCTCTGTGTTAGAAAATTAAATATTATGGAGCAATGAAACACATAAAATATGCGGAAAATACAAGCACACAAAAAACACATAAAGCCAGAGAGACACAGATATATGTGGTTCACCCAGTTTGGGCTACGTCCACCCCTAACAGCCTGTCCTTCCTTTCTATTATCCAACAAAAAATGAAGAGACAAAACCTATAGCAGATCTGTTGTAATATCCTCTGTTCTCTCTCACAGTCTCCCTATCTATTTCTTGCTCTGAGAATACACACATAATACATAGCCACAATATAATACCCTCATATATACAATGGGGTTGCCTTCTAGGGAAAAAAAACCCTAAACTAAACATAACTTCTACCATCGGATCATTCGCCTATGAACAACCCAGATTGACTAGAAATTACTATACTTTTACAAGGAAATTTTACATCTGTTTTTAGCTTCAGGGGCGTTGCCCCCGAAACCCCCCATCAGGGGGGTCTCCGAAAAGCATTGTCGCCCCCCCCTGGACCCCCCACGACAGCGATTAATTATGGGCGGCATTGCCGCCCCTTTTAAGGTACAGGGGTCCAATGTTGTGATACAAAGTAAACAAGATAATTAGGTTCCACACCCAACAATCTCCCACTTGGAGACTGATTGTAGCAACTCCACCGCTGCTTCATTTGCTAGACAATGACTCCTCTTTGGACCTGGCTGTTCCTCATCTTCATCATCATCCTTGAAGACCAATTGAAACTAAGCACATTCTCAGTTTCTCCCTGGTTACAACTTTTGTTAGCATATCTGCAGGATTCTGGCTAGTGTGTATCTTTTCCAGCTTCAACTCTCCATCTTCCAATACTGACCGTATGAAATGGTACTTGAGATGTATGTGTTTAGTCCTGGAATGAAATGTTGAGTTCTTTGAAAGATGAATAGCACTTTGGCTATCACTGTATAGTGTGCCCATATCATGCTTCTTACCCAATTCATCCATAAAACTTTGTAACCAAATCATTTCTTTACTAGCCTCTGTAGCAGCAACATACTCAGCTTCTGTTGTTGAAAGTGCAACAACACTTTGGATTTTTGAAACCCAACTGACAGTTGTTCCACCTACAGTAAATACATATCCTGTAGTGCTCCTCCTGTTATCTTTGTCACCTGCCATATCTGCATCAACATGTCCCTGTAGAGCAACGTTTGAACCACCAAAGCATAATGCTTGATTTGTGGTACCTCTCAAATATATGAGAATCCATTTTACTGCCATCCAATGTTCTTTTCCTAGATTATTCATGTACCTGCTTACAACTCCCACTGCATGTGCAATATCAGGCCTTGTGCAGACCATTGCATACATTAAGCTTCCAACTGCTGATGCATATGGAACTTTAGACATATAATCCATGTCTTCTTGGGTCTTTGGGCACATCTCCTTACTAAGTTTGAAATGGTTAGCAAAAGGTGTACTAACTGGTTTTGCATTCTGCATATTAAATCTTTTCAACACCTTTTCTATGTACTCATTTTGAGACAGTGTTAATTTGCAATTTTTCCTGTCTCTAGTTATCCTCATACCAAGGATTTGTTTTGCAGCTCCCAAATCCTTCATTGCAAATGAATTTGTCAATTTTCTTTTGAGCACATTTATTTCCTGCATGTTAGATCTTGCAACAAGCATGTCATCTACATACAATAACAATATAATATAGCTGCCATCATTTTTCCTTTTTAGATAAACACAATGATCAGAGTGACATCTAGTGTAACCTTGTTCAGACATGAACTTGTGAAATTTTAGATACCACTGCCTTGGAGCCTGTTTTAAGCCATACAAGCTCTTCTTTAACCTGCACACCAATTTTTATTTCCCTTTTACCTCATATCCTTCTGGTTGCTGCATGTATATCTCTTCCTCCAAATCTCCATGGAGAAATGTTGTCTTTACATCTAACTGTTCAAGATGGAAATCTTCCGTTGCTACAAGACTTAAAATAGTTCCGATTGAATTCATTTTAACAACGGGAGAAAATATTTCATCAAAATCAATACCTTTCTTCTGTGCAAACCCCTTCACCACAAGTCTAGCTTTGTACCTCTGTTTTCCTCCATCTTCTTCCTTCAGCCTGTAAACCCATTTATTCTGCAATGTAGTTTTACCTGCAGGAAACTTGACTAAGTCCCAAGTCTGGTTATGCATTAAGAAGTCCATCTCTTCTTCCATGGCTAGCTCCCACTTCTTCCTACTTTCAACCTGCATTGCTTCTTCATAACATTCAGGTTCACCAGAATCAGTCAACAATAAATAATATAATGAAGGAGAGTATCGTTCAGGGGGTCTAATTATCCTGGTAGATCGTCTAACACCACTTTCAGGTGTTTGAGGTGCCTGTTGCTGTTGTGGTGGTTGCTACTCTTGTGGTTGTTGATTATTATTATTTTCAGGCACCTTTACTTTTTCAGTTATCTCATCAAGAACCGTGTATTCCTTGCTTTCTTTTTCCTGTTTCTTTTCCTGCAACTGATTCTTATACAAGACCTTTTAATTGAATATTACATCTCTGCTCCTAATGATTTTGTGATTTTCATAATCATATAAGCGATAACCAAAATCATTAGCACCATATCCAATAAAGGTACATTTATTTGATTTTGCCTCAAGCTTTGTTCTATTTTCTTTATTGATATGGACAAAGGCCTCACAACCAAAAGGCTTTAAAAAAGAGTAGTTTACCTTTTTACCTGTCCATGCTTCCTCTGGAATACCACCATCCAAGGAACTTGAAGGCCCTCTATTTATTAGATAAACAACAATATCTACAGCATCTGCCCAAAATTGTAAAGGAAATCCTACATGCAATCTCATGCACCTTGCACGCTCCATGATTGTTTTGTTCATCCTTTCTGACATACCATTTTCTTGTGGTGTTCTTGGAATTGTCTTCTCTCTACGAATTCCATGCTCTGAACAGTACCTATCAAACTCTTTGCTGCAATATTCACCTCCCTTGTCTGATCTGAGACACTTCAACTTATTTCCTGTCTCAATCTCAACCAAAGATTTCCATTTCTTGAAAGTATCAAATACATTAGATTTATTTTGAATACAATAAATCCATGTTTTTCTAGTTGCATCATCAATAAAAGTAACATAATAACGAGAGCCACCGAGAGATGATACTTGAGTAGGTCCCCATACATATGTATGCACAAGCTCCAATTTTTCACTCTTCTTTTCTTTCCAAACTCTGAGAAATATGACTCTCTTTTGTTTTCCATAAATGCAATTCTCACAGAAATCCAAATCAACATTCTTCAAACCTGGCAACAAATTTCTTGAGTGAAGAATCTTCATTCCCTTCTCACTCATGTGTCCAAGCCTATGATGCCATAATGCTGCATCTGCTCCTTTGCAAGTTAAATCATTAACAAAGTTAGAAATACCATTGCATAAATACAATGTACCAACCTTTTCACCTTTTGCTATTACCAGCGCTCCTTTGGTGACCTTCCAAGTTTTATCTGTGAAATTTTTCACACAACCTTAACTGCCTAACTACCCTATTGAAATCATATTTTTCTTCATATCTAGAACATGCCTTACCTCCTTTAGTAGCCATTAGTTTCCATTCTGTTGTTTTACAAGAACTTTACCCATTCCAACAATTTTACAGGGTTTATCATCACCCTAACGAACTTGTCCAAAATCTCCTTGAACATAGTCATGAAAATATTTCTTATCAGGTGTGGCATGGAATGAAGCCCCTGAATCTACAACCCAAGAATCAATAACATTTTCGAAAGAAATAATCAAAGAATCTTTTAACACATCACCTGTCACATTTGCTTCATGATTGTTTTCTTGTTGTGTGTCTCCTTCTTTTCCCTTCCGAGATCTACAGTATTTCTTTAGGTGTCCTTTCTTTCCACAATTCTAGCACACTATCCTCGATCTGGACTTGGATCTGCCTTTCCTTGATTTACTGTGATATCCCAATACTTTTCCTCTTTCCATTCTTCTTCCCCTAGACTCTGCACTCAAAGCATTACCTGATGTCTCACCGGAGATTTTCCGTCGCATTTCCTTGCTAAGGATAGCACCAACAACATCATCAAAATTTAAAGTACTAGATCCAAAGACAGATTTACTAATGGCCATTACTAAACCATTCCAACTCTCTGGAAATGAGCACAAGAATAACAAAGCTCTAACTTCATCATCAAAGTTTACCCCTACAGAACTTAACTAACTGGTAACTGTATTAAATTCATTTAAATGGTCTGCAACAGATCCACCTTCCGACATCTTCATATTAAATAGTCATTTCATAAGAAATACCTTGTTTGAGGCCGAGGGTTTTTCATATAGTTTCGCCAATGTCTGCATCAAACCCTGTGTTGTTGTTTCGTTCGAAATATTGAAGGCGACTGATGCCGCAAGACACAACCGTACTGTTTCGAGTTCCTTTCTATCAAGAATGTTCCATTCTGCGTCTGTCATGGCTGCCAGCTTCTTTATTTTTCTGCTCAATGGTAGGTACAGATCTTTCTGATACAGATAATCTTCCATTTGCATCTTCCACAGCGGAAAGTTTTCACCGTTAAATTTCTCGACCCTAAACTTACCATCTTCTGCCATTTCTCCCACTCGAACAAGGAACCCTTCTTTCCTGCGAGTTTATTAGCGAAATATACCTTCGGATTTGATACCAGTTGTTAGAAAATTAAATATTATGGAGCAATGCAACACATAAAATATGCGGAAAATACAAGCACACAAAAAAACATAAAACCAGAGAGACATAGATATACGTGGTTCACCCAGTTTGGGCTACATCCACCTCGAACAACCAGTCCTTCCTTTCTATTATCCAACAAAAATGAAGAGACAAATCCTACAATAGATCCGTTGTAATATCCTCTGTTCTCTCTCATAGTCTCCCTCTTTGTTTCTCGCTCCGAGAATACACATACAATACACAGCTGCAATACAGTGCCCTCATAAAAGCGAGGGGTTCCCTTGTAGGGAAAAAAACCCTAATCTAAACATAACTTCTACCGTCAGATCATTTGCCTAATGAACGACCCAGATTGACTAGAAATTACTATACTTTTACAAGGCAATTTTACATCTGTTTTTAGCTTCGGGGGCATTGCCCCCGAAAACCCCTACCAGGGGGGCGCTCCAAAAAGCACTGCCGCCCCCCTGGACTCCCCACAGTAGCAATTAATTATGGGCAACGTTGCCGCCCCTTTTAAGGTACAGGGGTCTAATGCTATGATACAAGGTAAACAAGATAATCAGGCTCCACACCCAAGACTACGCCCATGCCACATGATTCATGTATCGAAAATATCAATTATATTTGTAATTGTAGGTCTTCAATAGTGGTGTTTGGTTCAAACACGTTCTCATAAAGAATTTCAACCCTCCTTCTCTCTCAGAATTCATGGTTTAGGGGGCATATGTTAGACAACATTTTGTCACTGTCCCTGCAATCCTCAACTCACACATTGGAGGGTCATTTTTGTGACCAATAAGTAGTGTCATGCTTTTCGAATACCATCCTTGCATCCCTTTTGATGAAAAAAACATTCTTCTTGTTGACATTTCCCTAAGAAGAGTTGTGAAAATCCTATTTTTGACTAGGCGCGGTATCTAGTTACACCCTCGCGCTGACCAGGAAATTTAAAACTGAGCCTGCGCGAATTGGCGATCTGTGCGAGTTAGACACCTGCACCAGGTTAGGTCCGAATTCCCTATCCAACATCTGAGACGTGCTTTGTCTGAACCCCGCTGGAGGAGACTGCGACGTCAAAGCATCGGTTGTACTTTTCCTTCTACTCATTAATATAAATGACTACTATTTGGTTCCACTATTTTGTTATGATTTTTATTTGATGCCATATGTTTAGCCTTATTTGAATGGTTAATAGTTGTGAATGAAACTATTCTCTCATATGTTGTTCTTGTTCTTTGTCCTATGTGCAGGTATGTAAGCATAAAAGCAAACGGATCGTGATTTTCCAAGGCAAGAGAAAGAAGCCACTACTCATTCTACAACATCGATAGCATTGGATTCAAGGTCAGTCAATCCACCATGTCTTTTGTTCATTCATTAACTAGGAAGCAACACTTTAGCATGTCCTTTTGTTACCAGAGGGATCGTCTCTATCCGCAGAGAGGATTTACCTTCATAACAGAAGTTAAAAAAAATTCCTTCAAAAATTTAGACAAAAACTCAATAAAAAAGAGCATCATAAAAGATTTAATTTAAAAAAAAAAAAACTCATTTAAACATTTTGCAAAAAATACGTACTTCAATCCAAAACACTTACTTTAAAAAATCCAAGAAAAAAAATGTCTTATAAAAATGAAATGAAGCTCAAAATATCTCCTTCCAAGTCCTACAAAAAAAATTCATTTAAAAAGTTAGACAAAAACTCATTTTAAAAACTCATTATAAAATATTTACTTCAACCCAAAAGACGTACTCGAAAAAAATGTCACTTCAAAACATACCTCTAGAAAATGTCCATTGAAAATTAATTTCAACTTCTTAAAAAATGGCACTTTAAAAAATACTTCAAAAAAGCCTCTAAAAAAGATCACTTTAAAAAATACCTCCAAAAAAATTCCTTTCAATATTAAGCCTAAAAAGAGTCCTTTTGAAATTAAGTCCAAATAATGTCTTTTTGAAATTAAGCCCAAAAACCTCTAAAAACAAAATACATCCAAAAAAATGTGCTTTGAAAATTAAGCCCAAAACCTCTAAAAACAATGAAAATTAAGCCAAAACTTCTAAAATAAAAATACCTTAAAACCAAAAATGTGTTTGGAAATTAAGCCCAAAAACCTCTAAAACAAAATACATCCAAAAAAATGTCCTTTGAAAATTAAGCCAAAAACTTCTAAAAACAAAATACTTTAAAAAAAAACCAATTGAAATTAAGCACAAAAATTCTAAAAACAAAATAACTTAAAAAAGAAAAATGAAAATTAAACCCAAAACCTCTAAAAACAAAATACCTTAAAAACAAATGAAGCCCAAAAAACATAAAAAAAAGTATCACATACCTCCAAGAAATATCCTTTGAATGTACTTCCAAGAAAAGTCCTTAAACCCAAAACAATCTTTTGTAGAAATGTCCTTTGAATGTACCTCCAAGACAAGTCCTTAAACCCAAAACAATCATTTGCAAAATAAAACCTTTGCAAAATCAGACCAAATAAAGAAATGTGCGAAATTATACGAAAATAATGAATTCTTTTACGTCAGTTTAAATTGCTGCGAAATGTTTTTTTTGGAGGGACTTCTTTGTATTTTCTGGTCGACAGAAAGTCAAGTAAAATTTCGGCCAAAATTTTATAAGAAGTTTTGCCAAACTTTTGTGTCGTTAGACGTGATGAGCCATCGGTGCAAAAAACAATTCGACCTAACTTTTTTTAAAAGTTCGGCCAAACTAACACGTCCTCAATTACGCAGAGCCAAGCTCTGAATACATATCTTAAAATTTGGACTGATTAAACTCCATGAAACATTCTGAATTAACTGTCAGAACCAAGACAAGAATTTTCAAAATTCTTTGAGGAAATATAACTTTTATGGAATTTCATAAATATTTACTAATTTTAATTAATTTTGTAATAAAATAGGTGCAAACAATTTCTAAAGGTCATTATGATTCAATGAAATGAATATTCTTTATCTTCCAAAATACACTATAAAAAAATTGAAAAAATTATGGTGCATTACATTGGTGAGTCTTATGTAATGGTTAGTTTTTAGATTTTTAGTTTATAACTTACACGTTGAGAAATTTCGTGCGTCGCGAAACATATTCAAAATATGCAGTTTTTTCATATTGGACGAGTTCAAAAAATTCTGGTAATTATGATAGGCATCAATTGGCTTTGTAAATATAATGAAGCCGAAGTAGACTCTGTCTAGATTGTTGTAACACATTTTGTTTCTCAAAAACACAAAGTTTTCAAAGAATAGACCAACACGTATTAACATGGCTTTTTATGAATCCTTTGATTGTATAAAAACACACACTCAAAGAAACGCTAAGTTGAAATATCAAACGTGTATAAAAAAATTCCAAAAAATAAGTAATAGAAAGCTAATAAAATTTTTGACAACTTTTATTTTGATCACAAAATGAAATTCTAAACAGAAAAGTTGTTTTGGCTTGCAGAAACTTGAAGAATAGAAAAAAAAAATGAAATTTGTTTCTTAAAAAATTACAAAAAGTGTAACCCAACTTCACATTTTCACCCAATGTCTTTCATGTTATGTTGAGTAGCATATAAAACCTCAAAACTATGTGCTAAGCCTCCCTCCCTCACCTCTTCCATTGGAGCTTGAGGAGAAAGGTCTTCCACCACATACCAAAATGTATTTTAGTTTATGATTTCTTGGAAACGTTAGATATATTACCTTGATTATCATGAACATGTTGTGGATGCGGAGGTAGATTTATGTTTTAGTTGCATAAGTAGGTTTATTTAAATTCCACTATTTACTTTTCTACCATTTTTATGATAAGTTTATTAATGATGAATGCATGAACACATAGTTTTATTGCATGTTTGAATAGAGAAGCATAGGAGGACCCGTTCATCACCATCAGCTTAAGTGTCCACCCTTAATCAAATACCTTCCATCCAAGTCACTGTTGGGCTTTGAATATGACCATGTTTTCTTCATGCAATATCACCATTCATGCCCTAAAACCTTAGGTTTTTAGCCCATTGTGTACACTAATTCTATAACTTGTCGTCAAATACACTATATGGTTGGTTATCATTAGGTTTCTTAGATTTTATAAGATTAAATATGATTATTCTATGATTTACTAATGATAGTTTTGTTAAGTAAATTTATCATAGGGTTCCATCGTCGAAACCCTTCACAAGCTAGTTGAGTACGAGAATGCCTAATTTAGGGCTTTGACTATTCGACATGCTTTCAGAGAAATCGAGAGGGTTTATTGTAAAAATTTTTGTTATAATACCTCTCCATAAACTAGATTCCACCCAACTCATTCATGTTAGTCTCTAGAAGGAAATTAGAAAAATTTCTTAAATCTACAATAAATTTCAAATTGCCAAATTCTGCATCAATTTAGGTGTAGATAAAGGAGAATGAATAGATACTAGAACATGGGTTTTGGTTCTAGTATAGAAATTATATTATATCTGAAACCATTTTAAAAATTTCATTATGGTTTGAGAGATATTCAGGGTTATATGAGGCTAATTTATATAAAAATCGAAAAATTCCAGATTTGTAAAAATCTTCCAAAAAGACTTGTTTTGGATATTTTTGGTCAAAAACAGTTGGTTATCTCAAGGATCAATGATGTCCATGAAGAATGATCTTCCAGAACTCTTCTACAACAAATCTCAGTTATTTATAAAGCCATGATTAGTGTTTCTTAAAACAAAACACAAATTAGTATAGCCATCTGGTGGATCTCATCCACATCGAACTGTTTGCCATATCGTAAATAAATCAAAGGCTTCTCTCTATAAGTCTTGCATAGAGCATAAAAAAGTGGGGAATGATTATTCAGGTGTGAATATGATCTTGCTACTAGAATTGGATTGTAAAAAATCTATTTTATTCAAGCTCAATTTTATCGTTCAGAAGATGTGTTGATAATAGTCGTTTTTCAATGGAGAATTGAGGTGTGATTTAATTTCTGTTTTCAGTCTTTGTTAACTACTGTAAGTTTTCCTTCCTAGGTGTAGCAGGCGGCAACCAAAGTCTTATAATTTCTCCTACCATAGGTAAATTTCATTACGTTTGTTGTAGAATTCGATTTTATTTGTAGTTTCCGAGTTTTCGATTCCATAACCTCGATTTCCTTTCAGATTAATTTTTATTTCAATTCAATTGTGTGTAAGTAATTCAATTTATTTAGGCATAGATGTGCTTCCAGTTTTTATGAAGCATTTCCTTTTACTCTAAAAATAAATTTTGTAATCCTTACATGAATTATCAAACTGTAATTCAATTGCTATTTATTCCAAAGTGTTTTTCGTTTAGATCATGAACCACAAAATAAATAAAATTTTACCTTAATCAAAGTGTTTTCATCCAGAATTAGAAGAAACATTGTGATTCAATCATTACGAATTGGTAACCACTCCCATTTTGGCGTCTGAAGGATTGAACAAACAATGCATAAGTCACAAAGTTAATCCTTTGCTCTTTTTTTTAAACATAAATCATTGAACCTTATCAAATTGAGCTATAATAATCAATGATTTGGGCAAACGTTATACAAATGTTAAGGTTAAGACTCTATTTTCATATTTACAGATAAGCCATTGAACCCAGATCAAATTGAAGTCCACTAATGTGTGTTAACAATATCTCATTTGTGAAATCTGATTTACAAATTGAGAAAGAACATTGCCAGAATCGTTTTTCCCCTTCTGAATTGAATGGAAAAGTCGATTGCCTTATAATTCTAAATTTCATTTTGTTGCATTCAGTAAATTTTTTCTTTAAACCCTGGAGTGAATCTGATTAATTGTTACATTTTTGTGTCTTGAAATAATTTTGAAATACAAGGAATGCATGCATAGGTTTAAAATGTTGTTATTCATACGTGTTTGGTTTCTAGAACGCTTTTGAGTAGCGACTGTAGTTTTGAATACAGAGTAAGTTTTGTTCCAGAATATTGAGAGTGCATCAAAGTTAGAATTGATAGATTAAATGAGTTTTGATTCTAGTCAATGAGTGTGAGTTTGTGAGATAAATTGAATACTCATAGTTTATCTTTCAAATTAGATGTTAAATCTTGGAGTTGCTAGGTTTAAATTGATTATTTTCCGAAGCTTGCATTGGTAGTTAAAAGTGTGATTTATTTCCATTTGAGAAGCAAAGTTTTGGTTGGTATATTTCTTGAGTTTAGGAGTTATTTATGTTTGATGCTAGTTGAAGTAGAAGTGTAACCTTTTCATCACATTTCTTTGTGTGATGTAGAATCGCATAGTTCTATCTTTATTTTATCTTCAAAACAAGGATTAGGATTTGAGTGAATTTTTTTATTACAGTGAGATTTAGTGTTAAAATTAGATTGAAGTTTCCTAAGAGATTTATAGAAGATTTGAAGGGTGTGCGCTCATAATTTATTAATCCCATTCGATTCAGTATGAGATGAGTGTCCTTTCCAGCAAATTGAGAGGTAGATTATAATTTCGTTTTGGAAAATGAATGATGTGTTCTTGTATAGTGATTTTATGCCATAGTTTAGGTTAAATTCTTTGATCTGGCATCAATTGCACCTATTCCTCGAAGCTTCCGAGTCGCAGATTTATAATTTACTGTTGGAAACTACAAACATATAATTTCACCCACATTTTTCGCGCCATTTCCAGGGAGGTGCTATTAAAGGGATTAGAGCCTAGTTTCTTTTAGAAAATTTTTGTGTAAACTTAGTTTCAGGACAATGAAATGGTCGAGCGTGTATTGTAGGACATGAGTGAAGAGACACGCATCCACTATGGTGAGGTTGCTCCAAAGTTTGGTTGTCCAAGTAAGCAATTTTGGTGGGCTTTATTGCAATTAGGAATTTTAATTCATTTATATTAAAATTTCAAGATCTTTATAGATAAAACATTTTTGGGGTGGTGTAAGAAACCTTGTGTAATAATCCATGTGATGACAATATATACCAATTGGCTTGTTGAGAACAATAAAATAGTATTTTGAAGAATCATTTAATGAGGATTTTTGATGCTACTACAAAGATGTATAAGTCATCTAATGAAGAATTCACAAATCCAGAATTTAATATTTTTCTTGAACATAAATTTAATATTATTAAATCTTTGATTTCAAAATTGGATGATTTTTAGGAATAGGAGAAGGATGAAGAACCACTGATTATCTTTTGTGCCAACTGTAGAAGGAAGAACTTCCTTGGAAAGTGTCCACTTAGAGGTCTGAAAGTTTGAAAATTTTGTGAGGATGGTCATGCAACCGAACATTGGCCATCACTGCCATGATCACGAGATAATGAGGGAATCAAGTAAGGAATCAATTCAACCGCTAGGCATAACTCAAAACCCAACACCATTTGATACTTAATATAATGTTTATTTTCCGAAGCAGGTTAGTCAACATGTTTATAATCCTGCAGTTCCATGGAAAAAATTTAATCCTCCTCCAATCTAATATTCTACTTCATGGCCACACTAGCCCTCTCAATGGACCTCCTCTTTTCCATGGTCTAAATAATGGTTTTCCTAAGGGTGGACTTTCATGCAAAATCAACTACAATCATATGTGCCATCAAGTTATCATCCTTCATGGTGTCAGGTACCTATGCAACCTTTCTTTAACCCTAACCCTAATCCATACCCTAGCCCTTATCCATGCCCTAGACCTAATTCAAATCCTAACCTTAACTGAAACCATAGACCTAACTCTAATCCAAATCCAAAGCCTAGTTCATGCCTTAACCGAAACCCTAGTTCAAACCCTAGCCCAAACAATAGCTTAGACCTAATCCAAACAAGGAGGTTGCAGAATAATTGAAAACACTTGTTCTTCCTGTTGATTCTCCAACTGAGAAAATGATATATCTTCCATTAGGGGAATTTTGTGGTCTAAAATGGGCCTCCTAAAAAAAATGTACAACAAAAATAAACATCATAAGAACTAATAGGATTAAAGATGATGATGTCAACCATGGGGGATGATTCAACATTTTTTAATTTAAAGGATAAAAATATTAAAAAATAATAAAATAATAACATAATTTTTGCAACTTGTATTTTCAAATTATCTCCCAAAGTGTTTACTCAAATTTCAAGAATAAGTATTACTTTAATGCAAAATTTAATTCATCATCCAAGGAGTACCCATGTTTCATACTTTTGATGGACCTTGCTACACAAAAGATGAGAAATACATGAAAAAATATTATTGCAATAACATTTTTCATGTATTTATCATTTTTTGTGTAGGAGGATCCATTGAAAGTATGCAACATGTGTACTCCTTGAATGAGGAATTAAATTTTTCATCCAACGAGTACTCACGCTTGAAATTTAAGTAAACAATTTGGGAGATAAGTTGAAAATACGAGTTTAAAATGTAGTTTTTTTCTTTTTTCCCTCTAAACTTTTATGATGTAATCAAACAATAATTTATTATTTCCACTATTATTTTATAATTTCCTTAGGAGGCCGAGTTTAGACCTCAAAATTCCCCTAATGAAGGTTGGGGTAAAGGGTGAGTTTGGAAGCATCTATTGCTATAAAGCATTCACCCTAGGAAAATCTAATTGAAGGACAATTAGAGGAGAAATCTATAATTGAAACCTATTCTAAAACTATTGTTGAAGCTCAAAACCCTATAACTCCCCTTCACCAATCTTGTCATTTTGAAAAGCATATATTTGAGCCTAAACTTGATGAATTTATCTTATATATTTCATGAGATCCCTTATACCTCCAAGAGAGGGATTATCAAATTGTGGAATACGTGCATAAGAGGGAGAATCATCAATATGAGGATCTCATTTAATCATGGTTTTGACTAGTCATTAATACACCTTATTCCTTCATTGTTTAACAACTCTTGGTACCATTCCAATTAAAGCAACTACTTTCTCATACTCTGGTATGTGTTGAATTTTATTCTTTAAAACTGAGTGTGAGTTTCTTTAGCAAACTTTTACGCACATGGCTGCATTGGAAGTACTCCTACACTTGAAGGAGATCTTCCTCTCTCTAAAGTAGGGTAGTGTAGTACTGTCATTTGAAATAAAATTGTTATAGCATCATTCTTAAAACTCTAATTCCTAAGGCACAACCATTGAATTTTTTTTTCACTATGAACTCTTTTGGTAGGACTTGTGAGAAGAAGTTCACTCTTAATGCCTCATATTTTAAAGTGACTTTGATTATTGGAAAATATTATTTACCATGACAATTAGGGAAATTTTTATTATTATACATTCCGTTCATAATCTTGACATACTGTCATCCAATAAACCTTTTCAAGTTTCTCTTCGCAAGGATAACGAAAATCCTCCTAGGGTGGACCACTCCTATAAAACCATAATGAGCTCTCATAAGAGCCCTAGCATGACCAACTTGAGGAATCTTTCAGTCATTATCTAATATTTTTTTTTTAAAAATGAGTCTTTAGGGTAGCAATACAAACCAGTAAAGATTAGTAATTAAAAAATTTTGACGCCATCATGCACTCTTAAGTAGTAGATCTTCCTCTGCACCTATTAAAAACCTATTTGAGCTTACTCACAATCAAATTTTTTTAACACAAACAAATTAATTTGAGGGATATGAAGTCTCATTAATATCTGACCTACTATGATCATGGGTCTTAATGAGAATGAATTTACTGCTACAGGTCACCAGGCCATGGTAATGGCTTTCAAGTTAAAACACTAGAAGACAAGAGGTCTCATCATGAGTCAACTTGTTCATTCTTGTTATTTCTTATGAATGGCACTATAATTTGTTGATTACCAAGCCACGACAATGTCCTTAAGATAATTCCTGAATTAAATTAAATTCTTTTAAATGACTCTAAATCTATATCTTATAGATGGGACACAACAATTTCATTGGGCTAGGAGGCATCCCTGTTGAGCATATAGATTCTTACTGGCAGTAGGGCGATGCTTATAGCATTAAAGTTAATTTTACACTATGATTTACTTGGTTGTTTTTGTCTTTCCCGCAACTCATTATCATATCTCTCTAAGAATGTCTTTAAGATCATTTCGGTAATGTGCTTTGGAGTTCTATCTTTCAGAAATATTTTGGTTTTCATGGATGTGAGACCCTTAGTGTAGGTGATTGACATTGCTTGAATAACAAGAGCTTCAACTATATGCTTGGGTAACGGTAAGACAATCATCATCAAAAGGTATCATTTTGTCATATTTATTTTTCCCTTTTTCTATCAATTTTAATGCATTGGTTTTTAAAATAAAGTCGCTTCTATTTATAATAATGCGACTATTGGAGGTGAAGACCTACTACTTTGGACTACTCTCGAGATGTTTTGTGTAAATTTTTACGGTTAAAAATTTTAGGATGACGCTATCACTGCAGTAACAACATTTTTAGTATTCCTTCAGTATCCCTAACATTAGTTAATCTTTTCAAATAATAAAGGGAAGTCTTGACATCACTGAATCCATGGTAACTACTTTTTCTTATCTTCTTGATGGAAAAGAAGCTGACATCACATAAAACTTATTAACATGTTGTCACTTAATTAGCCCTGTATTTTAAAGCATGACTCTAATATAGAAAACCTAGCCCTTTAGTCTTAATTAATATTTGGTCCTTGTCAGAGTTTTTTCTTGCATGTAGACGTGCAAGATGATCAGCATGGGGGGAGAGAGATTATTGGAATATTGATGTTCAAATTAAAATTTTCACCCTATGCTTACTCATGGTTTTCATTATCGTTTTGCACCATTTTTGGGTTTGGATCATCATGAGGTAATTGTTCTTTAATTTATCCTATTTCCTTTATTTCAATAAAGAGGATTACTGATAATGGTCCTTGTGTTGTCTCAGGAAGCCACAGTGAAAAACACACATGCATCAACATTTTCAGGATAATGTGGATGTTGAGACCTTTTAACATCTTTATTTTATCCTTCATCTTCTTCAGTAGGTCATATCATCAATCACATCAGCTCCAACCATTCCATCATTTACTACATCTTGGAGTGTCGAGGACATAAAAAAGATGGTAAAACTTGAGGAAGAGGTGGCTAAATATTCTTTAATTGATTAGATATTTAAGAAATCTTTGATGATTAACCACTACATATTCTATATATATGGATTCCAATATACCATCCATTTGCACGCTACTCCAACAAGGTCATAATCATATTGGTTCATGTAAATAAAGGTAGTAACTATAGTGCCTTCCCCTCCTACATTCACGCATATTTTCAATCCAATAGAGGGTGAATTCATTGTTTCCTTTCAAGAAGGAACCATCCATAAGCATTAGCATCGCAAAAATAGAGCATGCAAGCACCCATTTTACCATCACTACCTCATCTCATCCACCATTGCCATTTTCAGCTATCATCCTATTCATATTTTTTCTTCTAACATATCTATTTTTTCTGCTCAATTTGTATCACTCTTAAAATCAAATCTATGGCAATCAAATCTTCATGCACTGTCACTCCATAAGAACTAACGCTACGTAAAGCTATGATGCCATAAAAACCTACATATGAGCAAAGTAATTTTTTTGCATGAGGGCATGCAAAACCTCAGGCATGGGGGGATGTTGGGCTCAAATATGCCCATGTTTTCATCATGAGATATCACCATTCATGCCCTAAAACCTTAGGTTTTCAGCCCATTACGTACCATAATTCTATAACTTGCCATCAAATACACTCTATGTTTAGTTATCATTAGGTTTTTTATATTATTTGTTATTAAATATGATCATGCTATGATTTACTGATGAATTTTTTGTTAAGTAAATTTATTAGAGGGTTCCATCGTCGAAATCCTTCACAAGCCATTTGAGTACGGGAATACCTAATTTAAGGCTTTGACACTTTTGGCATGCTTTCGGAGAAACCGAGAGATATTATAGTGAAAAATGGTGTTATAATACCTCTCCATAACTTGGATTCCACCCATTTCACACATGTCGGTCTCTAAAAGGAAATTAGCAAATGTTCCCAAATCTGCAATAAAGTTCAAAATCCCAAAATACGCCTCAATTTTCGTGCATATAAAGGAAAATGAAGAAATTATGGAATATGCGTTTTGGTCCTAGTATAGCAAGTATATTACACCTGAAACTATTTTCCAAAATTCATTATGGTTTGGGAGATATTAAGGGTTCTTGGAGGCTGATTTATCTAAAAACTAAAAATTCCAAATTTGTAAAATTCTTCCAAACAACCCTGTTTTGGATTTTTTTGGTCAAATAGAGTTGGTTATATCAAGGATTGATGATGTCTATCAAGAAAGATCTGTCATAAACCGCCTTCCATACAATTCACTTTTGTGCCTTGAATATGACCATGTTTTCGTCATGCAATATTACCATTCATGCCCTAAAACCCTAGGTTTTTAGCCCATTGTGTACCCTAATTCTATAACTTGTCGTCAAATACACTATATGGTTGGTTATCATTAGGTTTCTTATATTTTATATGATAATTATATGATTTACTAATGACAGTTTTGTTAAGTAAATTTACCATAAGGTTCCATTGCCGAAACCCTTCACAAGCGAGTTGAATACGAGAATGCCTAATCTAGGGCTTTGACATTTCGACATGCCTCCGGAGAAACTGAGAGAGGTTATTGTCAAAAATTGTGTTATAATACCTCTCGATAACCTAGAATCCACCCAACTCACTCATGTCGACCTCTAGAAGGAAATTAGAAAAATTTCCCAAATCTACAATAAATTTCAAATTGCCAAATTTTGCATCAATTTACGTGCAGATAAAGGAGAATGAATAAATTCTAGAACATGGGTTTTGGTCCTAGTATAGAAAATATGTTATATATGATACTTTTTTTGAAAAATACATTATGGTTTGAGAGCTATTTAGGGTTATGTGAGGCTAATTTATATAAAAATTTGAAAATTCCACATTTGTAAAAATCTTCCAAAAAGCGTTGTTTTGGATATTTTTGGTTAAATATAGTTGGTTATATCAAGGATCAATGATGTATATGAATAACGAGCTTCCATACCTCCTCTACAACAAATATCAGTTATTTACAAAGCCATGATTAATGTTTCTTAAAACTAAACCCAAATTCGGCATTTGTAATCACAAATACGTTGGCTAATGTTACTATAGCCATCTAGTGGATCTGATCCACATCAAACTGTGTTCCATATTGTAAATAAATCGAAGGTTGCTCTCTATAAATCTTGCATAGAGCATAAAAAAGGGGGGAATGATTATTTAGGTGTGAAGATGATCTTGACACCAGAATTGGATTGTAAAAAATCTATTTTATTCAAGTTCAATTTTATATTTTAGAAGATGTGTTGATAATAGTTGTTTCTCAATGGAGAATTGAGGTGTGATTTAATTTCTATTTTGAGTCTTTCTTAACTACTGTAAGTTTTCCTTCCCAGGTGTAGCAAGGGCCCACCATAGTATCAGAATTTCTTCTACTGTAGGTAAATTTCATTATGTTTGTTGTAGAATTCGATTTTATTTGTTGTTTCTGAGTTTTTGATTCCATAACCTTGCTTTCCTTTCAGATTAATTTTTATTTCAATTCAATTTTGTGTAAGTAATTCAATTTCTCTAGGCATAGATGTGCTTCCATTTTGTATGAAGCATTTCCTTTTACTCTAAAAAGGAATTGTGTAATCCTTACATGAATGATCAAAATGTAATTCAATTTCTATTTGATCCAAAGAATTTTTCATTTAGACCATGGACCACACAATAAATCAACTTTTAACTTAATCAAAGTGTTTTCATCCAAAATTAGAAGCAAAATTTTGATTCAATCATTAAGAATTGGTAATCACTCCCATTTCGGCGTTTTAAGGATTGAACAAGAAATGCATAAGTCACAAGGTTAATCCTTTGCTCTTGTTTTTACACATAAATTATTGAACCTTATCGAATTGAGTGATAATACTGAATGATTTCGAAAAATGGTATACGAATATTAAGGTTAAGACTCTATTTTTCATCTTTACATATAAGCCATTGAACCCAGATCAAATTGAATTCCACTAATGTGTGTTAACAATATCTCATTTGTGAAATCTAATTTAAAAATTGAGAAAGAACATTGCGAGAACTATCGAAGTAATCATAGAATTTGTTTTTCTGATTCCAAATTGAAATAAAATTTGATTGCCTTATAATTCTAAATTTCATTTTGTTGCATCGAGTAAAATTGTTCTTGAAACCCTGGAGTGAATCTGAGTAATTGTTACATTGTTGTGTCTTGAACTAATTTTGAAATACATGGACTACATGCATAGGTTTAAAATGTTGTTATTCAGACGTGTTTGAATTATAGAATGCTTGTGAGTTAGTGAATGTAGTTTTTAATACACAGTGAGTTTTGTTCCAGAATATTGAGAGTGCATCAGAGTTAGAATTGATAGATTAAATGAATTTTGATTCCAGTGAATGAGTGTGAGTTTGTGATTTACATTGAATACTCATAATTTATCTTTCAAATTAGATCTTAAATGTTGGAGTTGCTAGGTTTAAATTGATTATTTTCTGAAGCTTGCATTGGTAGTTAAAAGTGTGATTTATTTCCATTTGAGAAGCAGAGTTTTGGTTGGTAGATTTCTCGAGCTTAGGAGTGATTTATGTTTGATGCCAGTTGAAGTATAAATGTAACCTTTTCATCACATTTCTTTGTGTGATCTAGTAGAATCACATAGTTCTATATTTATTTTCTCTTTAAAACAAGAATTAAGATTTGAGAGAGTTTTTTATTACAGTGAGATTTAGTGTTAAAAGTAGATTGAAGTTGCCTAAGAGATTTCCTGAATATTTGATGGGTGTGTGCTAAGAATTTATTAATTTCATTCAATTGATTATGAGATGATTGTCCTTTCCATCAAATTGAGTGGTAGATTAGAATTTCCTTCTAGAAAATGAATGATGTGTTCTTTTACGTGATTTTATGCCCTATTTTAGGTTATATGCTTTGATCTGGAATTACCTGCACTTGTTCCTCGAAGCTTCTAAGTCACAGATTGATAATTTAATGTTGGAAACTACAAACATATAATTTCACCAACATTTTAGGCGCCATTTCCAAGGAGGTGCTAAGGGGATTAGAGCCTGGTTTCTTGCAAAATATTTTTTTGTGAACTTAGTTGCAGGACAAGAAAAGGGCGAAGAGTGTACGGTAAGACTTGAGTGAGGAGACATGCATCCACTATGGTGAGGTTGCTCCAAATTTTGGTTTTCCAAGTAAGAAAGTTTGGTGGGCTTTATTGCAATTAGGAATTTTAATTCATTTAGATTAAAATTTCAAGATATTTAAACATAAGACATTTTTGGGGTGTTGTAAGAACCCTTGTGTAATAATCCAAGTGATGATAATATATACTAGTAGGCTTGTCAAGAACAATAAAATGGTATTTTGAGGAATCATTTAATGAGGAGTTTTGATGCTGCTACAGAGATGTATAAGTCATCCAATGAAGAATTCACAAGTGTAGAATTCGATATTTTTATTGAACATGAATTTAATATTATTAAATATTTGATTTTGAAATTGGATGATTTTTAGGAATAGGAGAAGGATGAAGAACCACTAATTATCTTTTGTGCCAACTATAGAAGGAAGAAATTCCTTGGAAAGTTTCCACATAAGGGTCTGAAAGTTTGAAAAATTTGCGAGGATGGTCATGCAACTGAACATTAGCCATCACTGCCACGATTACGAAAGGTAATGAGGGAATCAAGTAAGGAATCAAATCAACCACTAGGCATAACTCAAAACCCAACACCATTTGATACTTAGAATAATGTTTATTTTCCTGAGCAAGTTGGTCAACATGTTTATAATCATGCAGTTCCATGGAAAGCATTTAATCCTCCTCCAATCTAATATCCTACTTCGTGGCCACACTAGCCCTCTCAATGGACCTCCTCTTCCCCATGGCCTCAAGAATGGTTTTCCCCAGGGAATAATTTCATGAAAAATCAACTACAATCATATGTGCCATCAAGTTATCATCCTTCATGGTTTCAAGTACCTATGCAACCTTTCTATAACCCTAACCCTAATCCATACCCTAGCCCTTATCCATGCCGTAGACCTAATTCAAATCCTAACCTTAAATTAAACCCTAGACCTAACTCTAATCCAAATCCAAAGCCTAGTTCACACCTTACCCAAAACCCTAGTTCAAATGCTAGCCCAAACAATAGCTTAGACCTAATCCAAACAAGGAGGTTGCACAACAATTTAAAACACTTGTTCTTCCTATTGATTCTTGAACTGAAAAAAAATGATATATCTTCCCTTGGGGAAATTTTGTGGGATAAAATGGGTCTCCTAAGAAAAATGTACAACATAGATAAACATCATAAGAACTAATAGGATTAAAGATGATGATGTCAACCATGGGGGATGATTCAACATTTTTTAAGTAAAAGGGTAAAAGGATTAAAAACTAATAAAATAATAAAACTAATTTTTCAACTCGTATTTTCAACTTATCTCCCAAAGTGTTTACTCAAATTTCGAGAATGAGTACTTATTTAATGCAAAATTTAATTCATCATCCAAAGAGTACCCATGTTTCATACTTTTGGTGGACCTTTCTACACGAAAAATGAGAAATACATGAAAAAGTGTGATTGCAATCATGTTTTTCATGTATTTCTCATTTTTTGTGTAGCAGGATCCATCGAAAGTATGCAACGTGTATACTCCTTGGTTGAGGAATTAAATATTTCATCCAAAGAGTACTTACGCTTGAAATTTTAGTAAACAATTTGGGAGATAAGCTGAAAATACGTGTTTAAAACGTAGTTTTTTTCTTTTTTCCCTCTGAACTTTTATGATGTAATCAAATATTATTTTATTATTTCCACTATTATTTTATAATTTCCATAGGAGGCCCAGTTCATACCTCAAAATTCCCTAATGAAGGTTGGGGGAAGGGGCAAGTTTGGAAACATCTCCTATCACTACAAAGCATTCACCCCAGGAAAATTTAATTCAAAGAAAATTAGAGGAGAAATCTATAATTAGAACCTATTCTAAAAGTATTGTTAAAGCTCAAAACCCAAGAATTCCCCTTGACCATTCTTGTCAATTTGAAAAGCATATATTTCAACCTAAACTTGATGGATTTATCTTATATATTTCACGAGATCCATTATACCTCCAAGAGAGGGATTATCAAACTATGGAATACCTGCATAAATGGGAGAATCATAAATGTGAGGATATCATTTAATCATGGTTTCAACTAGTCATTAATACACCTTATTCCATCATTGTTTAACAACTCTTGGTACCATATCAATTAAAGCTACTAGTTTCTCATACTCTGGTATGTGTTGAAGTTTATTCTTTAAAACTAAGTGTGAGTTTATTTAGCGAATTGTTACACACATGGTTGCATTGGAAGTACTCCTACACTTGAAGGAGATCTTCCTCTATCTAAAGTAGGGTAGTGTAGTATTTTCATTTGAAATAAAATTGTTACATCATCATTCTTAAAACTCCAATTCTTAAGGCACAACCATTGAATTTTTTTTCACTATGCACTCTTGTGGTAAGACTTGTGAGAAGAAGTTCACTCTTAATGCCTCATATTTTAATGTGACTTTGATTATTGGCCAATATTATTTACTAGGACAATTAGGGAAAGTTTTATTATTATACATTCCATTCATAATCTTGACATACTCTCCTCTAATAAAAATTTTCAAGTTTCTCTTCGCAGGATTAATGAAAATCCTCCTAGGGTCGACCAATCCTATAAAACCATAATGAGCTCTCATAAGAACCCTAGCATGACCAAATTGAGGAATCTTTTAGTGATTATCTGAGATGTTTTTAAAAAAAATCAGTCTTTAGGGTAGCAATACCAACCGGTAAAGATTACTAATTAAAAACTTTTGACACCATCGTGCACTCTTAAGGAGTAGATTTTCCTTTGCACCTATTAAGTAACCTATTTCAGGTTAATCATAATCAAAAATTTTTAAGACAAACAAATTAATTGATGGATAGGAGGTCTCATTAAGATCTGACCTACTATGATCATGGGTCTTAACGAGAATGAATTTACTGCTGCAGGTCACCAAGCCATGGTAATGGCATTCATGACTCAACTTGTTCATTCTTGTTATCTCTTCTGAATGATATTGTCATTCATTGATTACCAAGCCATGACAACGACCTTAAGTTAATTCCCGAATTGAAGTAAATTCTTTTAAATGACTATGAATCTATATCTAATCGGTGGGACATAGGCATTTCATTGGGTTACGAAGTGTCCCTATTGAGGCTATAGATTCTTGTTGGCAGTGGGGCCATGCTTATGGTATTAAAGTTAATTTTACACTATGATTTACTCGGTTGTTTTTGTATTTCCCTGAACTCATTATCACATCTCTCTGAGAATGGATTAAAGATCATGTCAGTAATGTGCTTTGGACTTATATCTTTCAGAAATATTTTGGTTTATATGGATGTAAGACCCTTAGTGTAGGTGATTGACATTGCTTGAATAAAAGGAGCTTCAACTATATGCTTGGGTAACAGTGAGACAATCATCATCAAAAGGTATCATTTTGTCATATTTATTTTTCCTTTTTTCTAATGATTTTAATGCATTGGTTTTTAAAATAATGTCACTTCTATTTATAATAATGAGGCTATTGAAAGTAAAGACCTACTACTTTGGACTACTCTCGAGATGTTTTGTGGAAAATTTTATGGTTAAACATTTTAGGATGACTCTATCCTTGCAGTAACAACATTGTTAGTATTCCTTCAGTAACCCTAACATTAGCTACTCTTTTGGAATAATAAAGGTAAGTCTTGACATCAGTGAATCCATGGTAAATAAATTTTCTTATCTGATTGATGCAAAGGAAGCTGACATCACATAAAGCTTACTAACATACTGTCACTTAATTAACCCTGTAATTTAAAGCATGACTCTAATATAGAAACACTAGCCCTTTAGTCTTAATTAATCTTTGGTCGTTGTCAGAGTTTTTTCTTGCATGCCAAGGTGCAAGATGATAGGCATGGGGGGAGAGAGATTATTGGAATTTTCATGTTCAAATTAACATTTTCACCTTATGCTTACTCGTGCTTTTCATTATCGTTTTGCACCATTTTTGGGCCTGGAGCATGATGAGGTAATTGTTCTTTAATTTAACCTATTTACTTTATTTCAATAAAGAGGATTATTGATAACGGTCCTTGTGTTGTCTCAGGAAGCCATGGTGAAAAATACACATGCATCAACATTTTTGGGAAAATGTGGATGTTGAGACCTTTTAACATCTTTAATTTATCCTTCATCTTCTTCAGCAGGTCATATCAACAGTCACATCAGCTCTAGCCATTCCATCATTTACTTCATATTTTAGTGTCAAGGACATAAAAAAAGCGTAAAACGTGAGTTAGAGGTGGCTTAATATTCTTTAATTGATTAGATATTTAAGAAATATTTGATGGTTAACCACTGCATATTCTGTATATATGGATTTCCATATACCATCCATTTGCATGCTACTCCAACAAGGTCATAATCATATTGGTTCATGTAAACAAAAGCAGTAACTATAATGCCTTCCCCTCCTACATTCACGCATATTTTCAATTCAATATAGGGTGAATTCATTGTTTCTCTTCAAGAAGGAATCATCCATAAGCATTGGCCTCGCAAAAACAGAGCATGCAAGCACCCATTTTACCATCACCACCTCATCTCATCCAGCATTTCCATTGTCAGCTATCATCCGACTCATAATTTTCCTCCTAACATATCTATTTTTTGTCCTCAATTTGTATCGCCCTTAAAATCAAATCGATGGCAATCAAATCTTCATACACTGTCACTCCATAAGAAGTAACCCTACCTAAAGCTATGATGCCATAAAAACCTACATATGAACAAAGTATTTTTTTTGCATGAGGGCATGCAAAACCTCAGGCATGGGGGGATTTTGGGCTCAAATATGCCCATGTTTTCATCATGCAATATCACCATTCATGCTCTAAAACCTTAGATTTTTAGCCCATTATGTACCATAATTCTATAACTTGTTGTCAAATACACTCTATGGTTGGTTATCATTAGGTTGTTAGGATATTCTCACACATAGGAAATAGTTAAGAATAACTTAGTCTATTGTAGATTTAGGCAAAGTGTGTTTCTTTACCATGTGCCTTTGTAAATTATAATCCGACAATCATGATTTGTAGTGATCCGACTGTTATCTCTCACCTTGGTATTAATGACACTTGATCCGTGGCTTAACACCTAATTGTCCATGATCTCTATTTAAAGAGCATGGAGGGTCATTTTTCTCGTAATTGTTTATGAAAGAAACATATGTAACTTTTCTTTTATATTAATAAATTCCCTAAAGTGGTCGCGTTGGCTCAGGGTGTGGATTGTTTCCCTCTTTGAGGGTTTTAACCACGTGATTATATTGGTGTACTAATTTTTGATCTGTTTGTGAGTGGTGACCTTTGGTTCTTGATCTACGGAACTTGCCCTGTAAATTCCTACATGGTTTCAGAGCTATTTTGAGGGCTGCATCCGTTGTTGATCAAAATCCGAAGCCGGTTTGGCTGCATGCGAATGTCATTTTGTACATCTACTATTTTTGAACATTTCTGGGCTTGGAGAACTACTCAATTGTGTTCAGAGCATCTGTTACAATGAGGAACACCTTTAATTTCATGTGAAAAGGTTTCCGTCTGCCCAAGTTATGTCAGGTTAGATATAGAGGTATAAAGCATATATTTTGCAGTTATATTTGTTAATAGTTTTGCTTATTTCGGTTTTTTTCTGTATTAAGGTTTTATTTATTTTCCAGATCTAACCCTCTTCTCTGTCTATGCTCTTTGTTGTGTGCATTGTGTGATCTCGAAAAATCAGAAATAGGAAAAAGGGATTTTTTTTGCTACGGATGCTCTTTCCCCGCGTCTTCGTGTGATCTCAGGAAATCAGAAATAGTTAAAAAAGTGATAGTTGTCAGTATGGGTAACCGAGAATCTAACATTCTGCTGTAAGGCTTTTAATTTCATTTTTTTTCTCTTTTTTTTGTTTTTGTGCAGGAAAAGGCACGCACATCGAATAATAAAAATAATAATAATAATAATAACCCCTTCCTCCTTTCTAAAATAACATGATCCTTTTACTATCTCACTTGTTGAGCAGTTAGTTTATGAGAATAGGGGCCTTGGGTTCAAGTCTCCTTCTCAAGCTTCTTTTGTAAAAAAAAAATTGTTCAAAAGGGTGGAATTTTTTAAAAAAAACTGCACTTCATCCTGTTCCCATAACTATTCGAGATGTACAACTCAATTTTTTCAAAAGGCATAATGAAACAACATAATTTTTTGAGATATTTTCATTAGAGCAGTTTGTTTTAGCTTTTCTCATCTTTAGTTTTAAAAATAAAATAAAGTGGAAAGTGCATGCTCGGTTATTCTTAACAGCACCAATTATTTCCAATGACTACCTTACATGGTAGATATACTTAGAAGTAAAGGGCATTATAGAATAGCCACAAGATAAGAAACTAAACCTTTCGATGATGATAAAGTTTCTAAAAGGGAAAATAGACAAGATCAAGCACGAGTGTTGATAGGAATGTCCATTGCTCAAGATCTTCGATTTTACATCATTGACATTGACACCCCTGATAAAGCCCTAGAAAAGCTAAATAATGTTTTTGTCATTAAAAATCAAATCAGAGCCCACCAGCTCGAAAATGATTTGCTTACTTTCGACCCTAATAATTTTCCTGTATTGAATACTTTTTTTCCAAATTCAAGACCCTTAGACTTCTTTTAGAAGGGTGTAAGGTCAAAAAGAAATATGGCAGCCTCATCTATTGCATTCTTGCTAAGCTTAGCCCTACATACTCTGTATTTTTTTCCACCTTCCATTCCACTAGAGAAGCCATCATTTCTTTAGGAACCACCTATAAGAATCCCAGTCCAAATTTTTCGGCCCCCAGTTGCGTTCTTAACTAAGGTTTGATATGCCCAAAGAGCTGTAAATAACGTGAGATGCCAATTTGATTTGTGGATCCCAATTGTACTTTGAAGCATCGTGAAAAGAACTTTGTTCATAGCTTCAACTTGGCCATTGGCTTGAGGGTAGTATGGCGTTGAGCTGTCGTGATGCAGACCCAACTTAAAAGTCAACTCTGCCACCATATAATTCCAAAACGGGGAACCATGATCAGTAATGATGGCTTGAGGGACACCAAACCTAGCAACAATGTGATTGAATATGAACTAAGCAGCTGTCTTACCGTCATCAGCAAGTGTAGGCATTTCTTCGGTCCATTTGGTGAGGTAGCCCACGAATACGATAATATAAGCATGCCCCCCGACCGAGTGAGGGTTACACATCATAACATTGATGTCCCATTTCACAAAGAGACCAACGGTAATGACAGGATGAAGAGGAACGGGTGGTGCATGCAATTTGCATTGATAAATATGGTAATCATGGCATTTATGAATTGCGATAATATAGTATTTCAAAATATAAGGCCAAAAATAACCAGCATGAAAAATCTTCTCTAGAGTAGCATAACGAGACATGTGACTGCCATAGGTGCCACTGTGACAATCATTTAGAGCTTTCTCAGCATCCTCGAGAGTCAAACATCCCCGGAGTATGGAATCGACTCCAATACAATAGAGAGTATCTCCAACTACAAAGTTGTAGGCTTGTTGACTTAATCGTAAAATACACAAGACGCATTGCAATAATAGTATATTATATATAAAATGTATAAAAGATGATGATAAATGTTACAGTGAGGCCCTGCTTATATACCTATGCAGGTGGCCTTTCATTAATGGGCATGTCTTTTAGACATGCCATTTCACCAACTTAATTATTACTTACATAATCCCTATTTAACTATTAGTAACTATATTTATTATGTTATTTATGAATTATATTCATAACATTGCCACTTCGTTCAAAATCTTTTTCCTCAAAGATTATAGTTGTCACTTGTCTTCAGTTCAATCATGCACGGTTTCCTTGATTTGCTTTAATCGCAATATAAATATATTATCTTTTAGACACACACAGTCTCCTTCTCAAGCTTCTTTTGTAAAAAAAAAAATTGTTCAAAAGGATTGAATTTTTTTTTTTAAACTGCACTTCATCTCGTTCCCATAACTATTCGAGATGTACAACTTAGTTTTCTCAAAAGGCATAACTTCTTCATCTGGAAGCTGTTTTTCAAGCCTTTTTTTAATAAACAGCCTAATTTTTTGAGGTCTTTGCATTAGAGCAGTTTGTTGTAGCTTTTCTCATATTTAGTTTTAAAAATAAAATAAAATGGAAAATGCATGCCCGGTTATTCTTAACAACACCAATTATTTCCAATGGCTACCTTACATGGTAGATATACTTAGAAGTAAAGGGCTTTATAGAATAGCCATAGGACAAGAAACTAAACCTTCCGATGATGATAAAGTTTCTAATAGGGAAAATAGACAAGATCAAGCACGAGGGTTGATAGGAATGTCCATTTCTCAAGATCTTCGATTTTACATCGTTGACGTTAACACCCTTGATAAAGCCCTAGAAAAGCTAAATAATGTTTTTGTCATTAAAAATCAAATCAGAGCCCACCAGCTTCAAAATGATTTGCTTACTTTCAACCCTAATAATTTTCCTCTATTGAATACTTTTTTTCCAAATTCAAGACCCTTAGACTTCTTTTAGAAGGGTGTAAGGTCAAAAAGGAAGATGGCAGCCTCATCTATTGCATTCTTGCTAAGCTTAGCCCTGCATACTCTGTATTTGTTTCTGCCTTCCATTCTACCAGAGAAGTGATCATTTCTTCAGGAACCACCTATAAGAATCCCTCTTTTGATTCCTTTTGTGATTCTTTGATAAGAGAAAAAGAAAACCTTCTACACCTTGGTGTTATCACTACTGGAAATGCTTCTAAGAAAGCCTTAGCAACCCAACAACAACCATACCAAAAGAATCCCAAGCAGTATCCTAAAAAATATGGTCCTAAACCAAATAAGGGCCCTAAGCAATTTTAGCCGCAATCTGAAAAATCAAATCACACAAATAAAAAGGAAAATCCAAAAAAAGGGAAGAAGGCAAATAGACATTGCAACTTTTGCAATCGGGATGGCCATATGGAGTCCAAATTTTTTAAGAAGATGGAAGCCCTAAAAGTAGCAATGAAGAAGTACAACATAAATTTCGAGCACTCTTCACCTTCATCATCAGGCATGGCATTTTCTGCTTGTGGTTTTCAAACATCAAGATTTGGTTATGCATTAAATGTATCTTCTTCTTCTCCTTCTCATGAGTGGCTCATTGATTCTGGAGCTTCTTACCACATGGCTAAAAATAAATCCATGTTTTCTTCTTTAAATGATTGTAACACCAAACATATCTATGTTGGTGATGATAGATGTCTTAGTGTTGTAGGATCTAGAACCATTAATCTAGATAATGGTCAGTTTAATGATGTACTATGTGTTCCTACCTTGTCATGCAACTTTCTATCTGTTTATTAGATAACTCCTTCAGGTGAAGGGAAAATAGTATAATTCTCACCTCATGATTTTGTAATCAAGGACCTCAAAGATCCTAAACATATTTTAGCTACTGGCATTGCTGATGATTCCACAAGGTTGTATAATTATGACAACTTTGGGTCATCATCTCTTCCCTTGGTTTTTGTTGCTCATAATGATGATGTGAGAAAACTTTGGCATGAGTGATTTGGTCACTTAAACTATCGCTCTCTTCAAAATCTATGTAAGGAAAATATGGTGACGGACCTTCCTATGGTATCTTGCCAAGATGGTGTTTGCTCCGGATGTGTACTCAGAAAACATCATCGAGACAGTTTTGAAAAACATGCCTCTTGGCACACTTCAGCCCCTTTGCAGCTTGTGCGCAGTGATTTATGTGGTCCCCTTCTTGTTGTTTCCTTCTCTGGTTGCAAGTACTTCTTAACTTTCATTCATGATTTTTCCAGATTCACTTGGGTATATTTCTTAAAAATCAAGAGTGAATTTTTTAACATGATCTTGTTCTTCAAGGCCTTTGTTGAGAAACAATCTAGACATAAAATTCTTAAGTTAAGATCAGAAAATGGCGAAGAATATGTTAACAACAAATTTATCAACTTCTGCACTGAGCATGGAATTCAATTGCAACATACTATTCCATATAATCCACAACAAAATGGTGTATCTAAAAGGAAGAATAGCACCTTAAAAGAAATGGATAATTGTATGCTTCAATTTAAAGGACTAGGTCTCAATTTTTGGGCAGAAGGCATTAACTGTGCAAATTACATAGTAAATAGCACTCCTACTAAGGTTTTAAGGAATATAACTCCAGAAGAAGCTTGGATCTCAATCAAACCAAATGTAAGTCACTTTCGTGTTTTTGGAAGTGATGCTTGGGCCCATATTCCAGATGCAAAACATAAAGCCTTAGAACCTAAGAGTGAAAGATGTATTTTTTTTGGATATTCTAAAGATGTCAAAGGATATAGAATTCTTCAACCAAAATCAAAAAATATAATCATTAGAAGAGATGTAAAGTTTGATTAAAATATAACGACCTACGAACCTAGTTCAGTGGGTGTCCCACCTTTAGCCTACGATCTTGATTTGGCATATGTTCCACCTCTATCTCTCTCTTCTAGTTTTAACAGCATTCCTTCTAGTTTAGATGATGACAGTGAGGATGACAATCCTCCTCCAGCTCATGAATTTCTTCCTTATACTCCACTACTTCCAAGATGGGTCCGCTCTACTCGGGATGCATCAAGTTCTCTTGTAGGTGACCTTGTCGATCAAGGACGTACATGTTCTCAGTTCGAAAGAGCTTCTTCATTATTGGCTCAAGTTCTAGAAACACTTGATCTAGAAACCTTTGAAAAATCCTCCAGTCATCCAGATTGGGATGAAGCTATGAATGAAGAAAAATTGTCAGATGCGGATGGGTTTACAAAAAAAAGTTTGGACCATATGGAAAAGTGGATATACATAAAGCTCATCTTGTTGCTAAAGTTTTTTCACAAGTTGAAGGTATTGAATATACTGAAACCTTCTCCCCTATTGCCAAAATGAATTCTATCTGCCTTGTTCTTTCCCTTACTACCTCCTTTAAATGGGAAGTCCATCAGGTGGATATTAAATCTGCCTTCCTACATGGAGATTTGCATGAAGAAATCTACATGGAACAACCCCCTGGCTTTATCCAAAAAGACTCCAGCCTTGTTTGTCACCTTAGGAAGTCTCTCTATGGTCTCAAACAAGATCCTCGGGCTTGGTATGCCAAAATGAATATATTTGTCTTAGATAATGGCTTTTCTAAGTGTCATTTTGACAACACTGTCTACACAAAGAAGATGGGTAATTCCTTCACCATCCTTGTTATTTATGTTGATGATATTATCCTTACTTGTAGTGATCCAAATCATATAAACGACATGAATTCTAGCCTCAAGAAGAAGTTTTAAATGACAGACTTAGGAAACTTGCATTATTTCCTTGGTCTTCAAGTCTTACAATCCAAGAAAGGAATTACCCTCTCTCAGTCCAAGTATGCCTCTGATCTTCTACACCACTTTCACATGGAAGACTGTAAGCCTAACCCTTATCCCTCTCATTCTGGAGTCAAGCTTTCAGTCAATTGTACTACCCCTGAAGTTGATGCTACCTTATACTGTCAACTTGTTGGTAAACTTCTGTATCTAACCCATACCCATCCTGACCTTTCCTTTGTCGTTGGTCTTGTCGCTTGGTTTATGCACCAACCTCATCAAAGTCACTGGAAAGTAGCTAAAAGAATACTTTGATATCTTCGAGGTACAGTTCATTTTGGGATTCATTACAGTGCTGGAGCATCTCCCTTGTTCATTGGTTTCACTGATTCTGATTGGGCTAGTGATCCTGACGATCGGAAGTCCACTACAAGATATGTATTCACTCTTGGTTCAGGACCTATTACTTGGTCTTGTAAGAAACAAAGTGTCATCTCCCTTTCTTTAGCAGAAGAAGAGTATCATGGTGTAGTTGAAGCCAGCAAGGAAGCCATGTCACTTCATCAGATCCTGTATGAATTTGGTCTTCATCAGCATCATCCAACTACACTTTGGTGTGATAATCAGAGTGCCATTCAACTATGTAAAGATCCAATTCAGTATCATCATATAAAACACATTGAACTCCACATGCACCTCATCAGAAAGCTCATTCATGATCATGTTATTGAAGTGCAGTATTGTCCGACCAATGATCAAGTAGTCGATATCTTTACGAAGGCTCTCATAGAGGAAAATTTTACCAAAATTTTATCCATGCTTCGAGTTCAGGAAAGTTGTCATTAAGGAGGGGTAGGCTCTAATGCCTCCTTCCTTCTCCTATTGTGTCACTTTTGTAAATCGTTCAATCCTATCCCAATTTTTTCTTAAGGGGGGATGTTAGGATATTTCAACACATAGGAAATAGGCTCCTTTTGTGTCACCTTTGTAAATCCTTCAATCCTATCCCAAGTTGTTCTTAAGGGGGGATGTTAGGATATTCCAACACATAGGAAATACTTAAGAATAACTTAGTCTAGGTAAAGTGTGTTTCTTTACCATATACCTTTGTAACTTATAATCTGATGGTCACGATTTGTAGTGATCCGATGGTTATCTCTCACCTCAGTATTAACGACATTTGATCCGTGGCTTAACACTCGACTGGTCCATGATCTCTATTTAAAGAGCATGGAGGGTTATTTGTTTAGTAACCATTTATGAGAGAAACATATGTAACTTTTCTTTTATACTAATAAATTCCCTAAAGTGGCCACGTTGGCTTAGGGTGTGGACTGTTTCCCTCTTTGAGGGTTTTAACCATGTGATTATACTGGTGTACTGATTTGTGATCTATTTATGAGCAGAAACCTTTGGTTCTTGATCTACGAAACTTACCCTGTAAATTCCTACATAGGTTTCTTATATTTTCTATTATTAAATATAATTATACTATGATTTAATGATGAAATTTTTGTTAAGTACATTTATTACACGGTTCAATCGCTGAAATCCTTCACAAGCCATCTGAGTACGACAATACCTAATTTAAGGCCTTGACACTTTCAACATGCTTTCAAAGAAACCAATAGATGTTATAGTAAAAAATGGTGTTATTATACCTCTCCATAACTTGGATTCCACCCAGCTCCCTCATGTCAGTCTCTAAAAAGAAATTGGTAAATGTTCCCAAATTTGCAATAAAGTTCAAACTACCAAACTACGCCTTTCTTTATGTACATATAATGGAAAATGAAGAAATTATGGAATATGGGTTTTGGTTCTAGTATAGCAAGTATATTACACCTGAAATCGTTTTTGAAAATTCATTACAGTTTGGGAGATATTCAGGGTTCTTAGAGGTCGATTTATCTAAAAATCCGAAAATTCTAGATTTGTAAAAATCTTCCAAACAACTAATTTGGGTTTATGCATGAATGCAAAAAAATACACATATAACCATAAATATAAAAATGCAGAAGAAATAATACCTCATTTCATTAATATCAAAGAAATGAAATTTGTTTACAGACAAAATGGAAATGAGCTAGCTAGGGCGCTGGTAGCTTATCTTTGAGAAGAGATGTGGTGGTTACAGGCCTCTCAAATCTATGTTACAATGAGACTCGAAGGCCTATATATTATTTAGAAATAATGGAAAACCATAAAAATCCAAAAACCTAACCCTGGGAGATAAAAATGCGAGAATATGGGCCACGTCGAGGTAAATTAATACATCAATTTCCTAGGGTCGTAACTTTCACATATTATCTTCATTTGAAACACATGACACATCATTATAAATATCTATCTGAGGACTATAATTTCTCACCACAAATATTGAGACTCGAACAAACTCATATTCTTCGGAGATGCCATGCTCAAAAAACATTGTTTAGGGCCTCAAAACGGCTCTGGAAGTTCAAGACTCGGAAACTACTAAAATAGTAAATTATGTTATAATTAAGTAAATTGAAAAGCTAAAATAAAAAATGGTGGTGCCCCAAGTGGAATAGACGGGTGGAAACCAATATCCACCTGGACCATTCCTCCATGTTTAGGAAGTAATGGTCCCCATTACGTTGAGTTCCTCCATGAGATGAGAAAACTTCTGCTGAACTTGGTCTCTGGTGAAAAAATTTCCTTGTTGTAGGATTTTTCTACCTTTGACAACCTGATACAGTTGGATCTTATGTTGGCGAGTGTTATTAATTTACATTTCCATGACACAATCTGTGGTGGCCTGTTCGATGCAGTCTGGGTTTAAATTTGTTGGTGTGAGTTGTTTTGTAATGTCATAGGTGTCCAATAGGTGTGGGAAATATGGCCGAAGGCAGTCCACATTGAATACTGGGTGCAGAATAATGAATGGTGGAATATTGACCTCAAAGAAATTAGTTCCTAGAGCCTTGGTGATGGTGTACAATCAATATCGGAGAGGGCGAAGCTTGCGGTGGGGTCCAGTGAGGTGCTCCTTCTCCAAATGTAGCCACAATTTGTCGCCCACATAGAAGTGGTGTTACACTCGATGTTGATCATGTCGTTGCTTATACTTAGCATTGGCTCTATCCAATATGTAATGAAGTTGCTTGCGGATGTGCTGAATGTGCTCAATGAATTTGTTCTCTTTGTCAACTTCACTTTGGACATGAGCCAAATCGGCCTGAGTAGTCACAAATGGCAGGTCTATGTCAATGGGACATCATGGATGGAACCCAGGCCCACCTGAAAGGGGTTGTGTTTGGTTGAACTATGGAGAGCCTAGTTATAACTGTGTCATACATAGGGAAGGCTCTCATCCCATGTGTGTCGATGCTTTGAATTTTACATGCGCAGAATGTGTACGATCATCTTCTTGATGAGCTTTGTGTCACCATCAGTTTAGGGATGGAAAGTAGTGGAATAGGTGAGCTTGGTATCCAACATTGACTGGGGGGTGGACTAAAATGTGCGGAAGAAATTTCTATCCCGATATGAGATGATAGATTGTGGGATACCAAAGTGCACCCACACTAGTTCAAATAAGAGCTTAGCAGTGCCTTCTATTGTGATATTCTTCTTGCAGGCCAACATAATGGCCATCTTCGAGAATCTACCGACGACCATAAAAACATAGTCATTTCCATGCTTAGTAGAAGGAAGGTCCGACATGTAATCCATGGATATGGATTCCCAAGGTCGACTAGGGGTAGGTAGCAGAGTATAGACGCCTTCCTTCTTGATGGTCATTTTGCAAATGGAGAAAGTAGTGGAGGATCTGATGTACTTCCCAACATCCTATCGAAGGTTATGCTAATATAAATACTTATGCATAACTGCCAGTGTCTTCTCCACCCTGAAATTCCCAGCACTCGACTATAGTGTGCTTCCCAAATGAACTTGGCATGCTCTCTTGAAGGAAAAAAAAAAAGTGTCCTAGGTGACATATGAGTGCATCCTAGAGGTGAAAATTTGGAACTTGCATACCCTCCAAGAGTGTCTTGTATGTGTGGTCAAATTCCAGATCGATCTTGTAGAGAAGTAGCCAATAAGAAGTCTCTTTCCCACAAGAGTTGAGAATGGTGGTTAGCACCACGATCAGTGCTCGGCTAAGGTAGTCTGCAACATTATTGGTGTTGTCCTTCTTATACTTGATGTTTAAATGAAATTGTTACAGATATGTGGACCACTTCTAATGTTGATCATTCTACAACTTCCATTCTGTCTGTATGAACTACAAGGGTCGGTGGTCTGTATGGATGGTCATTTCCTTCCCAAAATGTAATGCTTCCATTGGCAGCACACCTGCATAATGGAATACAATTCTTCATCATAAGTGGGATACTTGTGGACTGTGTCAAACAGTGTCTCACTATGATATGCCACTGGATACCCCTATTGAGTAACAACTGCCCCAACAACATAGTCAGAGGAATCTGTCTCGATCTAAAATGGTTGTTGTATGTCAGGTAATATGAGAACTAGGGCAGAGTACAGGTGATGTTTCAATTCTATCAATGCCTTCTGTTGAGATTCTGACCAAAATAATAAATTTTTAAGACCCAGAAAGTTGCAAAGCTCTGTTAGAGTGGTTGGGGATGGCCAATCCTGAATTCCTTGGATCTTGGTTGGATCCACATGCACCCCTCATTCATCAATAATGTATCCCATATACTAAACCTGGGTCATGCCAAAAGTGCACTTCTCCAAATTCGCACACAACTTGTGTTGCCGTAGTGTTATGAGGACTTGTTGGATGTGGTGGAGGTGCTCTTCCCAAGTCTTGCTAAAGATCAGGATGTGATCCAAGTACACTACTACAAATGATTTGGTGAAAGGCCACAATATATCATCCATTAGCCTCATGAAGGTTTTGGGAGCATTCGTCAACTCGAAAGGCATGACTAGCCATTCGAAAAGGCCCTCCTTGGATTTGAAGGTCGTCTTCCACACATCAGAAGGTTTGATTGCTACTTGTTGATACCTAGACTTCAAATAAATATTGCTGAAATATTTTTCCCCTTTGAGTTGATCCAAAAGGTCATCCATACTTGGGGTCGGGTACCTATTTGGGACAGTGATCCTATTCAGTGCCCGATAGTCAATACCAAGTCTCCAAGTCTTATCCTTCTTCAGCACCAACACGACCAGGCTCCCACAGCGCAATGAACTCGGTGAGATGTGACCTTTTTGTAGCAGCTCCTAAATCAACCTCTTTATTTCATCGTTCTCTAGAATGGAGAGCCGATAGATTAGTCCATTGGGAAGTGGCACATCTGGTGTCATATCGATGGGGTGATTGACCTGACAGTGTAGAGGCACCCTTGTGGGTGAGGTGAAGATGTCCTCATACTCCTCCATGAACTTTTCCATTTTTTGTTGTCCTATAGAGGAGCCCTGTCTCGAGTTTGTGGTAGTAGTATTATTCTTTCCCTGGGGGTGGATCATCAGGGAAACAAATTCCCCGATCTTGGAAATGAGCTTACTACATTGTTTTTATGTAACGAAAGAGATAACCACAGGGAAATTGTTATTATTATACTTTCCATTCATAATCTTGAGAGATTGTCATCTAGTAAACCCTTTCAAGTTTCTCTTCACAGATTTAATGAAAATCCTCCTAGGGTGGACCACTCCTATAAGACCATAATGAGATATCATAAGAACCCTAACATGATCAACTTGTAAAATATTTCCGTCATTATCTGAGATGTTCTTAAAAAAAATGAGTCTTTACGGTAGCAATACCAACTGGTAAAGATTAGTAATTAAAAAATATTCATGCCATCATGTGCTCTTACGGAGTAGATTTGCCTCCAAACCTATTAAGTAACCTATTTGAGGTTAATAATAATCATATTTTTTTAACACAAACAAATAAATTAAGGAATAGGAGGTCTCATTAAGATGCGACCTAATATGATAATGGGTCTTAACGATAATGACTTTACCGCTACATGTCACCAAGCCATGTTAATGGCTTTCAATTTAAAACACTAGAAGACAAGAGGTGTCATCATGATTCGACTTGTTCATTCTTGTTATCTCTTGTGAATGACACTGTCATTCATTGCCAAGCCATGACAATGACCTTCATTTAATTCTCGAATTAAAGTAAATTATTTTAAATGACTCTAAATCTATATCTAATAGGTGGGACATAGGCATTTCATTGGGTTAGAAGGCATCCCTGTCAAGGCTATAGATTCTTGCTGGAAGCATGGCCATGCGTATGGTATTAAAGGTAATTTTACACTATGATTTACTCGGTTGTTTTTGTCTTCCCTGAACTCATTATCATATCTCTCTGAGAAAGGTGTTAAGATCATTTCGGTAATGTGCTTTGGAGTTCTATCTTTCAGAAATATTTTGGTTTTCATGGATGTCAGACCCTTAGTGTAGGTGATTGACATTTCTTGAATAAGAGGAGCTTCAACTATATGCTTGGGTAATGGTAAGACAATCATCATCGAAAGGTATCATTTTGTCATATTTATTTTTCCCCTTTTCCATCCATTTTAATGCATTGGTTTTTAAAATAAAGCCACTTCTATTTATAATAATGAGGCTATTGGAAGTGAATACCTATTGCTTTGGACTACTCTCGAGATGTTTTGTGGAAATTTTTATGGTTAAACATTTTAGGATGAAACTATCCCTACAGTAACAATATTGTTAGTATTCCTTCAATAGCCATAACATTAGTTACTCTTTTGGAAAAATAAAGGTAAGTCTTGACATCACTGAATCCATGGTAACTACATTTTCTTATCTTAATGATGCAAAGGAAGCTGACATCACATAAAACTTACTGACATGAAGTCACTTAATTAGCCCTGTAGTTTAAAGCGTGAATCTAATATAGAAACCCTAGCCATTCAGTCTTAATTAACGTTTGGTCTTTGTCAAAGGTTTTTCTTTCATGTGGACATGCAAGATGATTGGCATGGGGGGAGACAGATTATTTGAATTTCACGTTCAAATTAACAATTTCACCCTATTCTTACTCATGGTTTTCATTATCATTTTGCACCATTTTTGGGCTTGGAGAATGATGAGGGAATTGTTCTTTAATTTAACCTATTTCCTTTATTTCAATAAAGAGGATTATTGATAATGGTTCTTGTGTTGTCTTAGGAAGCCACGACGAAAAATACACATGTGTCAACATTTTTGGGATAATGTGGACGTTGAGACCTTTTAACATATTTAGTTTATCCTTATATTCTTTAGTAGATCATATTTGCAGTCACATCAGCTCCAACCCTTCTATCATTTACTTCATCTTGCAGTGTTGAGGACATAAAAAACAAGGGTACAAATTGAGGTAGAGTTGGCTTAATATTCTATATTTGATTAGATATTTAAGACATATTTCATTATTAGCCACTACATATTCTGTATATCTGGATTTCCATATACAATCCATTTTCATGCTACTCCAACAAGGTCATAATCATATTGGTTCATGTAAACAAAAGTAGTAACTATAGTGCCTTCCCCACCTACATTCACACATATTTTCAATCCAATAGAGGGTGAATTCATTGTTGCCTTTCAAGAAGCAACCATCCATATGCATTGGGCTTGCAAAAAAATACATGAAAGCAACCATTATACCATCGCAACCTCATCTAATCCACCATTTCCGCTGTCAGCTATCATCCTGTTCATCATTTTCCTCCTAACATATCTATTTTTTCTCCTCAATTTGTATCACCCTTAAAATCAAATCTATGGCAATCAAATCTTCATGCACTGTCACTCCACAACAACTAACCCTACCTAGAGCTATGACGCCATAAAAACCTACATATGATAAAATTATTTGTTTGCATGAGGGCATGCAAAACCTCAGGCATCGGGGGATGTTGGGCTCGAATATGCCCATGTTTACATCATGCAATATCACCATTCATGCCATAAAACTCTACGTTTTTAGCCCATTATGCACCCTAACTCTATAACTTGCCGTCAAATACACTCTATCGTTGGTTATCATTAGGTTTATTATATTTTCTATTATTAAAGATAATTATGCTATGATTTAGTAATGATGTTTTTGTTAAGTACATTTACTCCGGGGTTCCATCGCCGAAATCCTTCACAAGCCATTTGCATATGGGAATTCCTAATTTAAGGCTTTGACACTTTCAGCATGCTTTTGGAGAAACTGAGAGATATTATAGTAAAAAATGGTGCTATAATACCTGTCCATAACTTGGATTCCACCCAACTCACTCATTTCGGTCTCTAAAAGGAAATTACCAAATTTTCCCCAATCTACAATAAAGTTGAAAATGCAAAACTACATCTCGATTTCCATGCATAATAGAAAATGAAAAAATTATGGAATATGGTTTTTGGTGCTAGTATAGCAATTATATTACACCTCAAACCATTTTCCAAAATGCATTACATTTTGGGATATATTCAGGGTTCTTGGAGGCCGATTTATCTAAAAATCCGAAAATTCCAGATTTGTAAAAATCTTCCAAACAACCCTGTTTTGGATTTTTTTGGTCAAATAGAGTTTGTTATATAAAGGATTGATGATGTATATCAAGAAAGAGCTGCTAGAAATCTTCTACAAATAATCCAGGTTTATGCACGAATGCAACAAAATACACATATAACTATAAATATAAAAATGAAACAGAAATATAACTTCATTGCATTAATATCAAAGAACTCAAATTTGTTTACAGACAAAATGGAAATAAACTAGCTAGGGTGTTTGTAGCTTATCTATGAGAAGAGATGTGGCGGCTACAGGCCTCTCAACTATATGTTACAATGGGACTTGAAGTAATGGGAAACCCTAAACATCCCAATGTGCGCTTATTGGGCTCCAGTGCGCGCAGAAGGCACTCTTTTCAAAGGAAAAAGTGCGCATTCTAGCATTTATGACTAGTTCAATCTTGAATTGCTCAAAACCTTAGATATTCTTCATAACAGTTGCCCACTAATGTGTGAAGTCTAGGAAGAACTATATAGCCAAAATACATTATCGTTTATTTTTTGTATTGTACGCAAAGAGAGAGAGAGTGAGGCCTGTGTGTAGAAGAGACAACACCTTGCACTGGTTCCGAGATAACCACTGCCTAGGGGACCCCTTGCACGTAGACAAAATATACAACATATTTTCAAAATATGAACGAGGCGGGCATATCCCATGCTCATGATTCCATGGCTAGTTAAACAAAACTTACAGATACAATTACTGTCGATGTCACTACTGTGGTAGTGATGATGGTGGTTGCTGACAATGACTGTTGATGCCCTCAGGGGCATTTTTTCTTTGATGATAGGTGGAATGTGGTACCCATATGCGTAATTTTGGTATGGCATATCACTGTGCAATGTACGCATACGTACTGGTTGGGACCTTCTCGTGTAATCATTGTTGTTAGAGATGCTTATAAAGGCACGGGTGTTCGACAGATCTTGATCAAAGTGCAATGGTTGTAAGGTATGATACTATTGTGACATGAAAGCTTTTGTTGTAGTTTAATTTCAAGAGGATCGATGACATCTATGGAAATTAATGTCTCCCATAGTGCCACCTGAGGATACCCCTTTACATGGGGAGGGTTCATCCAAGGTACTATTTCCTTTTTGGAAAAGAGGTGTTGATGTCGACAAAATGGAAGCCTTAACTGAACCATAAAGGGTTTAACATAGGCATGTTGGTGAGTGGTAGCTGAAAACTGATGATGGGGTTTCAATGGCCTGAGGTCAAAGTATATTTGAGCATATTGGTAGCAGTCATAGGTATTTCTGAAAGAAAAAATCCCTGGAGTCAGTAGGACTTCCAGGGTGGGAGTGAACTGGCTATGATTTTCGTAATGATGCGTGCATGGAGGGTATGAAATACTTCGACCAAGGGAGATGGGGGACTACTGCCATGGGAGGAAAAAGTGAAATATGAGGGCGAAGAGGTGAAGGGCGTTGTTTGTGATCTTTGTACACTTACCAAAAGAATAAAATAATGTGGTTTGGTTTGTACAAAAAACAGAGATGGGTACCCCAAAACATGAAAGAGAGTCGCTCACTTGATGGTGTGAGGATGGTGTTTTGCTAGGGGTAGGGGTCCCATTGGTTGGTCTCATGTGTAGGGTTCATGAAGCGGAAGATGTCGTAGATGGGTTACTCCTGGTGGAGGTATGGTGGGCCAGATGCAGTGCGCGGAGGTGTGATGCATAGGGTTTGATGATATAGGGCCCTTTGCATAGGGTTTCAAACTTTCCTAGCCCTAAGGCTTATTTTGTGACATCATAGAGAAGGAATAGCTCTCCTTCGATAAATGAGAAAGGGGTGATGTGGTTGTCGAATGATGCTTTTACCCTTTTCATATGAGCCTCATTATGTTGCAGTGATTGATGCATTTTTTCATCAACTAGCTCTAGTTGTACTAGGTGTTTTTCTATAGGCTGGGTTTGATCAAGGAGTTTGATAGCTGTATGCAAGTTTGGGAGCTCGCAGAAATCAATACAAGGGAGTAAGGTGCCCTGGTTTTTTGTGATAGGAATAAAGCTAAATTCCTGTGACGAAGGGGTTGTTGAAATCTTGTCTTGGGCGTGTGATGACACAAGTCGTATGTGATGAGTTGTGACACTGGCATGTGGCAGGGGAAGGATCTGTAGAATGGAGTCCTAAGTGAGCCGATAGTTGGCCTTCCTGGGCTAGGATAGTCGATTCCTAGTAGATGGAAGTTGATTTTATCATAGAGATGTCTAAACATTTGTATCAACGGATATCCCTCTGGTGCATGATTATGACTGGTGCAAATGGTGTAGGCTATCACGGTGCCGAAAGAGTAGATAGTGTGAGAATCTACACTACTCGATGTTCCTGATGTGGATGATTGGAAAGGGTCAGTTGCGGCCCAAGTTGTTTTCTGTTTCAATTTTTGCGTCGTGGGTTGGGACCTACCTCCCTTTTTGGTGGGTGGTTGACTTAATGTTGCTCTAGCTTCTCTTAGTTTGGGGAGATGCATGCACTTAAAATGTATGATGAAGTGTGAGAAAATTTGGCAGTAAGTTCATGTAATCTTCTCTTCATTAGAGAGAAAATTTTGAGGGAGAGATGAGATTATGCAGATACTATTTGCAAGGGTTTTGAGTTCTGTGCATTGATTGATCTGGTGATCATTTAGATCACATAGGCCGCATGTTATCCTCAGCTGGGCCTAAGGTTTATGTGATTGGTTTATGGTCTTAGCAAGCATGATGAACCACCTTGGTGGTCGGGTCGAAGTAGGCATATAACACCATTGTGGTGGTGGGGGTGTCATTGGGTCGATGAAGTATCTTTTATGCCATTCATGGAGGTCACTTGTCCTCTTGTCTACGGCATTAATCATGTCGATACTGGGACATAGTCGTGAGACATTAGTATAATGTTGGTCGTAATGATTACCCTGAAATATCAGGAAAAATGTCCATGATATGGGTCTCCCATCATGCGTGGTCTGAGATTAGGTGGGGTACCATCGTCAATATGCTGCTAGGTTGGGGCAGTGGACCACTATATGGTCTTTCTACTTGAATAATGTGCATGCAGGTGGCCTTCGTGAGGTGCCTGCAAGGGTAACTATGGGTTTCCCACTAGGTCATTCTTCAGTTGTCAAGAACATGATGGACATGTTCATCTCCTCTAGCTGGGTCATAGAGTTGCCAATAGACTCAGCATCCATATCGTCTTCTTGGGAGAGATGAACAATGGCTGAGAGGACACTATCCAAGGCTAGTCACAAGCGAGGTATGTAGTGACAATCTTCCAATAAGTGATTTTTGACACATAACGGGCATGTGAATTGTATTGCCCATAGCCCCACGTAGAAGACCCTTTCGATTGGATACCATCTGTGGATGAGTTCGAATGTGGAACACTCTTCGAGGTAGTGGCCACGTTCATCACATAGTGTGTAATGTATAATGGGCATTACTGGGGGGTGCTCTACGTATCGGTGCGCCTCTTGTAAGTACAAGATGGTGCACATCTCATCCTTGATAGACTGGATGGAGGGATCCTCTTGATATGATTTCTCGATCACGTGTAAGGTGTCCCTATACCATGGTATTTGTAGACAATGGTGGGTATAATTTCCGTAGGTGTCACATAGGGTGCATGTGTGATTGGTACGCAATGGTTTTCCTATACCTTTGGTGGAAGGTCCCTTTTTATGGGAATGTCATTTTGAGGTGCCTGCCTTGTAGAAGAGGAGTGGTTTTAATTCATCCAACTCTGGGCATATGTGAGTAGGGTGTCCTGTGACATCATGTATATTTTAGGCTGATGACTCCGTCTGTATGGTGGGGGTCAACACTTTCGTTCCTTTATTGGCGATTTTCTTTATCGTGGTTTCCGGTTTAGTAGTGGGTATTTCCCTTGCGGGGGCAGTTTCGATAGCTACTTGGGTAGGTTGGGGCTCCTCAAGACCAAGGGGATTTAATACAAATGTAGTAACATTGGTAGCTGGTGTTCCTGGAGGGGGAACAAGATACCACACTGGGAATGCCAATGATATGTTGGGTAGTACCAGTGTTACCAAGACCTGCTGGGAGGTCAAGCCAGGAGGTGGGTATAGGAAAGGAGTTTGGGAGGTGGCATAGAGTAGGGAGGTTGTAGTAGCTGATGCCTCGGTGTCATTACTGCTTGAGTATGTATCCTGACTAACCTAGGTCCTTGATGTGGACATCATGCATACCGAGGCCACTATAGCATCGGGCGATACCTCAAGGATAAGAGGAGGATCTCCTAGGATGATCCTAGGATAGACGACAATTTGAATTGGCCAGGGCCATATTCTTGATATCGTAAAATACCATCTATGGCTATGTCTACATAGGGTAGAACCATATCTGTGTTGATCATAGGATGCTTTTTAGTGTGTGTCAACTGGACTACTGTGATGATTCGATCCTCATTGGGGAACATCATGATGCAGAAAATGGAAGATGCTATGGAACACATGGTGTACATGTAACTCCGCCCAAGGAGTATATTGTAATCCAAGTGAGCGTCCAAGACTTTGATGTCTATGTGGAATATTTTTCTAGCTAAGCAGACCGATACATTTTGGAAGAGACCAACGGGGGTCGAGGGCCGACCATTGTATGCTTTGAGAGTGATGACAGAAGGTTTGAGTTCTAGGGCTCCTAAATTCTGCCATACATTCTTTGACATGATTCACGTAGATGCAACCTCATCAATGACACATCAGTGAATAGTGATATTCTATACTAATACTGGTATCTAGAAGGCGACCATGGAGGGAAGCCTAGTGGTGGCTTTGTCTAAATCAAAAGCCATCATGCGCATGTCGACAAGGTCGACAGTGCCTAAGGTGGAAAGTAGGGCTTTCTGCTACTTTGGGCACAACTGTATTACCTCCAAAGCGGACATAGCAGCAGGTGAATAGGCTAAAACATCTGCAATGCTGTAATTATGGGCTCCTTTGGAATAGTTACATGCTCTCCTATTAGGCCCTTTAACCATTTTTGGCAATGGTTCGAAAGGAATCTTTGGAATGGTCAAAGGTGCAGTCAGTGCGCTTGTGCTAGCCCGTAACATACCTATGTCTGGTGGGGTCTCGTAGCTGCGATTCTGGGTTTGGAAAAACATTTCTTCCACAGCCATGTAAATTTCATAGTTGTTTTTCTCGAAATCATAGGGGTTTTGCTACTAAGTGCTGACCTCGGTTACTATGAAGATTTTTAAGCTTAGGAAGTTCAGGACAATGGTGAGTGTAGTGGTCGTACTCACCACATATCGAAAAAGAATGGTTTTTTCGTAGAGGTGGCCTTTTGCCTTTCTTTTGAGCATTTCTTGGCTCGTGGTTCTGGTTCTAGTTGAAGTTATCTCCAGGCCGGGGTCATGGCGGGTGCTGTTGGTTGCTGCCCCCTATCCAGGGTTCCCTTTGGGTTTGTTTTTCACCTTTCGTTTTACCACATTAGGAGGGTAATTCTCGTGATCATACTGGTGTGGTTGATTTTGGGACAGCTGCACAAAGTTCACCTATGCATTGTTTTGCGTTGGTGGGTTATGTGCTTAGGAATAAGCATATTGTTGTCCCATACTTGCACCTAGCCATTGTGGGAGAGTTCTTCCATAAATTTTTCTTCCTGCGTACTGGGTCCCCCCGCCGGAGGGTAAGGTCCTCCTTGGTGATATGCTGGCGCCCTATTAGTCAAATTTTGCTGCTACATCTGATGACTTTGAAATCCGAGTTGAGACATGTTCTGGGTAGACCCATGTGTGTAGCCGAGATTCTTACTGCTGCTACCTAGGTAACCTTGGGTCATTGACCCAATAAGTCCATCTACAAAGTTTGATGAGCGTGGAAATTCTTGATAAGATTTCAGGTGCAAGGCATTAGGCAGGATATTTTATATGTATCCTGATTGCGCATAAATTAGTTCAAGTTGCTGGGCTTTACTGATTGCATCATCTTCAGATGCGGGGTTACTTTGCGCCACATCCTTTGAAATCTTCGCCATCAAAGTTTTCAAGAATAAATCTAAAATGACTCGGTCGTCGAGTTGAGCTTTGCATAAACTACGACACCATCTCCACTCATGGAGATGTTCAAAAGTTTGGGTAGAGGGAGATTGTTTGAAGTGAGTGAGTAAATCCATTCCTGAATCATGGTGAATGGGTGGCCAAAAGTATGTAAGAAATTTAGTAGCAAGGGCGCTAAAGGTTCTTTGTGAGGCAGGGGGTTGCTCGACGTACCATTTCGCGGGCACTCCGATGAGATTGCATTGATTCAGCCTCAATCGAATAGTATCATCAATGATGCTATTAGATGAGCACCACAGGTGAAAGGTCATTATATGATTCTATTTATAAGAATGAGGCTATTGGAAGTGAATACCTATTGCTTTAGACTACTCTTGAGATGCTTTGTGGAAAATTTTATGGTTAAACATTTTAGGATGAAACTATCCCTACAATAACAATATTGTTAGTATTCCTTCAATAGCCATAACATTAGTTACTCTTTTGGAAAAATAAAGGTAAGTCTTGACATCACTGAATCCATGGTAACTACTTTTTCTTATCTTATTGATGGAAAGGAAGTTGACATCACATAAAACTTTCTAACATGAAGTCACTTAATTAGCCCTGTAGTTTAAAGCATGAATCTAATATAGAAACCCTAGCCATTCAGTCTTAATTAACGTTTGGTCTTTGTCAGAGGTTTTTCTTTCATGTGGACATGCAAGATGATTGGCATGGGGAGAGAGAGATTATTTGAATTTTCACGTTCAAATTAACAATTTCACCCTATTCTTACTCATGGTTTTCATTATCATTTTGCACCATTTTTGGGCTTGGAGAATGATGAGGGAATTGTTCTTTAATTTAACCTATTTCCTTTATTTCAATAAAGAGGATTGTTGATAATGGTTCTTGTGTTGTCTTGGGAAGCCAAGATGAAAAATACACATGTGTCAACATTTTCAGGGTAATGTGGATGTTGAGACCTTTTAACATATTTAGTTTATCCTTATATTCTTCAGTAGATCATATCTGCAGTCACATCAACTCCGGCCCTTCTGTCATTTACTTCATCTTGCAGTGTTGAGGACATAAAAAACAAGGGTAAAAATTGAGGTAGAGTTGGCTTAATATTCTTTAATTGATTAGATATTTAAGACATATTTGATTATTAGCCACTACATATTCTGTATATCTGGATTTCCATATACCATCCATTTTCATGCTACTCCAACAAGGTCATAATCATATTGGTTCATGTAAACAAAAGTAGTAACTATAGTGCCTTCCCTTCCTACATTCATGGGTATTTTCAATCCAATAGAGGGTGAATTCATTGTTGCCTTTCAAGAAGAAACCATCCATATGCATTGGCCTTGCAAAAAAAGAGCATGAAAGCTATCATTTTACCATCACAACCTCATCTCATCCACCATTTCCACTGTCAAATATCATCCTGTTCATCATTTTCCTCCTAACGTATCTATTTTTTCTCCTCAATTTGTATTTCTCTTAAAATCAAATCTATGGCAATCAAATCTTCATGCACTGTCACTCCACAAAAACTAACCCTACCTAGAGCTATCATGCCTTAAAAACCTACATATGATAAAATTATTTGTTTGCATGAGGGCATGCAAAACCTCAGGCATCGAGGGATGTTGGGCTCGAATATGCTCATGTTTTCATCATGCAATATCACCATTCATGCCATAAAACTCTAGGTTTTTAGCCCATTATGCACCCTAACTCTATAACTTGCTGTCAAATACACTCTATCGTTGGTTATCATTAGGTTTCTTATATTTTCTATTATTAAAGATAATTATGCTATGATTTAGTGATGATGTTTTTGTTAAGTACATTTACTCCAGGGTTCCATCGCCGAAATCCTTCACAAGCCATTTGCATATGGGAATTCCTAATTTAAGGCTTTGACACTTTCAGCATGCTTTTGGATAAACTGAGAGATATTATAGTAAAAAATGGTGCTATAATACCTGTCCATAACTTGGATTCCACCCAACTCACTCATTTCGGTCTCTAAAAGGAAATTACCAAATTTTCCCCAATCTACAATAAAGTTGAAAATGCAAAACTACATCTCGATTTCCATGCATAATAGAAAATGAACAAATTATGGAATATGTTTTTTGGTGCTAGTATAGAAATTATATTACACCTCAAACCATTTTCCAAAATGCATTACATTTTGGGATATATTCAGGGTTCTTGGAGGCCAATTTATCTAAAAATCCGAAAATTCCAGATTTGTAAAAATCTTCCAAACAACCCTGTTTTGGATTTTTTTGGTCAAATATAGTTTGTTATATAAAGTATTGATGATGTATATCAAGAAATAGCTTCCAAAAATCTTCTACAATTGATCCAGGTTTATGCACGAATGCAACAAAATACACATATAACCATAAATATAAAAATGCAACAGAAATATAACTTCATTTTGTTAATATCAAAGAACTCAAATTTGTTTAAAAACAAAATGGAAATAAAGTAGCTAGGGCGTTGGTAGCTTATCTATGAGAAGAGATGTGGTGGCTACAGGCCTCTCAACTCTGTGTTAAAATGGGACTTGAAATAATGGGAAACCCTAAACATCCGAATGTGCGCTTATTGGGCTCAAGTGCGCGCAGAAGACGCTCTTCTCAAAGGAAAAAGTGTGCATTATGGCATTTATGACTAGTTCAATCTTGAATTTCTCAAAACCTTAGAGATTCTTAATAACATTTTCCCCCTAATGTGTGAAGTCTAGGAAGAACTTCATAGCCAAAATACATTATCGTTTCTTTTCTATATTGTACCCAGAGAGAGAGAGTGAGGCCTGTGTGTAGAAGATACAACACCTTGCACCGGTTTCGAGATAACCACTGCCTAGGGGACCCCTTGCAAGTAGACAAAATATACAACATATTTGCAAGGTGGGCATGTCCCATGCTCATGATTGTATGGTAGTTAAAAAAACTTACAGATACAATTACTGTCGATGTCACTACTGTGGTAGTGATGATGGTGGTTGCTGATGACGACTGTTGATGCCCTCAGGGGCATTTTTTCTTTGATGATAGGTGGAATGTGGTACCCATATGTGTAATTTTGGTATGGAATATCACTGTGCAATGTACGTATATGTACTGGTTGGGACCTTCCCATGTAAGAATTGTTGTTAGAGATGATTATAAAGGCACGGGTCTTCGACGAAACTTGATCAAAGTGCAATGGTTGTAAGGTACGATACTATCATGACATGAAAGCTTTTGTTGTAGTTGAATTTCAAGAGGATCGATGACATCTATGGAAAATAATGTCTCCCATAGTGCCACCTGATGATACCCCTTTACATGGGGAGGGGTCATCCAAGGTACTACTTCCTTTTTGGAAAAGAGGTGTTGATGTCGACAAAAAGGAAGCCTTAACCGAACCATAATGGGTTTAACATAGGCATGTTTGTGAGCGGTAGCTGAAAAATAATGATGGGGATTCAGTGGCCTGAGGTCGAAGTATATTTGAGCATCTTAGCAGCAGTCATAGGTATTTCTGAAAAAAAAAATCCCTGGAGTCATCAGGACTTCCAGGGTGGGAGTGAATCGGCTATGATTGTCGTAAAGATGCGTGCATGGAGGGTATGAAATACTTCGACCAAGGGAGTTGGGGGACTATTGCCATGGGAGGAAAAAGTGAAATATGAGGGAAAAGAGGTGAAAGGCTTTGTTTTTGATATTTGTACACTTACCAAAATAATAAAATAATGGGGTTTGGTTTGTACAAAACACAGAGATGGGTACCCCAAAACAAGAAAGAGAGTCACTCACTTGATGGTGTGAGGATGGCGTTTTGCTAGGGGTAGGGCTCCCATTGGTTGGTCTCATGTGCGGGGTTCATGAAGAGAAAGATGTCGCAGATGGGTTAATGCTGGTGGAGGTATGGTGGGCCAAATGCGGTGCACAGAGGTGCGCTTTCATTCTTCTTGTAGAACCCGGTCGTCCGAGAAGGGGGTTGAGTTGGAATGGTGAACTTGACCTTATGCATGATATATGGATGGGCATGAGGTGCTTCCCAAAATAAAATGGTATGGCCATGGTGTCACTTGTGGAGTGATATGTGGTCTACTTGAGATGACAATCACCATGGAGGGGAGGCTCTACCGACTATCGAGGACATTTATGATACGCAGGGTGAGGTGATGATAAATTTTGTTGGGCATGAGGACCCTAGGGTTTATTTCTAATGGAGAAATGATGTTAGGATATGAAAATTTTCTAGGACTCTATCATGTTGAGGGTAGAATGATACCTGCTCTAGAAAATTCGGTGGTGATTTTTGTGAATGGTTTGCGGGTTCTTCCTGCAAAAACAACTGCCTCAAATGAAAGCATCTTATTTTCATTCAATATTATTAAAAAACATGAATTTTGAAAGGAATATGGGAGGGTGAATACCTGTCGGCACTTGAAAATATATTTCTTCTAAAAGTGAATATAGGGCATCGACTTCATTCGTCATGGTTTACTGATTATGGTGCAACTTACGGTTTGCAAGATGGACCTTCCGATCTCCTGTTATGGACCTTTGAATTTTTGGAAAAGGGTGATAAATAAGGGGTTATGGCCCTAATCATATTCATTTGTACTTGTTGATTTTGGGAGATCAGAGGTGATAGTAGAGCCATTCTTGCCATTGCAGTCAGCCTGTGTACCGGGGATTAGCGATACTATGCCGAGGTGACTCTCATGATGTCCTGTATTTTCATTTTCCAATTTACTGACGCCACGGGCCATACAAATTAGGTTTATAGTGCCTTAAAGGGGATTTTTGCCCTAGATTATGTGGGTGATCTAGGAAAATAGGTGCCCCCCTTGCGCATATTTCTTAGGTACATCCACGAGAAGGCATGGTGTCCCTGCCTCTTTGCATGCAAGGGCACGCCTGTATGAGAGACAGACACGTAAGGGCAGTGTTTTCTGAAACAACTTGAGTTTTTTACTGTCCTTAATTATTTTTCTCCTTTGTACTGATTGGTGCATGTTTCTTGGCAGGTTAGTGTCGAGAGAGCGACATTGGTTTGAGATCTAGACTGCTCTAGCTGCTAATGATGGGGCGCGCCGTCAGTTGGCCGCACATGGCCTCCTGAAATTTGTTGCGAACGAGTTTTTTGTGTCACAGGACTGACTGCTACGTTATATCATACAAAATTGGTGTTGGAGATGCAACATGTTTTTCCTAAGTGGGATGAACTTGATTATATATTCGGAGACAAATATTTACTTTGTGATCGGATTACTGAATCAGGGAGAGGCACTGAGGTGTCTGCTTCCTGCTGGGAAGGTTAACATGGATAGGTTCCGGTGGTGGCATTGTGGTGGTGTGCCTCTGACTGAAGGGTGCATCAATATTGCCTCAGTGATAGATGTGGCTGAGCAGTGTGCTCTGGCCATTATTGTGCAACTAGCTAGGTCGTTTGCACCTCGTCGGGCCTCAGGCCCACAGCTGCCGGTTTTACGCCTCTTGAGGAACAAGAATTTCTTTGATTTTGCTCGTTTTTTCTTTGATGGTATGGTGTCACAAATGAACAGGGTGCACTGTGGATCCAAGTCATCTCTGTACGCTAGAAGTTTATGCAGCATTATGTACTAGAGGGTCGTGCTACTGAGGCTCGTAGTGCCTGTGCCTATTGGGGGGCCGAGGGAGCCACGCATGAGGAGGTGGGCTCTGGTGATGCCACGCGGTGGTGGTTGCAGAGTGGGTCGTTATTGGAACAACATGATGGAGGCCTGGTTCGAGGAAAATCCGCAGATGTTCTTTCCATACCCTTACACAGGGGTGGATTTTCAGGGCGATCCAGATATTGGTCTCCATTTTGGTTATGCCTGGGGTCCCGCAGGTATGTGTTATATTTATGTATTTACTCAAGTTCTTTGTGTTCTTGAGTGTTTTTTATTGACACTAAAATTATTTTTGTTACTCGTGCAGATTTTGGTGAGGTGGGATGCCCAATGGCCTGACTGGTGGGTCACAACCCTCTACCACGACCGCCTGGTGGTCGGGGAGGTGGTTCTGTCGGTGGATAGGGCGAGGGTGCTGGCCCTTCAGGTGAGTGAAGCAGCATAGGTTCCACTGAGATATCAGTAGAGAGATCTTATGGAGATGTGGTTGAGGCATGTATCATAGCACTTACAACTCAGGTAGAGGCTATAGAAGACTTCTAGGGTCAAATGTACCATTTGACCCATGGGATGCCTGCTCGAGGTCGTATGGAAGACTTTCAGGAGATATGGCTAGAGATGGTGATGGTTCGTGAGAGGGACTACCCACCTACTCTGTGATGGGTAGCTATCGTAGTGGCGACCACAGCTTCGGTGGTGGTACTAGTAGCAGTGGTGGGCCCAGGTGCTCCTCCTGCGAGGGCACCCCCCTAGGGTAGATCTGTACACACAGAAAGCACCGATTATGAGGATGTTTCCCTTATTTTTGATGACTTTTGTATTTTTTGGCTAGCCAACGGGCTAGCAATACTATTTTTTGTACTCTGATACACATATTTTTTTATGTATATATGAGAGATCTTTTTTGCGGCTCTACATGTTGTGACGTATATTTCGGTTTATGCATTTGTGTTATGGTGATGGATATACATGTTTTTTTTTTGTATGTATGGTGATTTGCTCGTGATGCATTCTAGTCTAGGATATTGTTAGCTATGCGATCAGCTGTTTGGTTTTCATTCCTTGATACATGTGAGAATGTAATATAATCAAATTATCTACTTAATCTTCTGGCACAAAAATATTTTCTAAATAGCTTTGCATCCCTGATTTCAAATGTTTGGTTTAACTGCAAAACTACTAACTAGGAATCTAGGTAGACATGCATATGGCAGATGCCCTAGTTGAGGGCCTCGCACATAAGTCTAATAAGAACGTCATATTCTACCTAATTGTTGGTTTCTGAACCGATGCACACGCCGTTTGAACACAGTGGTGATCGGTCAGGTTGATAGATGACCCAGGCGGCTACAGCTAAGTTTTGAGACCATCACAATGCTCCATCACCAAATTCGAAATAAGGTTCAAATTGGTGATCCATGGTGATATTTTGAGCACGTTTAGGTTTTTTGGGTCAAAAATATTTTGGTGTTAGGGTTTTTGTTTACTCTAACTCTAGGGGACAAGGGCTACAGGGACCCTTGTGGGTAGAATTTCTTGAGGTAAAGGTCGTTGACGGGGTTAGTGAGGTAGGTCCTGTCTGATTCCATCAAGATGTATCCCCCCTGTCGGAGGCAATGTTTGATGATATAGGGACCTGTGCATAGGGTTTCGAACTTTCTTGGCCCTAAGGTTTGTTTTGTGACGTCGTAGCAAAGGACTAGCTCTCCTTCAATAAATTAGAAAGGGGTGATGTGGTGATCGAATGATGCTTTTACCCTTTTCTTATGAGCCTCATTATGTTGCAGTAATTGATGCCTTTTTTCATCAACTAGCTCTAGTTGTACTAGGCGTTCTTCTAGAGGCTGGGTTTGATCAAGGAGTTTGATAGCTGTATGCAAGTTTGGGAACTCACAGAAATAGATACAAGGGAGTAAGGTGCCCTGGTTTTTTGTGATAGGAGTAAAGCTAAATTCCTGTGACGAAGGGGTTGTTGAAATCTTGCCTTGGGCGTGTGATGACACAAGTCGTATGTGATGAGTTGTGTCACTGGCATGCGGGAGGGGAAGGATCTCTGCAATGGAGTCCTAAGTGAGCTGATAGTTGGCCTTCCTGGGCTACGATAGTCGATTCCCGGTAGATGGAATTTGATTTTATCACAGAGATGTCTAAACATTTGTATGAACGAACATCCCTCTGGTGTGTGATTATGACTAGTGAAAATGGTGTAGGGTATCATAGTGCTGACAAGGTAGATAGTGAGAGAATCTACACTACTCGATGTTCCTGATGTGGATGCTTGGAAAGGGTCAGTTGCGGCCCAAGTTGTTTTCTGTTTCCATTTTTGTGTCGTGGGTTGGGACCTACCTCCCTTTTTGGTGGGTGGCTAACTTAATGCTGCTCTAGCTTTTTTTATTTTGGGGAGATGCATGCACTTAAATGTATGATGAAGTGTGAGAAAATTCGGTAGTAAGTTCGTGTAATCTTCTCTTGATTAGAGAGAAGCTTTCGAGGGAGACATGAGATTATGCAGAGACTATTTGAAAGGGGTTTGATTTCTTTGCACTGATTGATCCAGTGATCATTTAGATCACATAGGATGCATGTTATCCTCAGCTAGGCCTAAGGTTTATGTGATTGGTTTATGGTCTTAGCAGGCGTGATGAACCACCCTGGTGGTGGGGTCGAAGCAAGCTTATAACACCATCATGGTGTGGGGGTGTCGTTGGGTCGATGACGTATCTTTTATGCCATTCATGGAGGTCGCTTGTCCTCTTGTCTACGGCATTAATCATGTCAATACTGGGACATAGTCATGAGACATTAGTACAATGTCAGTCGTAATGATTACCCTGACATATCAAGCAAAAATTCCATGATATGGGTCTCCCATTGTGCGTGGTCTGAGGCTGGGCGGGGTACCATCGTTAATATGCTGCTAGGTTGGGGAAGTGGACTACTATATGGTCTGTCTGCTTGCATAATGTGCATGCAGGTGGCCTTCGTGAGGTGCCTGCAAGGGTAACTATGGGTTTCCCACTAGGTCATTCTTGAGTTGTCAAGAACATGATAGACCTATTCATCTCCCCTACCTGTGTCATGGAGTTGCCAATAGACTCGGCATCCATATCGTCTTCTTGGGAGAGATGAACTATGGCTGAGAGGAGACTATCCAAGGCTAGTATCAAGTGAGGTATGTAGTGACAATCTTCCAATAAGTGATTTTCGGCACATAACGGGCATGTTTATTGTATTTCCCGTAGCCCCATGTAGAAGACCCTTTCTATTGGATACCATTTGTGGATGAGTTCCAATGTGGAACACTCTTTTAGGTAGTGGCCTCGTTCATCACATAGCGTGTAATGTATAATGGGCATTACTGGGGGGTGCTCTACGTATCGGTGCTCCTCTTGTAAATATAAGATGGTGCACGACTCGTCCATGATAGACTAGATGGAGGGATCCTATTGATATGATTGCTCGATCATGTGTAAGGCATCCCTATAATGTGGTATTTGTAGACAATGGTGGGTATAATTTTTGTAGGTGTCATAGAGGGCGCATGTGTGATTGGTATGCAGTGGTTATCCTATACCTTTGGTGGAAAGTTCCTTTTTTATGGGAATGATCCAGGTGGATATTGGTGGCCACCCGCCTATTCCACTTGGGCCCCCACCATTGTCTCTTTCAGTTTTTTTAGTTTCGGCATAACTTACTATTTTTAGCAGTTTTTCGGGTCCTGAACTTCCGAAGCCGTTTTGAGGCCCTAAACGACGTTTTTTGGGTATGCTTTTACCAGCGAAATGGATCATCCATTTCGTCTCGACAGTTGTAGTCCTCGGATAGAGATTTCTAATGATGTATCATGTGCATCAAACGGAGATAGTAAGCCAAAGTTACGTCCCTGGGAAGTTGAAACACCAATTTACCCAAACGGGGCCCATAGTTTTGGCGCTTCATCTCCTAGGGTTAGGTTTTTGGGATGTTTAGGGTTCTCCATTGTTTCTCAATAATAAATAGGCCCTTGAGCCTCTGTAACTTCCGGTTCGAGAGGCTGTAGCCGCCACATCTCTTCTCGAGATAGCTACCGCCCTAGCTAGTTTTATTTCATTTTGTCTGTGGCGAGATTTCGGTTCTTTGATATTAATGAAATGAAGTATTATTTCCCATTGCATCGTATTTACATTTATATGTTTGATACATTGCGTTTCATAAATCCGGATCGGTGGTATCGGAGGGAATGCCTTTTTCTCGATCCTTCTTTGGATGTCCCCAGTGAGGTCGGAGTATGAGGAGTTAGGGCTCGATCTGGTTGAACCTTTGCAAGATTAGCCTCACAAACCCCGACGAACACCCATGGGGGATGGAAAGAAAGATGAGGGAGCAGGAGATCCTATTAAAATATTGCTCGAGGAGGACATCGAAAAATAAAGGAACGTGATGATGGATAACTTTGCCCAGATCCTTCAATGACTGCCCACCGGTGGTGCATCTGCATCCAGCAGCCACTCTGGAGGCACGACTCCCATTAAGGTACAAGTAAATTTTGACATTCCCATATTTGAGAGGTCAAATGGTAACAAATTCCGTAGATAGATGGGTGAATACATTACAAGGATATTTCTCGGTTCATGACTTTTCAGACCGGGAGAAGATTATTTGCACTCCTCAGCTACCCCCATTTGGGGCGGTGGGAAACCTCTGTGAGCAAGGACGACAGAACCCTCTCATTCTCAGTAGGTACCAACTTGGAATTCTTTCGAGATGCGTCAGAACGATGCTATCACAGAGTGGGGAGCTATGAGGACAAGTACATACAATGGACCACGCTGCGACAACAAAGGGATCAAGATGGGCATGAGCTAACGAATCTATTCCATACCCTATGCACAAAGTTGGGTATCAAAGATTCAGAGAAAAATCTGGTGCTAAAGTATCGCAACTGTCTGCACAGATACATTCAAGAGGAAATGGAGTTCCTCGACATCTCCTCGCTTGGTACGACATACCGGTACGCTGCCAAGATTGAGAAGAAATTCAAGCAGAAGAAGCGAGACTTTGGATCTGTGAATCAAAAGCAAGGGAAAGGTGCTTCCAAACCATAGAACAAAGGACAGAGCCAAGGCATGGAGGCTAAAGACAACTCATCGAAGCCACAAGAAAAGAACAACACCGCAAAGCCAAAGAAGGACACGGGAAAGTGGTGTGAGTTCCATAAGAGCTCCACTCACAACACAAGTGAGTGTCAGGCCAACGATCGGCCCAGTGGCGAGATGAGGGCTTCGAGTGGATACATGCTACGACTACGAATCGAGGCTTTGAAAAGAGATTAAAAAGGAAATGATTATTGATGGGACCCAACGCCTTTGTTGCCACTAAAAAGATCCAGAAGGAGGAACCGTAAGATCCAGAGGAGGAGGAACGTCTCTTCCATTCCCAGATGTGGGTAAAAGGCTCCCCTGTACAGCTCACCCACATCCATACACAATCGGGTGGCTTCACCAAGAACGAGATCTCCGCGTCAACCAGCAGTGTCGGCTTCCCTATAGCATCAAGCCCTTCACGGATGAGGTATTATGTGGCGTTGCTCCTATTGATGTTTCTAATGTATTATTAGAACAACCATACTTGTGGAAGCTTCATGCTGTGTATGAGTCTCGACCTCGTCCTGTTATTATTACTTTGGGAAATAGGATTTGTACGGGATACCGAGAGGTACCACCTCTAGCTATCTCTTTGGTTACTGCAAAACAATGCAGTAAGCTCATTTCCCAAACCAGGAAATTCGTTTTCCTGATGATCCGCCCCCAGGGCAAGAAGAAGACTGTGGCCACGACCTCCAGACAAGGCTCCTCCGCACGAAAACAACAAATGGATAAGGTTGTGGAGGAGTACGGGGACATATTCACCTCACCCACAAGGGTTCCTCTGCAATGTCAGGTCAAGCACCCGATTGATCTGAACCCAGGTGCGCCGCTACCTAATGGACCGATCTATCGGCGATCTATTCTAGAGAATGATGAAATCAAGAGGCAGATTCAGGAGCTGTTGCAGAAAGGTCACATCAGACCAAGTTCATCGCCCTGTGGGAGCCCGATCGTGTTGGTACAGAAGAAGGATGGGACGTGGAGACTCTGTATTGACTATCGGGCGCTGAACAAGATCACTGTCCAGAATAGGTACCCAATCCCACGGATTGATGACCTTCTGGACCAACTCCAAGGTGAAAAATATTTCAGTAAGATCGACCTAAAGTCTAGGTATCACCAGGTACCAATTGAACCCTCTGATGTGTGGAAGACTGCCTTCAAAGCTAAGGAAGGCCTTTTTGAATGGCTGGTCATGCCTTTCGGGTTGACGAATGCTCCCGCCACCTTCATGAGGATGATGGATGACATCTTGCGGCCATTCACCAACTCATTTGTAGTGGTGTACTAGGATGACATTCTGATCTTCAGCCAGACTTGGGAAGAGCACCTTCACCATATCCGACAAGTCCTCCAAACACTGCGGCAACATAAGTTGTGTGCCAATCTGGAGAAGTGCACTTTTTTCATGACCCAGGTTCAATATCTGGGATAAATTATTGATGAAAGGGGGCTGCATGTGGATCCAGCCAAGATCCAAGTCATTCGGGATTGGCCAGCCCCGAATTATAAGATCCAAGTATAACAGAGCTTTGCTGCTTCCTGGGTCTTGCTAATTTCTACTGTAGGTTTATGTTGGGATTCTCTCATATCACTTGGCCCTTGAGTCGAGTCACCAAGGGAGGAAGCGAGAGGGAATTTTTTTTTTGAGATCGGAACCATATTCCGACGAAGGCGTTCGCGAGGAGAAAATTATCGCCTCTAATCCCAGTGCTCACATTACCAAACTTGCAACATCCATTTGAGATCGAGACAAATGCCTCTGACTATGCTATTGGGGCGGTTCTTACTCAACAGGGACATCCGGTGGCATTTCACGGTGAGACATTGTCCGACACGGTTCGCAAGTATCCCACTTATGACAAAGAAATGTATTTCATTGTGCAGGCTTGTCGAAAATGGAAGAATTACATTTTGGGGAAGGAAACAATCATCCACATAGACCATCGACCCCTGCAATTCATACAGACATAAGGGAAGTTGTAGAACGATCGCCATAAGAAGTGGTCCACATATATACAAAAATTTCATTTGAACATCAAGTACAAGAATGGTAGCACCAATAATGTTGCAAACTGCCTCATGCGACCACCGATCGCAGTGCTAGCCACCATTATCAACTCTTGTGGGCATGAGACTTCCGATTGGCCGCTTCTGTATAAGAGTGATCTATAATTTGGCCACACATACAAGGCACTCTTGGGGAGTATGCAAGTTCCAAATTTTCACCTCCAAGATGCACTTTTATGTCACATGGGACACCTTTGTTGTTCCTTCAAGCGAGCGTGCCAAGATGATATGGGAAGCACACTACGATCGAGTCGGCCCAGGCATTTCGGGATTGAGAAAATAGTAGCGATCCTGAGAAGTATTTCTGCGGCCGAACCTTTGAAAGGATGTGTCGAAGCACATCGAGATCTGCTGCTTGCTTGTGCCATTGCCAGCGAGTCCATCGAAGCGAGGCCTATATGCTCCTCACCGCCCTACCCCTAGTCGACCTTGGGAATCCATCTCCATGGATTACATGTCGAACTGCCTTAAGCGAGGGGAAATATGTTGTGTTTTCGTGGTCGTCGATAGATTCTCGAAGATGGCCATTATGGCGACACAAGAAGAATATCACGGCGAAGCCACGCACAACTCTTCTTTGAATGAGTGTGGGTGCACTTTGGGATCCCACAGGTCTATCATATCAGATCGGGATAGCGGAGTTCCTTAGCACATTTTGAGGTAGAGCCTGCGATCGATGTTGGATACCAAGCTCACCAAGTCCACGGCTTTCCATCCCCAAATAGATGGCCGGACAAAGGTTGTCAACAAAATGATTGTACACATTACGCGCATGTACAATTCAAAGAATCACGCACATGGGGCCCGAGCCTCCCCTATGTACAACATAGTTATAATCGGGCTCTCCACGATTCGATCGGCCATGGCCCCTTTCGGAGTGGGCTTGGGATTCCACGACCACTATGTCCCATTGACGTAGCCATGCCATTTATGTTGCTCGGACGGGTCGGATCATGTCCGATGCGAAGTTGACAAAACCGTGGCTTCATCGAGCGCATTGACACATACGCAGGTTCATGATATATTGGACGGAGCCAATGTAAGTATACAAGCAACGCCATGATCAACACCGGGTGCCCACACAATTTCCCGGGTGGGCGACAAAGTATGGCTAGATTTGCGAAGGAGCGCCTCACTGGAGCCCACCACAAGCTTCGCCCGCTCGGGAGTACGGTAGTACACCATCACCAAGGGTACATGGGAACAATGCCTTTAAGCTTAGTATTCCACCATTCCTTGATGCACTTTTGATCTTCAATGTGGATCGCCTTCGTCCTTACTTCCCACCTCTCTTGGACACCTCGGACATTGCGGAACAACTCCACACCAATAGAGTTAAATCGGTTGCATGGAACGAGGCACCACGGATTGTATCATGGACATGCGAGTCAAGAACACTTGGCAACGAGAAGATCGGGTATATCGGGTTGTCGAAGGCAGCCAACTCTTTGCACCAAGGAAAGTGGTGCACCGGGGACTTGAGGATTCGGCGAGAAATTTCCTCATCTCATGGGGAACTTAACGCAATGGGGACCATTGCTTATTAAGGGGAGGAATGATCGGTGGATATTGGTGGCCACTCGCCTATTCCACACTTGGGCCCTCACCATTGTCTCTTTCAATTTTTTTTAGTTTCGGCATAACTTACTATTTTTTAGCGGTTTTTGGGTCTTTGAACTTCGGAGCACGTTTTGAGGCCTAAACGACGTTTTTTGGGTATGCTTTTACCAACGAAATGGATCATCCATTTCGTCCGTGGAAGTTGTAGTCCTCGGATAGAGCTTTCTAATGATGTATCATGTGCTTCAAACGGAGATAGTATGCCAAAGTTACGTCACGGGAAGTTGGAGAGCTTACCAATTTGCAAACGGGGCCCATAGTTTTGGCGCTTCATCTCCTAGGGTTAGGTTTTGGGATGTTTAGGGTTCTCCATTGTTTCTCAATAATAAAATAGGTCCTCGAGCCTCATTATAACTCCCGGTTCGAGCACCATGGCCACCACATCTCTTCTCGGAGATAGCTACCGGCGCCCTAGCTAGTTTTATTTCCGTGCAATACGTAGCGATTTCGGTTCTTTGATATTAATGGAATAGTATTATTTCCCCTTTGCATCGTACGTATTTACATTTATATGTTTATTATGTTGCGTTCACATAAATCCGGATCGAATGTTGTTTTGGGGTGCCTGCAGCAGCAGGAGAGGAGTGGTTTAATTCGTCCAACTACGGGCATATGTGAGTAGGGTGTCTGTGACATCACGTATAGTGTAGGATGATGACTGCGATACTATATGGTGGGGTCAACACTTTCGTTCCTTTCTTGGTGATTTCCTTTATAAATGGTTGCCCGGTTTAGTAGTGGGGATTTCCCTTGCCGGGGGTGGTTTCGACGGCTACTTGGGTAGGTTGGGGCTCCTCGAGGCAGGGGCACAATCCAAATGCGGTAACATTGGTAGGCGGCATTCTTAGAGGGGGAACGAATGCCACACTAGGAATGCCAATGATATGTTGGGTAGTGCAGTGTTACCAAGACCTCTTGGGAGGTGAAGCCGAGGAGGTGGGTATAGGAAAGGAGTTTGGGTGGTGTCATGGAGAGTAGGGGAGGCTGCGGTAGGCGATGCCTCGGTGTCATTACTACTTGAGTATGTATCACGGCTAACCTAGGTGCTTGATGTGGACATCATGCATACGGGAGCCAACGTGGCATCGAGAGCGATACCTCGGGGGATAAGAGGAGGATCTCCTAGGATGATCCTAGGATGGATAGCCGGTTGAATTGGCCGGGGCCATATTGCTTGATATCGTAAAAAGGCGCAGCTGGCTATGTTTACATAGGGTAGAGCCATATCTATGGTGGTCATGGGATGCTTTTCGGTGTGCGTCAGGCGGTCTCACCGCGTGATTCGATCCTCATGGGGGAACATCACGATGCAGAAAATGGAAGATGATATTGAGACACATGGTGTACATGTAACTGTTTAAAGGGTATATTGTAATCCAAGTGATGTCCAAGACTTTGATGTCTCATTGGGTGTTTTTTGGCTAAACGGAGACCGGTACATTTTGGAAGAGACCAACGGGGGTCGAGGGTCGACCATCGTATGCTTTGAGAGTGATGAGAGAATGTTTTAGTTAAGGGCTCTAACTTGTCTGCCACATTCTTTGACATGATTCACGTGATACAACCTCATCGATGAAACATCGGTGAATAGTGATGATACATCTTAATACTAGTATTTGGAAGGCGACCATGGAGGAAGCCTAGTAGTGGCTTTGTCTAAATCAAAAGCCATCATGCTCATGTCGACAAAGATGAAATATGGTGCCTAAGGTGGAAAGTAGGGCTTTCTACTACTTTGAGCACTGGCTAACGATACACTCAAAGTGGACATAGGTAGGTGACACTAGAAGCTAAATCATCTACGATCTTGTAATTGTGGGCTCCTTTGGAATAGTTACATGCTCACCTATTGAGCCCTTTAACCATTTTTGGTAATGGTTCCAAAGGAATCGTCAAAGGTGTAGTCAATGCGCTTGTGCCGACCCCTAACATACCACATTGTCGATGGGGTCTCGTAGGCACGATTCTTGGCTTGGAAAAACATTTCTTCCCCGGCAATGTAAATTTCATAGTTGTTTTTCTCGAAATCATGGGAGTTTTTGTTAGTCTTGACCTCGGTTACTGCGAAGATTTTAAGCTTAGGAAGTTTAGGACAATGGTGAGTATAGTGGATGTACTCACCACATATCGAACTGGAGATGGTTTTTTCATAGAGGTGGCTTTTTGCCTTGCTTTTGAGCATTTCTTGGCTCCACAGTTGCAGTTGCAGTTGAATTTATCTCTAGGTACAGGGTCATGGCGGGCGGCCCAGTTTGCGCACACCTTCCAAGGTTCCCTTTGGGTTTGTTTTTCACCTTTTGTTTGACTACATTAGGAGGGTAATTCTCCCGTCATGCGGTGTGGTTGGTTTGGGACAAGCACTGAAGTTCACACAGCCATTGTTTTGCGTTGGTGGGTTATGTGCTTGGGAATAAGCATATTTTTTCCCATACTTGCACACGGCCATTGGGGGAGAGTTCTTCCATCGAGTTTTCTTCCTACGTATTGGGTCCTCCTGGCACGGAGGGTAAGCTCCTCCTTGGTGATACAACGGCACCCTATTGATCGGAATTTCTTCTTGCACATCGATGACATTGAAATCCGAGTTGAGACATGTTCACAGGTAGACCCATGTGTGTAGCCGAGATTCTTCTTCTTGCTACCTAGGTAACCTTGGGTCATTGACCCAATAATTCCATCTACAAAGTTTGATGAGTGTGGCAATTCTTGATAAGATTGCGAGTGCGGGGTGTTAAGCCAGGATATTTTATATGTATCTTGATTGCGCATAAATCGGTTCAAGTTCTTTGAGCTTTGCGGTGCATCATCTTGAGATGTGGGGTTACGTTGTGACACATCCTTTGAAATCTCCGCCATCAAAGTTTTCAAGACTAAATCCTAAAATGACTCGGTCATCGGTGAGCTTTGCATAAGCCACGACGCGAGTCACTCATGGAGATGTTTTAGAAATTTTAGTAGAGGAGATTGTCGAAGTGAGTGAGTAAATCCATTCTGAATCATGGTGAATGGGTAGCTAAAAGTATGTAGAAATCACGGTAGGGAGGGCGTAAAAGGTTACGTAGTAGGGGTTTCTCGACGTACCATTTCGCGGGCACTCCCATGAAATTGCATTGAAACAACCTCAATCGAATAGTATCATGAATGATGCTATTAGATGAGCACCACGAGTGAAAGGTCATTATATGATTCACCAGGTCTTACCTTGCTTGCCATCAAACTTTGGTATGCGAAGGGAGCTTCATGGGCATGGGAGAAGGCCGATTGGGAGTCGTGTGTGATGGGATCATTGGTGATCTTGGTTAAATGCGATAGATTTAATGCCACTAAGAAGGAGTGAGCGAGAGGTTGACGCCATGGCAACATGTGAAGACGGGAAGTTATGTGGATTGCAGAACGAGGGTTAGTACGTGACGTGCTGATTATGAATTCGGTAGCTCGTGGATGCCTTCTTACGCCCCCTGGGGACGAGGGAGGAGGATGTGCGGTGGTGTTGGGAGGCGAGCTAGGGTTCCCAACGAAGGTTGCTCTAAGAAAGGGTAACCAACCATTGTGGCGATGTTTCGGTTTTGGCCCCTAAATGGCGAAAGACTGGAACCCCTCTCGTTAATGGGCGGAGATCCAAAAGATGGAACCAATGAGGTTTCGTTGGAACCATTTGGTCGTCAATTTAGGTTTTGGAAATTTTTTTGAGGGGATTGATTCTATCATCATGTCAAATTTATGGCCACATACATAAAACAAAGCGAAAAAGAAATTATTTTCTTTTATTTAATGCATGTGATCAATCAAGAAAAAAAAATGGTTTTGTTTGTTTACGTGTGATACTCAAAAAATCCTAGAAGACCTAATAACATCCTCACACTCTCAAAATTATCTAGGCCTTGAGAGGATTTCTTGCGAGTCTTGGCTGTCCCAAAAGGGCGCGCGGTCGGCGAAAGTCCAACCAAAGGTAAGGGTAGTAGAGGGTACGGTGCTTTCTGCCATATAGTTTTGGCCACTAAGAACCACTGCATCCCATGTGAGTGTTTGATTCTTGGGCTTCTTGGTAGTTAGCTAACGATCTTAAGTATCAAACGGGTCAAGTAGCCCCAGGCGGTATTACACGCACTACGCCTAAGCCTAACCCCCTGCGAATCGGGTCTCTTTCGTGCTCGGGTTTTCTTTTCCATGGTGATAGGTGGATGTTAAGCTCCTTAAAAATGAAACTTCTATGTTTCAAACGTGAAGCATGATCAAGGCAGTTATTGGATGCCTACCCCCTTGATGCTAACTTAAACTATAATTTCTCTTGTGGCCCTATGGGGAAAATTTAGTTTGTTGGTTTAAGTTATTTTTTGGTGGCTTTATTTTATTATTGGTTGCATGTGTGTGAGCGTATGGTGAAAAATCTCATAATTTGAACATGTGGATATCGGTGATCCTTTACACAGAAATCCCTAGTTAAATTATGTGATGTTGTTCCTTGCTCAAATGAAAATCATTTGTGGATAATGGGTCACTTCCAAAACCTCCTAATTATTCTATGTGAGTGACTAAGGGAGATGGAAAATCATAAATGTAGAGTTTTCATATGCTTGTCTACGGTCACCCAATGGAAAAAAAGATAGCGAGATATTACTTTCTCTAAATTGCGATTCAATCCTAATCCCTCAATTTCCTAAATGAAAAAATTGAAATTTAAACTAAACAATTTCTACATTAGCTTATGCATGTGGTCATGAGCCACTTACTTGGAATAGTTAAACTAAGTGTGCATACCAAAATTTTCAAAAACATAAATTGTTCGAAGGAAAGCAATGGTTAATTTTTCCACTACTTAAACTATGTGAATACTTTTTGCAAAAACCAACTTAAATGAAAAATAACTAAACGCCTACAAAACCTAGCAAAAATCTATCTTGGTACCTTAGGTATCCATGTAGGTGTTATAAGATACATTAGGAACTTCCCAAGAACACACTTACAAACGAAAAAAAATTGCGGGAGGTAAGGAGAAAAGATCTCTCTGCAAATTGCACCCAAAAGCCTCTCCACGGTGCACTTTCCTATGCGCGGTCACTCTTGAACGTGTGCCCTGTGCATTTGTGTGTAAAAATAGTGTGTAAAATTCGACAAGTAAAAAAATTAGGAGTTTCCTTCTTTAGTCTATCACCTCGGTGAGTCTAGGGGCCACAATATGGGTCGGGCCCCATCGGCTCCACTCCCGGCCATAGACTAAGGGTCTCCACCTCAAAAAATGGCACAACCACATAAACTTGAAACACGTCGACAAGTCACCAATCCTATTGTGGTGGGTCCCGACACACGGGTCTACGAAATCGCATGCATTTGAAAGTGTGGTACTTTTCTCTAAACCATAAATAGCAAAGAAGTATATGGGGGAGCTCGGAAGTATAAGACTTGAAATTAACTAATACATGTAAGTATTCTGTTAAAAAGTAAAATTGAAAACACAAAAAGAAGCTAAATAGAAAGTTCTAAACAATAACAAGGTAAAAAATGGCTCGATAGCCTTCTTCTTATTGAATGCACGGAATGAACACGAATATTGCCCACTTTACGAATGGCCTAGGTAGAGGCTCTACGACGACGTAAGAATGTTTTTTTCCTTCTAGTTCTACCTTCGACGTAGTTCAAATCTCTCTCTCTGTTGCAATGCCTTTGAAATTGTTGGGCAGCCAACAATTGAGTGCTCTTCTTCAACCTCTGCTCCTTGGTTCAAACAAACAACTAGTGTTGCTTGGGCAACTTTGGCCAGCATAACCTTGTGATCACACATTGTTCATCTCTTTGAGATTTTATAGGTGAGCTTTCAAACCTCCTTCCTCATGGTACATGGTGGATAGTGACCCAGAGCGTATTCCATTATGGGTTGAAATATGCTTTTGTGTGCTCACCTGAGAGCCCTAGGTGTTGGTGCTATCCTTAGGCGGCTTTCACATAAGGAGAAATTTTCATTTGGTTGCATGTGGTCACGAAAAGGGAATCTTTTCCATTTCTGCAAGATGCGTGCTTATCGAAGCTGCGGTGTGCACGAGAAGATGCTCTTCTCGAAAACACGCATTCGGGCATTTATGACTAGTTCAAACTTAATTATAAAACCTTAGGGTCTTAATATTTTTATTCCATAATATGTATCCTTGTACCTCTAAATCCTTAGGCTTGACATTAATTGATTTCATTTTCTATTGTACGATTTTCCAATGTTAACAAGGAATATGGAGTACGGAGACGAACTCATATAATCAAGAGAAGTGATGCTGAAAAAACATTGTTTAGGGCCTCAAAATGGCTCTAGAAGTTCACAACCCACAAACTACTAAAATAGTAAATTGTGCTATAATTAAGTAAACTAAAAATCTAAAAGAAAGAATGGTGGGCAACAATTGTAATAGATAGTGGCCTGATATCACTGGATCATTCCTCCCCCTTAGGAAGAAATGGTCCCCATTGCGTGAGTTCCTCCATGAGATAGAAACTTCTGCGGAACCGTCCCCTAGTGAACGACTTGCCTTGGTGTACGATTTGTCCATCTTTGACAACTTTGATATAGTTGGATCTTACGGTGGCAATTGTTCTTGATTTCCATGTCATGATACAATAGGTGGTGGCATGTTCCATGCGATCTGGGTTTAACTCTATTGGTGTGAGGTTTTATAAAATGTCATAGGTGTCCAATAGATGTGGGAAATAGGGGTGAGCGGTCCACATTGGATGCGAGTGCTGAGACCAATGAATGGTTGAATATTGAACTCGAAGGAATTATTCCTATAGCCTTAGTGATGGTGTACGACCCATATCGGAGAAGGTGAAGCTTGCGGTGGGGTCCGGTGGGCGCTCCTTCTCCAATTGTAGCCACAATTTGTTTCACACATGGAAGTGGTGTTACACACGATGTTAATCATGTCGTTTCTTGTACTTAGCACAGCTCTTATCCAATATGTCATGAACCTACTCACGGATGTCTTGAATGTGCTTCCGTGAAGTTGTTTTGCTTTGTCGACTTCACTCTGGACATGCCCTAATCGGCTTGAAGTAGTCACAAATGGCTATGTCAATGGGACATAGTGGCTAGAACCAAGGCCCACACAAAAGGGGTTATGGATGATTGAGCTATGGATAGCCTAGTTATAACTTTTTCATATATAGGGAAGTCTCTCATCCCATATGCATGGATTCTTTGAATTTTACATGCGCATAATGTGTACAATCATCCTGTGGCGGCTTTGTCTCACCATCGGCTTTGGGATGGAAAGTTGTGGACTTGGTGAGCTTGGTGTCCAACATTGTCTAGAGATTGGACCAAAATGTGCGAAGAACTTGATATCCCGATCGGAGAGATGATAGGCGACGGGATACCAAATTGCACCCACACTCATTCGAAGAGTTTAGCAGTGGCTTACGCTGTGATATTCTTCTTGCGAGGCCGACATAATAGCCCATCTTTGAGGATCTCTCGATGACCACGAAAACACGATCATTTCCATGCTTAGTAGAAGGAAGGTCCGAAATGTAATCCATGGAGATGGATTCCCAAGGTCGACTAGGGGTAGGTAGCGAGTTAGATTCCTTTCTTCTTGATGGTCGGTTTGGAAATGGAGCAAGCATTGTAAGATTTGATGTACTTCCCAACATCATATCGAAGGTTTGGTGAATGAAAATAATTCTCTAAGTACCTATCTTCTCCACCCTAAAATACCCGGCCTAGAACGTAGTGTGCTTTAAATCCAACTTGGCACGCTCACTTCAAGGAACAAAAAAGTGTCCTAGGTGACATATCGGTGCATCACAGGTGAAAATTTGGAACGTACGTACCCTGCGAGAGTGTCTTGTATATGTGGTCAAATTCCTAATCGATATTGTATAGAAGTATCCAATTAGAAGTCTCATGCCCACAAGAGTTGAGAATGGTGGTTAGCACCATGATCGGTTGTCGACAGTAGTGCAACATTATTAATGTTGTCCTTCGATACCTGGTATTCGAATATGAAATTATTTACCAAATATGTGGACCATTTACGAGGTTAATGATTAACGACTTCCCTTGTGTCTGTATGAAGCGCAAGGGTTGGTGGTCTATGCTAGATGCTTGTTTCCTTCTCAAAAATGTAATGTTTCCATTGGCGAGCGTGTCTACACAATGGAATACATTTCATCGTCCTCGTGGGATACTTGAGAATACGTATGGAACAACGTCTCTTGTGAATATGCCATTGGATGCCCATGTTGAGTAAGAACTGCCCTAATAACATAGTCAAAGGCATCTGTATCAATCTAAAATGGTTGTTACAAGTCCGGTAATGTGAGTACTAAGGCTAAGCAGAGGTGATGTTTCAATTCTATGAACACCTTTTGTTGAGATTCTGACCAAAAGAATTTTTCTTTCACTCCTCTCTTGGTGACTTGACTCAAGGGCCAAGTGGTATGAGAGAATCCCAACACGAACCTGCAGTATAAATTAGCAAGACCCAGAAAGTTGCAAAGTTCCGTTAGAGTGTTTGGGGCCAGCAATCCCGAGTAACTTGGATCTTGGTTGGTTCCACATACACCCCACAGTCATCAATAATGTATCCCATATACTTAACCTAGGTCATGCGAGAAGTGATTTTCTCTAAACTGGCACACAACTTGTGTTGTCGTAGTGTTATGAGGACCTGTCGTATGTGGTGGAGGTGCTATTCCCAAGTCTGTCTGAAGATCAGGATGTGATCCAATTACACTACTACAAATGAGTTGGTGAATGGCTGCAAGATATCATCCATTAGCCTCATAAAGGTTGCGGGAGCATTCTTCAACCTGAAAGGCATAACTTGCCATTCGAAAAGGCCCTCCATGGATTGGAAGTTCATCTTCCACACATCATAGGGTTCAATTGGTACCTCGGTATACCCAAACTTCAAGTCGATCTTGCTGAAATATTTTTCCCATTTGAGTTGATCTAAAAGGTCATCCATACTTGGGATCGGGTACCTATTTGGGATAGTGATCTTGGTCAATGCCCGATAATAAATACAAAGTCTCCAAGTCTAATCCTTCTTTTTCACCAACATGATCGGGCTCCCACAGGGTGATGAACTCGACGGGATGTGACCTTTCTGTATCAGTTCCTGAATCAACCTCTTGATTTCATCATTCTACAGAACACAACACCGATAGTTCAGTCCATTAGGTAGTGGTGCACCTGGGGTCATATCGATGGGGTGCTTGACCAAACGGTGTAGAGACAACCCTGTGGGTGAGGTGAAGATGTCCTCGTACTCCTCCACAACCTTTTCTATTTTTTGTTGTCGTGTGGAGGAGCCATGTTTGGAGGTTGTGACACCAGTATTGTTGTTTCCCTAGGGGCGAATCATCAGGGAAAAAAATTTCTTGGTCTTGGAAATGAGCTTACCAAATTTTTTTGCAGTAACCAAAGGGATATCCATAGGCAGTGGTACCTCTGGTATCCTATATAACTTATTTCCCAAAGCAACAATAACAACATGAGGTCAGGAATCATACACATCATGTCGCTTCCACAAGTATGGTTGGCCTAATAATACATCACAAACATCAAGAGGAATAATGTAACATAATACCTCATTTGTGAAGGGTTTGGTGCTATATGGAAGGCGACATTGATTGCTGACACGAAGATCCCGTCCTTGGTGAAGCCACCCAATGGTGTACAGTCGTGGGTGTGTTGTGGTCGGGAAGCCCAAATTCTTCATGATCTCTATTGAAATGAGATTATTTACGCTCCCAATGTCAACAATGAACTGTAGCAGGGAACAATTTATCCACATTTGAGAGTGGAAGAGATGTTCCTCCTCCTCTGGATCTTTCGGTTTCTCCTTCTAGATCTTTGCATTGGAAACAATGGTGTTGGGATATAAATCAATAATATGCTTCCCTTTTTCATTTCCCTTGTCAAGTTAAAATTTAGAGTTAGAGCATGCATATGATTCTGAAGCCCTCATCTCGACCACCAGTGACTGCTTGGCCTGACACTTAGTTGTGTTGTGAGTCGAGCTCTTATGGAACTCACACTACTTTACTGTGTCCTTCTTCAGCTTCGTGGGTTTGTTATTTTCTTTCAGCTTTGGTAGGTTATCTTGGGCCACCATGCCTTGGATTTGTCCTTTATTCTGTAGTTTTGGGGACACCTTTCCCTTGATTTTGATTCGCAGATCCAAAGTCTCACTTCTTCTGTTTGAATTTCTACTCAATCTTGGCAGCATACGAGTATGTCGTACCAAGCGAGGAGATTTCAAGGAACTCCATTTCCTCCTGAATGTATTTGTGCAAAAAACTACAGTACTTTAACACTAAATGTTTCTCTGAATCTTTGATTTCCAACTTTGTGCACAGGTTATGGAACAGATTCGTCATCTCATCCACATATTTATCCCTTTGTTTCCACAACGTAGTCCATTGTATGTACTTATCCTCATTTCTCCCCATGAGATAATATTTCTCCCTAATGACGTCTTGGAAAGAATTCCAAATGGGTACAACTAAGAACAGAGAGGATTCCACCTCATGCTTTTTCTCACAGGAGGTTTCCCACCAGTCCTGGATATGGGGGCTAGCTTTGAGGAGTGAAAAAAGAATCTTCTCCCGGTCGGAAAAGGCATGGAATGAGAAATATACTTCTAAGAGATTCAACCATATACCTATGGTGTATGCATCTATTTGGCCCTCAAATATGGGAATTTCAATGTTTACTTGTACCTTAAAAGGAGTTGCGCCTCCAGAGTGGTTGTTGGATGCAAATGCGCCGCAAGTGGGCACTCGTTGAAGGATCTCAGCAAAGTTTTCCATCACCGCATTCCTTTGTTTTTCCAGGGCCACCTTGAGAAATATTTTTATAGGTTCTCTTGCTCCCTCATATTTATTTTTACCCCCATGGGCCTTCGTCAGGGTTTGTGAGACTAATATTGCAAAGGTTCAACCATATCGAGCCCTAACTCCTTATACCCTGACCTCGTTAGGGACATGAAAAGAGGGATCGAGAAAGAGAAGACCGTTCCAATACCACTAATCTGGATTTGTGCAAGAACACAAAAGAATACACATGTAACAATAAATATAAAAATGCAATGGAAATAACACTTCATTTGATTAATATCAAAGAACTGAATTTTTTTTACAGTCAAAATGGAAATAAAATAGCTAGGGTTCTTGTAGCTTATCTCTGATAAGAGATGTGGTTGTTACATGCCTCTCAACAACATGTTACAATTAGGATCGAAGGCCTATATACTATTTAGAAACAATGAAAAACCCTAAACATTCAAAAACCTAACCCTAGGAGATGAAACTCCATAATATGGGCCCCGTCGGGAAATATTGGTACATCAATTTCTCGAGGTTGTAACTTTTCCATAATATCAATGTTTTATGCACATGATACATCATTAGAAATATCTGTCCATGGAATACAAATACTGGTCATGAATAATGAGTCTGGAATGGACTCATATTCCCTAGAAAGGCGATGCTTAAAAAATGTCGTTTAGGGCCTCAAAAAGACTCTGGAAGATCACAACCTGAAAAACTGCTAAAAATAGTAAATTGTGCTATAATTAAGGAAACTCAAAATTTGAAAGAAACAATGGTGGGGCCCCAAGTGGAATATGTTGGTGGCCACCAATATCCACCTGGATCAACAAGAAATATTAGTTATTTACAAAGGTATGATTAGTGTTTGTTAAAACTAAAGACAAATTTAGCATTTGTAATCAGAAATTAGTATAGCCATCTGGTGGATCTGATCCACATTGAATTGATTGCCATATTATAAATAAATAGAAGGTTGTTATCTATAAAGGCTACATAGGGCATAAAAAAGGGGGGGAATTATTAGTCAAGTATGAATATGATCTTGCTACAAGAATTGGATTGTAAAAAATCTATTTAATTCAAGATCGATTTCATGGTTAAGAAGATGTGCTGATCATAGTAATTTTTGCATGGAGAGTTGAGGTGTGATTTAATTTATGTGTTGAGTCTTTCTTAACACCTGTAAGTTTTCATTCCAAGGTGAGGCAAGGGCCCACCACAGTTAAGGAATTTCTCTTACTATAGGTATATTTCATTACATTTGCTGTATAATTCAATTTTCTATGCAGCTTCAGAGTTTTGGATTCCATAACCTCACTTTCCTTTCAGTCTAATTATTATTTCCATTCAATTGTGTGTAAGTAATTCAATTTCTCTAGGTATAGATGCATTTCCAGTTTGTATGAAGTTTACTCTAAAAATGAATCGTGTGATGCTCTCCTAAATGATTAAACTGTAATTAAAATTATATTTAATACAAAGAATTTTTCATTTATATCATGAACCACACAGTAAATCGATTTTTCACTTAATCAAAGTGTTTTCATCTAGAATTAGAAGCAACGTTGTGATTCGATCATTAAGAATTGGTAACCACTACAATTTCGACAGTTGAAGGATTAAACAAACTTTGCAAAAGTCACAAGATTAATCCTTTGCTCTCGTTTTGACACATAAATCATTGAATCAGATCGAATTGACCTATATTACTAAATTATTTCAGAAAAATTTATACAAATCTTAAAGTTAATTGAACCCAGATCAAATTGAATTACACTATTGTATGTTAACAATATCTCATTTGTGCAAATCCGATTTACGAATTTAGAAAGAACATTGCCAAAATTGCCAAAGTAATCATAGAATTCGTTTTTCCCCTTCTGAATTGAATGAAAATTTTGATCTCCTTATAATTATAAATGTCATTTTTTTGCATTGAGTAATATCATTCTTGAAACCCTGAAGTGAATCTTAGTAATTGTTATATTATTTTGTCTTGAACTAATTTCAAAATATAATAATTTCATGCGTAGGTTTAAAATGTTGTGTTTCATACGCATTTGGTATCTAGAATGCTTGCGAGTGAGTGAATGTAGTTTTGAGTAAAAAGTGAGTTTTGTTCTAGAATATTGAGAGTGCATCAGAGTTAGAATTGATAGGTTAAATGAATTTTGATTCCAGAAAATGAGTGTGAGTTTTTGAGTTAAATTGAATACCCATAGTCTATCTTTTGAATTAGGTGTTAAATATTGGGGTTGCTAGGTTTAAATTGATTATTTTTCTGAAGCTTGCATTGGTATTTAAAAGTGTATTTTATTTCCATTTGAGAAGAAGAGTTTTGGTTGGTATATTTCTTGAGCTTAGGAGTGATTTATTTTTTATTCCAGTTGAAGTATAAGTGTAACATTTTCATCGCATTTCTCTATGTAATCTAGTAGAATTGCATAGTTATGTATTTCTTTTATCTTCAAAACAAGAATTAGGATTTAACTGAGTTTTTTTATAAAAGTGAGATTTAGTGTTAAAATTAGATTGAAGTGCTTAAGATATTTCCATAATATTTGAACAGTGTGTGCTCATATTTTATTAATTTCATTTGATTGAGTATGCAATGAGTGTGCTTTCCAGCAAATTGAGTGGTAGATTGGAGTTTCCTTCTGAAAAATGAATGGTGTGTTCTTTTACATTGATTTAATGCCATATTTTAGGTTAGATTATGTGATCCTACATTACCTATGCTTGCACCTTGAAGCTTACGATTCTCGAATTGATAAACTAATGTTGGAAACTATAAACATATAATCTCACCAACAATCACCTACAACCCTGTTTTTGGAAATCACCACCACATCACCGAGAGCTACCTTGAAGGTGAAATATAGGCTTTTTGAAGAGTTTTTAGCTAGGCCAAGGGGTTTTATACCCTTCAAATACCTATATCCACCTTCAACCAACCTCTCCTAACCTTTTCCTTCATTGTTAAACTGAGGAACTATTTCCATTAGTCTCAACCTAAGATCCACTAAGGAGTTGTTCCATGGGGAGGATGTTATTATGTGGTTCATTAATTTTAGAAATTAACAAAAAAAAATAGAAATAAGGGGTGTCTAGGCATAAAGTTTCACCAAGAAACCGTGAATTGGAATATACACCTTAGTGAACCAAGGAATTAACACACAGAATCCAATCTCCATGAATATTTTGTTCTATTTATTATGGTGTAAAAGGCGACCGACTCGGTTACCTATGGATGGATAGAAACCTAATGAGGACTCCCAAAATATACACAATGTTATGTGGGAGTGCAGTCCATAGAAATGTTGTCTACTGTAATCATTCGATGAGAGTGTTACCATATAATTTTCATGTGTGGAGTGTCGTATGATATACCCAAATGTACGTGGACAATGATCTTATACACTTGCATACGTGGAACTTGATTTAACCTATGGGATCAAACGCTTGAAAATAATGGTAGTTCCTTAGTACGTTTAATGATGTTGGAACATGTCTCTAGCCTAGACCTCTAGATGTTTTTGTTAATGTTGTAAATGCTCGTTAGGTTAATTGAGATAAATTTTAAGTCGATCTTGAATTATGTTTCAATTTCAAGCCTCAAAATTGACGTCACTTGAACATACTTATAATGAAAATAAGATGATGAAAATACTCTCTCCCTTTCCATGAAATTTATCCAGCATAGGGAAGAAGTGCAAAAATTGATACAAAAATCAAGTATGCGACTAGAAAGAGATTTCTAACTAGATATTTCACTTTCACGGTTCCAATTAATTTCAAAGCATTAAAATATTCCAAACTATGAAATGTAATCTATGCATGATTCCCCTAAGAAATATGCAAATGCAAGTCTATGGATAGTTTCCTTTTAAAATGAATGAGGATACACTTATCAACTTTCAATACTAAGCAACAAAATCTATGCTCAATGATAATTTGAAAAACAAATTTCCAATGCAATGTAATCTAATGCATTTACAGGAATAAAATTTGAGATTAAATTTCAACAAATGAAAATGAAATTTTTTAGAGTTTCAAAAAGAAATAAAATTCTCATCCAACACACATGCAAGAAACAAAATAGTAAATATAACTACCCAAAGAACCTAATATTCACCTGAAGCTCATTTTCATTACTTGGACATGGAAAAAACTTTTGCAAACCACATAGAATCTAATAGAAAGCCATCAAAATGATAAGCACAAAGAGAAAGAAGAGGACCTTAAAGATAAAAAAATTCCAGACTTTTAGTTAAGAACCCTAAAAAATCTCGCTTTTAATACGAGCGCGGGTAGACCATGTGAACAAGGGTGTTAAGTGCGATTGTTCATAGTGAAATACATGCTTAAAACACTCTGTTTTCCAGATAAAATGCATTGGGTGAGGAGATATTAGGAAAATTCAATCAAAACTGAAAGGAACTGTAAAATTTACACTCTAAAGATCAAATTCTCATAATGTAGGCTTATAATCAATCAAAATTATGTATTATAAGGCAGTTGGCTAAACTAATCGAAGAGACCCAAAATAAAACAAGGTTTGAAGAGTTATAAGCTCCCAAAGCACAAGCACAGAAAAAAATATTAGATGGAGGGGAACTACAATAGACATTAAAGAAACTAATTGATTCATATCCTATTGATTTCTTTGATCCAAACAACATGCACAAATTTAAGTTGTAACATAGGCTCCTATTTGGGGATGTGGGAACTTTGTCATTTCTATTCTGAAAAAGAGCTAGGTTTCCCTCTTCTTATGTTTTTATGTAAGGGTGTCCCTATTCATAAATATTTTTTGTAATTATAAAATGGGGGTGTGTATTATCATTGGAAACATGATACATATCATGTTTGGCACGATTTAGTAAAAATATTCAGAGTCACAAGTCCTTTTCCTTTAAAGGGCCACAAAATTCATTAGGATAGTTGACCATATACTTAATGAAAATTTTTTGATTCAATTCAAACTGGTTCATCTATATTTCCATCTCATTTAAATTGAGACCAATTCCAACTTCCTCGAATGTTGAAACAACATTTCGAATAAGAACACTTTGAAGAACACGTGGATTGAAAGATCATTGTCTCTTTGCTTAACTCTATTTTTTAGGACTCATTTATATTTTCGAAATATTGTTGGCCAATATTTTTTATTTTGTTTCTATTTTAGGAATTACGCTATGCAACTCCATCTTCATTCCCATTATACCTTTATTATGCCTTCACTTGTTGTTCTTTCCTACGAATCGTTGCATCCACTCAACTTAGCCAACAATTTAGCCCTCAAGCATGTGCACATTGATTTTGGATTTTAAGGGTTGAGACTGCTAAAAACAGTTAAACACTTTGATGACTATTTATATACCATTTTGATTCCATCCAATATAAAAGAATTGAACTTGTTACTCAAATGGTAAAATTTGAAGGTAATTATGATAATGTGAAGTATTTAGGTAATAAACCACCATTTATGCTCCATACAGAAATAATAGTAGTAATTGTTGCTAACACGTGAAAGGTCATTTCATTTTCATGTACATCTGAAGCTAGAAGTTGGGATTTTGACAATTGTTTCACAATTTCAAGGTTGTCGAGGTCTCAATAGATAACACCACATTCTTCTGATACACTATGAGTCAAAATGTAAAGTCGGAAACAATTATGAATGTTACTTTCATAATTTTTGTACATAAAAACATTGCATATGAAGAAAAAACTGACCACGAATGCCCTCCTTCATAAAATCATCATCTTAAGCTACAACACCTATGTTCAATTTACTAATGTGTTGATAATCTCTAAAAGGAAAATTATCTAGAATCCTTTTTCAAATATTGATTCAAATGTCAACATAGTTTACCACTTCTTTACTAATTTTTTATAGGAAGCAAGAACCCTTTCCATAACTTTCCTTTTAGAAGAATTAATTGACAAAAATTCTCTCTCCAAAATTATGCAACTCCACGAAGTTGTCTTCTTGAAATGCAGATGTGAGATAGGGCCAAAGTCAATCAGGACAAACTATTTGGAATCGCAATGAGTTATGACATATGATTTTTCCAGATCATGATGCAACCAAACCTACATCATGACAATAATACAACTCTACCTATCTTCAATATCTTCAATTGTAATATTGTATAGTACAAAGTCAAAATATTCGAAGTTGCATCTCCAAGCCTTCTAGCCTTAGTCATTGAAATGAAATACTCTTAGTCCTAGCCACTCCGTAGGGGATATCATTCCCTAGTGATTGGACCCTTCACAATTATTCATGACTTAGATGAGGATACTTTATCACAACCTTGTTGCACATCCTTGACAGGAAGCACCAGTTCTGGAATGCCTCAACATGCTCTCCTATTTTTTAGCACAAAGACTTTCTTGTTCTTGCAACTCCTTTTATATATTATGATAAATATATACTAATTTTTATTAATTTACTCTCTATAGGGTGCTTCTATGTACTTAAAACTCAACCAAATTCTCATGGTTTGAATTAATTTCATAATGTTTGTAATGGACATAGATTTCAGGAATTGATAGGTTAATTGGAATTATTCCATCTGGGATAGGTTAATTGGATTTAATTAAAATGAAGAATGGAATCCTTCAAACTCCTCCCCTTAGGTGACATGAAAAATTTGTCTAATGTGTGTGGTGTTCTCTTTAACCTAGTGTACCCTATAAGTAGGAGTCCTTTTTTTAGAAAGTGTTTCATGTGACTCATGGAATTAGGTACTCCACTTTCAAATATATATAATGATAATAGAATATCACACATGAGGATATCATATTCACTTAATGATATTACACTTGGATACCATCTTCTCCACCAATGTTATTGGTCCAATGATTCATCTCCTCATCTCAAAAAGAATATAAGAATAAAAATAAGTAGTATATTCTCTACACCATATATATATATTTGACAAAAACTAATAAATAGAGAAGATAATCCCAATCAGTATTGTGCCTACCTTCTCCATGTATGTCGGTTCCTTACTTGTCTGTATAACCTAGACAACTCGAAATAGAATTCCACATGTTATGTCATATTGAGCATGTCTTCCAGGGTATAACCCCACATGGGGACTTTGATCCCCTTGAGACTGTTCAGTATTTTAGCCTCTTCTATAGTTTTCTCATGCTTAATATTCTAGGCTTCTTTTTCATCCGTGATGATGTTAGGTCCCTATAATACTAGTGTATCCCCTTATTGTTATTATTAGTATAGCCCCCTTGTTTTTATTGTGCCCATGTACTCCCCGTATTGTTATTATTGTTACACATAGAAGCCCACTATTGTTAATGTTATGTCCTTATATTATTATAGTTATGTAGGCTTTGATTATATTGTGACCCCTTAGACTACTATATATATAAAGGAGGTTTTATCATTTTAATCATGGAATAATTTTTCATTTATGTAATTTAAAGGAGGTTCCCCCCTCGAAGAGAATAATTTTTAATTCCTTCATCTATCCTTTCTTCTATTTTTTGAGTTGGTTGCATAAAATTTGGTATTAGATATTTCCATAACTTTCATTTTAGAAGAATTCATTGACAAAAATTCTCTCTCCAAAATTATGCAACTTCATGAAATTATCTTGTTGAAGTGCAGATGTGAGATAAGGCCAAAGTCATTCAGGACAAACTATTTGGAATCGCAATGAGTTATGACATTTGATTTTTCCAGATCATGATGCAACCAAACCTACATCTTGAAAATAATACAACTCTACCTATCTTCAATATCTTCAACTCTAAGGTTGTATAGTAAAAAGTCAAAATATTGGAGGTTGCATTTCCAAGCCTTCTAGCCTTAGTCATTGAAATCAAATCCTCTTAGTCCTAGCCACTCCGTAGGGGATATCATTCACTATTGATTGGACCCTTCACTATTATTCATGACTTAGATGAGGATCTTGTATCACAATATTGTCGCACACCCTTGATAGGCAACACCAGTTCTAGAATGCCTCAACACGCTCTCCTATGTTTAGCACAAAGACTTTCTTGTTCTTGCAACTCCTTTTAAATATTCTGATAAATATCTACTAATTTTTATTAATTTACTTTCTCTATAGGGTTCTTCTATGGAATTAAACCTCAACGAAATTCTCATGGTTTGACTCAATTTCATAATGTTTGTAATGAACATAGCTTTCAGGAATTGATAGTTTAATTGGAATTATTCCACCTAGGAGTTTCTCCATGGATTCTTACCTTTTGTTGTTATGATCCTGGAGAGTAAGAGTTTGTTGTGATTTGTTAAAGTAAAATGAAGAATGGAATCCTTCAAACTCCTCCCCTTAGGTGACATGAATTTTTTTTCTAACATGTGTGTGGTGTTCTCTTTAAGCTAGTCTATCATGTAAGTAGTAGTATTTTTTTTGAGAAAGTTTTTCATGTGACTCATGGAATTAGGTACTCCACTTTCAAATATATATAATGATAATAGAATATCACACATGAGGATATCATATTCACTTAATGATATTAAACTTGCATACCATCTTCTCCACCAATGTTATTGGTCCAATAATTCGTCTCCTTATCTCAAAATGAATATAAGACTAAAAATAAGTAGTATATTCTCCACACCATATAGATATATTTCACAACAACTAATAAACAGAGAAGAAAATCCCAAATCAGTATTGTGCCTAATTTCTCCATGTATGTTGATTCCTTACTCAACTGTATAACCTAGACAACTCGAAATAGAATTCCACATGTTATCTCATATTGAGCATGTCTTCCATGGTATAACACCACATGGGGACTTTGATCCCCTTGAGATTGTTTAGTATTTTAGCCTCTTCTATAGTTTTCTCATGCTTAATCTTATAGGCTTTTTTTTCATGCGTGATGATGTTAGGTCCCTATAATACTAGTGTATCCCCTTATTGTTTTTAATAGTATAGCCCCCTTGTTTTTATTGTGCCCATGTAATCCCCATATTGTTATTATTGTTACACATAGAAGCCCACTATTGTTAATGTTATGCCCTTATATTATTATAGTTATGTCGGCTTTGATTATATTGTGACACCTTAGACTACTATATATATAAAGGAGGTTTTATCATTTTAATCATGGAAGAATTGTTTATTTATGTAATTTAAAGGAGGTTCCCCCCTCGAAGAGAATAATTTTTAATTCGTTCATCTATCCTTTCTTCTATTTTCTGAGTAGTTGCATAAAATTTGGTATCAAAGCTTTCCATAACTTTCATTTTAGAAGAATTCGTTGACAAAAATTCTCTCTCCAAAACTATGCAACTCTAAAAAATTATCTTCTTGAAGTGCGGATGTGAGATAAGTCCAAAGTCAATCAGGAAAAACTATTTGGAATTGCAGTGAGTTATTACATATGATTTTTCTAGATCATGATGCAACCAAACCTACATCATGACAATAATGTTGGCAATATGATGCAGAGTGTTGTCCTTGATGGCAACCCGCTTGATGAAGATGATGGCAACCTACTTAATGAAGTTGTCCTTGATGCTTGATGAGTTTATTAATGATGTAAATCTGATGTTCTACAAGTAGCTCAGAAGTACCAGAGAAAGAAATAAGGGCCAGAACAATGATGAAAACTGTGTGACAAAAAGAATACGTGGGTTTTTTTAAGGGAAGTCACGTATGCACGCGGAAAAGATTGTGCCAAGTCGCGTATGCCTAATTGCGCTCTAAATTTATAAAACCAGGGGACTTTACCATGGTATTTACCCATTGTATTGAGCGCTGGATTGTCTATTTGATCCCATCCAGGAATACCATCGAAAGAAATGTGGTTTTGGCTCATGGTATTGAAAAAGGATAAATCTATTTAAGGAGAAGAAATTCATTGTGCAATGGGGGTGCAAGATGTCTGGGTTTCAATGAATACTTCTCTTTGAAGTATATCTGAATGGAAAGGGTAACATTTTGATGATAGATCTGAATCTATGATGCACCTATGAAGAAAATGATGAAGAGGGATCTCTAGATCTGAAATGTATATGTATCTTCTGGATCTGTTTATGGAATGATTAGATCTGTGATCTGGCAAATATGTGCTGAAGTAAAGAATGAAGATCTGAGCTGTTTATCTATTCTGGAGAGCTGCACTGCCCTAAAATGTCTGAGGATCTATACGCATGTTAGTAAAGGAGAAAGTGCGTATATACGCAGCTTGTATTCAGCGAAAGCGTGTATGGGAAGTGAAGTCAGCTCTGAAATGTGTGCAAATGTATACGTGGGTTGGTGTTTGTGAAAGTGCATATATACGTAGGATCAGTGAAAGGAAAGCGCGTATGAAAACTAGGGTTTGCTGAAGTATGTGGTATGAAATGTCTGATCTGTTCTGCTGTATTACTGCTATCTGTCTATGATGTATTCATACATATCTGGGTTTTTTGAATATTGATTATGTTGCTGACTATGTTGAGAAAAGATCAAGTTGTTGATTGATTGGTTGATGATTCATTGAATGAATTGATAAGGGTATAAGTTTCAGTTTGATGTATGATTGAGCTTAAACGTGTGGAGTGGGTCTAGTCTGAAAATATGATGTAAAGTGGCCTGCGATTTGTGATCTATTGAAGCTATTGGATCCAGTTTGAAAATTGATGAAATGTGGTCCATGTTGGTGCTGAGCGTTGTAGCCTTCAGTCAGGGGGTCGTAGCTCCCTTCCAGGTGAGGCTGGTAAACGAGATCAGGGGGTCATAATTCCCTTCCAGGAGAAGCTGGTAAACGAGAGTAGGGGGTTGTAGCTCCCTTCCAGGAGAGGCTGGTAAATGAGTGAAGGTTGTAGCCTTCTGCAGGTGGGTGCCTGCATGCTGGTATGAGTCTGCACCAGTACATGGTTGTAAGATGTTTTCTCTATAATAAAATATTGACGGCTGAGACAACAGCAGTGGTGGTTTTCTCCCGACTTGGGTTTCCACCTAAAATCCTGATGTTCATGTGTGTTGCTTATGTGTGATGGTTTATTCTCTTATTACTGCACATGCTTACTATTAACGAAAAATTTGATGAATGAATGATGCATAGACCTAACTAAAGAAATAAATGCATAATAAGATCTCTGTGTATACACGAGTTTTATGAAGGATATCCACGTGTATACACTAGTTGGATTCAGTAAAGTAGCATATGGGTTTCAGTGAATGGAAAAGTAAAAAGTTTTGGTTAATTCCTAAATACTGATTCACCCCCCCTCTTAGTATTTTTCCCAACAATTGGTATCAGAGCAGGTCCTTCTACAGAAGCTTGATCGCTTGAAGGAGATCCGTCACAATGGGAAAGAAGCAAAAGAAGAAGGCTACTCAAAGAAAGGAGATATCTCAAAAAACATGTGCAACAGAAAATGAAGAAGATGAAACAGGTAGTGATTGTTGTTCTTGTGATATTCTTCTTTGTGCAAGCAATGGTGAAGATAATGCTATGGACCTAGAAGAAGTTATCAAAGATCAACAAAGAATATTTAATGAGAGGGAATCTGGCTACAAAGATTTTATCTCTAGACTGAAAAGGATGTACGATAATGAATCCAATCGAAGTAAAGGATTTGAAGCAGAAATAATCTCTTTGAAAGTAGATCTCAAAGCATCAAATAATAAGAATAAGGAACTTCTACAATCATTTGAATAAAAAGGACTTGAAGCAAAAATCGTCTCCCTCAAAGAAGATCTGGAAAAATCAAATAAGAAGAATAAAGAACTTGAAGCAGAAATCATTTCTCTCAAAGATGATCTGGAAAAAGAAAATAAGAAGAATGAAGAACTCATCTCTCTAAAAGCAGAGCTCGAAGCATCAAATAAGAAGAATGAAGAACTTAAAGAAGAAATCATTTCTCTGAAAGCAACATCATATAAAGAAAGTGAAGAACTTCTACAAACATTTGAAGAACAAGAAAATGGATTGAAAGACGAGATTCTAAAATTGAATGATCAAGTAGAAGAAGGAAGAAAGGTCGAAGAAAGCATGAAGAAGCAATGTCAAAGATTGGAGGATGAGGTAAATATTCTGAAAGGTAAGTTGGAAGAAAAGGATAAGCTCTTGAAATTTCAAGATAATACTAAGATTCTGGACAATATTATTAGTAATCAAAGATCTCCTTCTATTAAACTTGGTCTTGGTTTCCATGAAACTGTTAAAGGATAATCTAGTTCACAAGGAAGTGCTAAAGATTCAAAGGATATCAATGCAAAGTCTGAAGTGTTGAAAGAAGAAAAATGTCAACCAACAATCATGAACTCTCAAAAGAAATCATTTCCTGCTTTGATAAAAAATGTTGAATGCTTTAAATGTCATAATTATGGGCATGTTGCAGCCAATTGCAGGAGCAGATTGTTTTAGTCACAAACAAGCAGATTCTACACAGAAAGGTACTCAGGTGTCTTCAAGGGGTATTGTTTTTCATGTAACAAGTATGGTCATAAAGCAACTGATTGCAGTAGAAGAAAGAATAGAAAACACATTATGATCCATATGCTTACTTTTTTGGTCACATAAGATGTTATGCCTATAAAAAGTATGGACATATAGAAAAGGAATGCAGGCTGAATAGATCTGAGAAAGTGGACAATTTCCAGCACACAATTAGAAAGTTCAAGCAAAGTTGGAAAAAGAAGGAGGACCGGTCAGAAACGTAGGGAATATTGACCCTACTGCAGTCATCCGCTTCTAAAGCTTATTTCTCATAATGACTGCATGAATGATGTGAGATACATTATATAGATTAGTAATGTATCATCACAGGGGGAGAAATGTATGATGATTCTCGTTGGTTGATTTGGTTATTCTGGCTATGTGTATTTCGAGCATCCGATGAAGGCAGTGCAGGTGGTACAACCGAGGGGAGATGAAGAGGTAGAAGTTTTCAATGCTTTCCATAGTTCATTGAACTAAGCAGCGTGCCAGCACTGAGTTTCAATGTTTCACTTTCAGCATACGATGATAAGAAAATTTAACGCCAGCAGTGAAGATGCAGAATACGAGGTTCGAACATCGATCGACTATTAGTGATTTGTGTACTTGTATCAGTTTATTTCTCGATTCTAAATGATAATGACATGATACCTGCAGTCAGTCAGAAGTCTGGGATGGTGCAGATATCAGTGCTCCTTGCAGTTATTATAGACCTCAAACATTTTGTGCACACACAGCATGGTAATACCCAGGCTTCGAGGACTGTAAAAAATCACATGAATGAGCTGCTGTACAGCATAACTACTTTGAAGATGTCTGCACTAGAAACTTACAGCTCTCTGAAAATATGTTGATGCTGCAAAGAGTCTGGAGGCTTGGTTACTAATGTACTTATGCTACAACCATTGAATGACACTTGAAGACACAACTACATTGTCCTATCTATCTGATCTCATATATTCCAGGGAAGCATTCAAATATCTTAGAAAGAAGCTGAAAACTGTCTCTGCCTCACAGAGGATCAGATCTGGTTAAAATGCAAAATATGGAATTGGATACGCGGATTTCCTGAAACACAATCGCGTATATACACGAGTTCATACAAAGAAAACCGCGTATGTGTGGTTGCTGACAATGTTTTTATGGGTCAGAATTTCTTCAGCACAAGCTGTGGTGCTATTTAGAGTCTCTGGTGGTATTTCAGCTCTTATATTTCTGTTTCATTCTCTGATTTTGGGTAAAGATGCCTTGATGATTTATTGTTAAAAGTGTTCAGGATGCACAAGCAAAGGGGGAGCTTTGGTCATATGGAAAGGATGCATTGGATGCACAGTTTCAGGGGGAGCATTAGCCTTGCTGAGCATAACGAATTGTTGGCATTATGATGATTCTAAAATATGATCTTTCTTTTGGTCCTTTTGGTAGTGGTCATAAAAAGTCATATTTGTAATTTGATGAAAAGGTCATGATGAGACCTATGATGTAAAATTGTAATATTCAGTCATGTAAGAACCTGTTCAAATTTGTAAACCCACTTGGTTGGGTAGTTGAGTCAAAATGTGTAAACCCACTTGGTTGGGTACTTGAGTCAATTTTGTAAACCCACTTGGTTGGGTACTTGTGTCTCATTTGTAAATCCACTTGATTGGATCTTTGATGTAACTATGAGTCCTTGGTGATAGGAAGGTCATAGAGTCATGTACTCCATTGAAAAATATGTTTGAACATTCATCATGAACTCAGGGGGAGCATGGTAACTTCAGTGCACATCAGATCTACAACGCTCTTCTTTCTACATGAGGAGAAAAACCTTGTATTGGTTTTTGATCCACCCTTTGCCCTTGATGTCAAAGGGGGAGAGTGACATGGTGTTTGAATAGGGGGAGAATATCATTATGCTTAATGTATCTATCTGTTGTGATCAAACACCATCGTGGTTGCCATCAAGTCCAAAAGGGGAGATTGTTGGCAATATGATGCAGAGTGTTGTCCTTGATGGCAACCCACTTGATGAAGATGATGGCAACCTACTTAATGAAGTTGTTATTGATGCTTGATGAGTTTATTAATGATGTAAATTTGATGTACTACAAGTAGCTCAAAAGTACCAAAGAAATAAATAAGGGCTAGAAAAATGATGAAAAGTGTGTGACACAAAGAATACGCGGGTTTGTTTAAGGGAAGTCGCGTATGCACACGGAACATATCGTGCCAAGTCGCGTATGCCTAATTGCGCTATAAATTTATAAAACCAGGGGACTTTACCATGGTATTGACCCATTTTATTGAGCGTTGGATTGTCTATTTGATCCCATCCAGGAATACCATCGGAAGAAATGTGGTTTTGGCTCATGGTATTGAAAAAGGATAAATCTATTTAAGGAGAAGAAATTCATTGTGCAATGGGGGTGCAAGATGTCTGGGTTTCAATGAATACTTCTCTTTGAAGTATATCTGAATGGAAAGGGTAATAGTTTGATGATAGATCTGAATCTATGATGCACCTATGAAGAAAATGATGAAGAGGGATCTCTAGATCTGAAATGTATATGTATCTTCTGGATCTGTTTATGGAATGATTAGATCTATGATCTAGAGAATCTGTGCTAAAGTAAAGAATGAAGATCTGAGCTGTTTATCTGTTCTGGAGAGCTGCACTACCCTCAAATGTATGAAGATCTATACGCATGTTAGTCAAGGATAAAGCGCGTATATACGCAGCTTGTATTCAGTGAAAGCGCGTATGGGAAGTGAAGTCAGCTTTGAAATGTGTGCAAATGTATACGCGGGTTGGTGTTTGTGAAAGTGCGTATATACGCAGGATCAGTGAAAGGAAAGCACGTATGAAAAGTAGGGTTTGTTGAAGTATGTGGTATGAAATGTCACGTCCATTGTTTATTAACGCTGTCCAAACCATGTTGATGTGTTCATACGTTTAGGTTTTCTGGTATATTCTTTACATGTTGAGAAAAAATGAACTGAGAAGGGTATAAGTTTCAGTTTGATGTATGACTGAGCTTAAATGTGTGGAGTGGGTCCAGTCTGAAAATATGATGAAAAGTGGCCTGCAAGTTGTGATCTATTGAAGCTATTGGATCCAATTTGAAAATTTATGAAATGTGGTCCATGGTGGTGCTGAGGGTTGTAGCCTTCAGTCAGGGGGTCGTAGCTCCCTTCCAGGTGAGGCTGGTAAATGAGAGCAGGGGGTCGTAGCTCCCTTCCAGGAGAAGCTGGTAAACGAGAGCAGGGGGTTGTAGCTCCCTTCGAGGAGAGGCTGGTAAATGAGTGAAGGTTGTAGCCTTCTGCAGGTGGGTGCCTGCGTGATGGTATGAGTCTGCGCCAGTACATGGTTGTAAGATTTTTTCTCTATAATAAAATATTGAAGGCTGAGACAATGGCAGCGGTGTTTTTCTCCTGACTTGGGTTTCCACCTAAAATCCTGGTGTTCATGTGTGCTGCTTATGAGTGATGGTTTATTCTGTTATTACTACACATGCTTACTGTTAACGAAACATTTGATGAATGAATGATGCATAGACCTAAGTAAAGAAATAAATGCATAATAATATCTCTATGTATACGCGAGTTTTATGAAGGATATCCGCGTGTATACACTAGTTGGATTCAACAAAGTAGCGTATGGGTTTCAGTGAATGGAAAAGTAAGAAATTTTGGTTAAGTCCTAAATACTGATTCACCCCCCCTCTCAGTATTTTTCCCAACAAATAATACAATTCTACCTATCTTCAATATCTTAAATTGTAATGTTGTATAGTACAAAGTCAAAATATTGGATGTTACATCTCCAAGCCTTCTAGTCTTAGTCATTGAAATGAAACCCTCTTAGTTCGAGCCACTCTGTACGAGATATCATTCGGTAGTGATTGGACCCTTCAAAATTATTCATGACCTAGATGAGGATCCTATATCATAATCTCATCACACATCCTTGATAGGCAGCACAAGTTCTATAATGCCTCAACATGCTCTCCTATGTTTTAGCACAAAGACTTTCTTGTGCTTGCAACTCCTTTTATATATTCTGATAAATATCTACTAATTTCTGTTAATTTAATTTCTCTATAGGATGCTTCTATGGAATTAATCCTCAACCAAAGTCTCATGGTTTGAATCAATTTCATAATGTTTGTAATGGACATAGCTTTTAGGAATTGATAGGTTAATTGGAATTATTCCACCTAAGAGTTTCCCCATGGATTCTTACCTTTTGTTGTTACGGTCATGGAGAGTAAGATTTTGATGTAATTTGTTAAAGTAAAATGAAGAATGAAATCATTCAAACTCCTCCCCTTAGGTGACATGAAAAATTTGTCTAATGTGTGTGGTGTTCTCTTTAACCTAGTGTATCATGTAACTAGGAGTCTCTTTTTTCAACAAGTGCTTCATGTGACTCATGGAATTAGGTACTCCACTCTCAAATATATATAATGATCCTAGAATATCAAACAGGAGGTTATCATATTCACTTAATGATATTACACTTGCATACCATCTTCTCCACCAATGTTATTGGTCCAATGATTCGTCTCCTTATCTCAAAATGAATATAAGACTAAAAATAAGTAGTATATTCTCCACACCATATATATATTTAGCAACAACTATGTTGTGTAACCAGCTCCAAAAAGAGAAGAAAAGAGATATCAATGCCTTAGAAATGAACCACTTCGAGGGGGCAACCTCCAATACATTACATAAATGAACAATTCTTGGATGATACAATTTACAAAACCTCCTTTCTATATATAGGAGTCCATGGGGCCATAATGTAATCCTAGTGGGCCACAATGTAATCCTAGCTGACCCAACAATAATAATTTAAGGGCACAATAATAACAAAATGGGGGTTACAAGGGTACAATAATAACAATAAAGGGGTTACACTAATAACAATAAGGGACTATACTGGTAATATAGGGACCTAACATGCCCCTATCCTTCAAAAAGTGTTGTCCTCAATGCTTGAGTAGCTTTCGGTGCTTCTGTATAAACTTCTCATCCTCCCATGTTGAATCTTCAGTGGGTAAGTTCTTCCACTTGATGAGATACTCTGAAATTGATCGATTCCGTAGTTGTCGAGTTCTTGTTTCCATGACCGCTTCAGGTTCCAATATGATTTTTCCTTCCTCATCAAGTTCTGGCAATATTGTTTGAACTGGAAGATTTTCACCTATAACCTTCTTTAAGCATGAAACATGGAAAACTGGATGTACTCGCGAAGAAGCAGGAAGCTCCAATTTGTATGCCATAGAGCCAATCTTTTGCAACACCTTGTAAGGACCATAGTACTTTGGTGATAATTTATTATCCTTCTTAGCTTGCTTGAGGGACATTTGTTTGTATGGTTGTAGCCGTAAAAATACCCAATCTCCTAGATCAAAACTTCTCTCGTTGCGATGTTGATCTACCTGTTGTTTCATTCGATTTTGTGCCAAATTTAGGTTATCCTTTAAGAGTTGGAGAACTTCTTGTTGATGCTCGATGTGATCTTCCACTGCTTGAACCTTCAAATTGTCTCTTAAAGATGATGTGTTGGATGGTGGATGATATTCATAAAGTGCCATAAATGGGGTCATTTTTGCTGCAGTATGGAAGGAAGTGTTATACCACCATTCAGCAAGAGGTAACCACTTCACCCATTGTGTTTTTTTATCAGATACAAAAAAACGAAGATATCCTTCCAAACATTTACTTACGATCTCAGTTTGACCATCAGATTGAGGATGATAAGATGAGCTATGAGTTAATTGAGTACCCAAACAAGAAAATAACTCCATCCAAAAATTTCCAGTAAAAATGGGATCTCTGTCGCTCACAATAACTCTTGGGCTTCCATGTAGCTTTTGAATTCTGTCCATAAATGTACTAGCAACTGTACTTGCTTTAAATGGATGAGATAATGCACAAAAGTGTGCATACTTGGTAAGTCTATCAACTACCACCATGATGACACTCTTTCCTTCGGACTTAGGTAAACCTGTGATAAAATCCATTGCAATCTCCTCCCAACGTTGACTTGGAATGGATAAAGGTTGTAGAAGTCCTGGGGTCTTAATTGTTTCCACTTTATTCTGCTGGCAAACCAAACATTCCGCCACAAACTTTCGAATATCAGATTTAAGACCATCCCAAAAAAATTCTTTCTTCACCCTGTGGTAAGTTTTTAAAAATCCTGAGTGTCCTCCTAAAGGAGAAGTGTGCAATTCCAGAAGAATCTTTTGTTTTAGTTAGTAATTCTTACAAAGATATAAGCGATCTTTGTACCATAAGGAATCATTTTTCCAACTAAATGTATCAGATGTACTAGGATCTTGCTGCAACTTTTGAATGAGTGTCCATACATCTTTGTCCTTCTTCCATTCATCTTTTGCTTCGATTATCCAATCTGGTTGGATAATAGAAATGGCACAAAGCAATGCTTCCACCTCTTCATTCTTTCTTGAGAGTGCATCTGCAACAACATTCAACTTTCCTTTTTTGGAGATTATTTCAAAGTCATAACCCAACATCTTTGTGACCCATTTTTGCTGTTCTTCTGACGATAGTCTTTGTTCCAAAAAGTGTTTAAGACTATCATGATCAGTTTTTACCTTGAAGTGTCTTCCCATTAAGTAAGTTCGCCATTTATTTAGTGCATGTAGTATTGCTAACATTTCCTTCTCATAAATAGGTTTCTGTAAATACTTTCCTTTGATTGGACGACTTTCAAAAGCAATGGGTCTTCCTTGCTGCATTAAAACTGCACCAATTCCATTTCCTGAGGCATCACATTCTACAATAAAGGTTTTTGTGAAGTCTGGTGTAGCTAAGACCGGTGCTAGGCACATTGCCTCTTTAAGACGTTCAAAGGCCTTAGTTGCTTCAGGAGTCCATGAAAATGCATCTTTTTTCAATAATGTTGTTAGAGGTGCTGCTATTCTCCCATAATTCTTAACAAACTTGCGATAATACCCTGTTAACCCGAGAAATCCTCGCAACTGCTTTATGGTTGTGGGGACTTTCCATTCCTTAATGGCTTTAATTTTGTTAGGGTCTACTTTAATACCCTCATGAGATACAATATGACCCAGATATTCCACCTCTTGTACTCCAAAGAAACATTTGGATGTTTTTGCATATAATTGTTTCTCCTGCAATAGTTTGAGCACCCCGTCAACATGTTCAACATGATCCTTCCAAGACCTGCTGTAGATTAGTATATCATCAAAAAATACTAGCACAAATTTTCTAAGGAAGGGTTTGAAAATGGAATTCATCACCCCTTGAAATGTAGAAGGTGCATTGGTAAGGCCAAAAGGCATGACCAAAAATTCATAATGACCCTCATGAGTTCGAAATGCTGTTTTTGGAATATCTTCAGTCTTCATTCTAATTTGATGATATCCTGAACGAAGATCCAACTTCGTAAAATAAATTGCTCCATGTAATTCATCCAATAATTCATCAATCACAGGAATGGGAAATTTATCTTTAATGGTGAGCTTATTGAGCTCCCTATAATTCGAACACATTCGCCATGATCCATCCTTCTTGTGTACCAATACTACAGGAGCAGAGAAAGAACTTTGACTAGGTTGAATTATACCCGCCTCTAACATTTCTGCAATCATATGTTCAATTTTTCTCTTTTGGACATAAGGATATCTATAAGGCCTGATGTTTGGAGGAACACTTCCTGGAATCAAATGAATAGCATGATCATGATCATGAATAGGTGGGAGTCCTTGGGAGTTTCAAACACCTTGGAATGATTGTCCAAGACTTGCTGGAGATCTGCAGAAATAGATGATTTTGATGTCGGAACTTCTAGTGAGCATAATTGTGCAATTACGCCTCGTTGTTCTTTCTTTAGAAGCTTTGTCATGACATTAGAGCTTATTATCCTTCCCGGTTTCCCTTCAATACCCCGTAATTCGACTTCCTTTCCTTCTGAAAAAAATTTCAAGAAAAGTTCTTGAAAATTAAAAGCTACCGTCCCCAAAGATTGTAACCATTGTACTCCTAGTACAACATCAGCACCTCCCATAGGAATGGAAAGCATTGGGCTAGTCAATACATATTCCCCCATGGTTAGCTTAATATTATGACATTTTCCAGAGCAATTTATAGTTCCTCCATTTGCAACCATCACTTGACATTCTGGTGCTGGGTATAGGAAACAATTTAATTCCTTGGCTACCTTACAATGAATAAAATTATGGGTGCGACCTGAATCAATCAACACTATTACCTTTTTCTTCTTGATTTGTCCTTCTATCTTGAGAGTTTGAGGAGTGGTAATTCCTGCCAGTGCATTACACGATATGGTCAGATTCATTTCTTCCTCTTCTAGGTTGGTTCTTGGTGTATATCCTATTCTTGTTCATTTTCTTCTTCCTCTTCACAATCTATGTAAAATAATTTCTTCTCAGCATACTTATGACCTTTAGTGTATTTGCTATCACAACTGTAGCAAAGCCCTTTTTCTCTTTTTTCTTCCAATTGTTGTGGTGTCAACCTTGTAGGTTGTGGAAATCTAGACGTAGCAACATTTCCTTCTTTATAGAATTGAGTGGTAGGCTTCCTTGTCGCCATTATTTTACATTCAACTTTTCTTGCCAACTTGAATGCCTTCTCCAATGAATCCGGTTCCAAAACATGAACTTCATGTTGGATGTTATCCTTTAAAGTGCCTATGAAGAGATCGATCCTCTGTTCCTCTGGAATATCAGTTACCCTTATATTCAATTTTTGGAAGTCCTCAATGTGCTGCCCCACTAAACCCTTTTGTTTGAGATTTATCAATTGGCTAAAGAAGGTGTTGCTCTTTGTACCCTCATAATGTGCTATCATTTCCTCCGTAAAAATTGACCAAGTGACAATTTTTTTACGGGAGCAAAGCCATCGATACCATACAAATGTATTTTGTTCTAATTGTAAAGTTGCAATGCATACCTTTTGTGTGTTTTGCACATTATGGAGATCAAAATATTGCTCCATCTGTAGTATCCATGTTACAGGATCCTTTCCATCAAACTTCCTCATATCCATTTTGGAATATGGTGGTTCTTCCCGCCAACATTAGAGTTTATGAAATCACGATTAACATTTATTTTGTTCTCATCATGAGTTTCCTCTACTATCTTTTCACCATTAGGAAACATTTCTTGTATCAACTTTCCCAAACCTTCGATGTCTACTTTTAGATCTTTCTTCATGTTTTCCATGTTGTCTTTCATTTTTTCATCGATCTTAGCTTCCATGTCATTCATCTTAGCTTCCATGCCCACTTCCATGCCATCCATCTTAGCTTTCAAACCATTCATCTTAGCTTCCACGCCTTTCTTCAAACCTTCCATTTCATTTTTTGTTGTTCTTTGCGAGAGCGAAATTTGTTGCACTTGCTCTTGTAATTTTGATATGTGATGTTGCCATTCTTCATCTTCATGAGTCATAGTGGAGCCTTCTAAAGGCTTAATGGGTGTTGAATTATTTTTAGGGGCCATTTTAGACTCCAATATTGATATCTATTCTACAATAGGCCCTTGCAATCAATTCAACTTGATTCTTCAAACAAGACTTATGCAATTCGGAAAAAAATACACACCTTTTACTTTCTTTGAGGAGCTCGATATTGAAATTGTATTATCTATGTTATTGCAGATCTTAAATATCTGAAATTCATCACTGAAGTAGCCCTCTGAATTCTCTTTTGAATGCCACAAGTCTGACCTAATTTGGATTCTCCAAGACAAAGTTGTGTCCAATCTCCCACAATGACCTAATTATGGACTGGTTCAGTAGAGCAAACTTGTACGTACGGTTACGTGTCGTTTCTTCATCTCTTTTGTCTCTGAAATTGATAGCCAAGAAACCACAACAGGTACTTGCGACCAATTTTTACAAAAGACTCAATTCGATGCCCAAGAGAGAGAGTTATTGAACTTTTCCCATGATCACCTCTTTTCGATGCAATTAGAGCCCAAATGCAATACCATAGATCATATCTCCAAAATATTGCGAACCAAGCTCTAAACGTCTTTGATGAATTTCGTGATTTTTACCACACCAAGGCTGTTATAAGATTCCTCGAACCTTCATAGACCACTATTAGAATGTTAAATTCCACGATGATCCGTTTAGGAGCTCGAAAAGTATAATCTCCAAATCATATTCCAAAAAATATTGCGGTAACTGTGCGCCGAAATTTTAAACAATCTTCTCAGATTTCAGCCGCACCCCAAAAATTTAAGTTTAAATGTAGAACAAAATGTTATATAGCAAATTCCACTTACGTGGACCTTGAAGGAGAAGAACCCTAGAATCCAAAGCTCCGATACCAAATGTTGTGTAACCAGCTCCAAAAATAGAAGAAAAGAGATATGAACGCCTTAGAAATAAGCCACTTCGAGGGGGCAACCTCCAATACATTACATAAATGAACAATTCTTGGATGATACAACTTACAAAACCTCCTTTCTATATATAGGAGTCCATGGGGCCATAATGTAATCCTAGTGGGCCACAATGTAATCCTAGCTGACCTAACAATAATAATTTAAGGGCACAATAATAACAAAATGGGGGTTACAAGGGTTCAATAATAACAATAAGGGGGTTACACTAACCATAATAAGGGACTATACTAGTGATATAGGGACCTAACATAAATAGAGAAGACAATCCCAATTAGTATTGTGCCTACCTTTTCCATGTATGTCGGTTCCTTACTCGTCTGTATAACCTAGACAACTCGAAATAGAATTCCACATATTATCTCATATTGAGCATGTCTTCGAGGGTATAACCCCACATGGGGACTAATTGATCCCCTTGAGATTGTTAAGTATTTTAGCCTCTTCTATAGTTTTCTCATGCTTAATCTTCTAGGCTTCTTTTTCATCCTTGATGATGTTAGGTCCCTATAATACTAGTGTATCTACTTATTGTAATTATTAGTATAGTGCCTTGTTTTTATTGTGCCCATGTACTCCCTATATTGTTATTATTGTTACACATAGAAGCCTTCTATTGTTAATGTTATGCCCTTATATTATTCTAGTTATGTCGGCTTTGATTATATTTTTACCCCTTCGACTACTATATATATAAAGGAGGTTTTATCATTTTAATCATGGAATAATTGTTCATTTATGTAATTTAGAGGAAGCTCCCCCCTCAAAGAGAATAAATTTTAATTAGTTCCTCTAACCTTTCTTCTATTTTCTAAGCTCGTTGCATAAAATTTGGTATTAGAGCTTTGAATTCTAGGGTTTTTCTTCTTCAAACATGTCATCTTGGAATTTTTTCTTGTTTCTATTATTTAGGAGGATGTTGAGGCCTATGGTAGATTGGTGTGAGGTCGAGATATTTACTCGAATGAAATATTATGTTTCCAACATATTTTTCCTATCTTCAAACATAACTTATTGTATTTATATTTCTAAATTAATTTGGTTAATGTAGAGCTCTCAACAGATTTTTGTGAACAAATAGCTTTCATTCCACCATCTTAACAATAGCTTTGAGTTTATAAAATTTTTAATGTAGCAGTATTTTCTAATACCATTTCAATTCTTATATGTTATATAATATAATACATAATTCACTTTGAAACAAACTGTGTGATTATAACTAACTAAAAATCTCAAATTCAAAATGATAATAAAATAAATTTTAATCTAAAAAATATAAAAACAATACAATTTTAACATTTATTTTAATTCACCCTAATGGGGTCACCAAACACCTAGCGAGAGAACCTTGGAATGGTGTAGGTGAGTGAAGGATACTAATTAATGTGGCCTCACGGGATGGTGACTCACATAACTCTTGAAACCTACCTATGTGTGTTACATTATGAAGCAATGTTAGTGTAACAATTGTTGTATCTTGGGTGATGAATTCAGAGTGTAGGGTGGCAGACGGTAGCATTGAAGGCCACACAATTTGGATAGATCCATAGGGTAGATTTGATTCTGTGGAATCCTTGAATAGTGTTTTTTTATTCTTCTTAGAAGGGCTATTGTGCCTTCATATGGGATCCTGGTTCATTTGGAGGTGTATCTTCTTTCTCGAGCTATAAATTCAGTTGTGTGTGGTGGAATCATGGTTGCGAAATATGGATGGATGCTCTGGGCTGGTGGGTTGGTCTCATTGAAATAGGTTTCTTGAGGTTCTAGTAATTTTTGAAGAAACTAATTTTGGTGGTGGTTAGTAAGGTGAAAACGTTGTTTGTCCTCTGGACTGGGTGGCGTAGTATGTGGACTCGTTCTCATTTTGAAGGGAATTCTCTAGAGGGTACTCACAGTTTGTGGTGGCTCTAGTTGTTTATTGGCCCCCTCAAGAAAAAAACACTCGAGGGTGGTGGCATAAATAGTTGTGAGGCGAACTTCAAGACATTGGCTAGTTGCTACCTATTTGTGACTATCATTGTTTTGGGTGTGTTGGGGCCATGCTTGTGGCTTGAAAACTTCTATCCTCCTTCCCCTATTATAGGTATGGTGCGCTGGAGGAAAAATATTACCTAGGGGTTTTTGAAGGGTGTTGGTGGAAAAGGCTTGGTGGGAGCTGAGGCTTGGAAACAATTATAGAGTTATAATGGGGAGGTTGTGGGAGGGCTCGTGTCTGGTTGGGTGTGTGTCAGTGATCGATTCCATCAAAGCATTAGTGTTCCCCTTGGTCATTCTAGTAAGAGTTCTTTGGGTTTTGCCATCAAGCCAACGATCCATGTTCTCCTTATGAGTATGTTGTTAGTGGCGAAAGAGAGAGTAAGGTTTATTTGGCCTGGGGGAAGTATTTAGGTAGAGTGAAGGCTCCAACCATGCTAGAAACAATTGTTGAACAACTAAAAGGTGTTGAGGCCAACATGGAAATCATAAGGGAGAACTGTTATGAAGACTCAAATTAATTAGTAGCCTTTACGAATGACATTAATTTGATCCTCAATGAGACTCAACATCAGCTTGAGAGAATTCGAAGGAACTGCAAATGCATGATGGTTTGTGGGACGTTGAGGCCGAAGTATAACACATTGACTTTCATATGTATGCATGAGATGGATTCCAAGTAGTTACTCCTGGCCTTCATCCTCACCACCCTCCGTGACATGAGACTCATAGGATCATTGTATTTTTTGCCATATTTTTTCTATATACAGTTGCTAAGCCTCTAAGAAATAATGATTGTATGGTTATATCTAATTCTTTCTCCGACATCCCTCTCTCTCAACTCTAGTATTCATGAAGCCACACGGCTCTTCAAGATGTTTTTGTACTTTTTTTGTAAAGGTTGATAATATAATATTTTTTTGTTGATAGACAGATAAAAAAATAAAAATAAAAATTTATTTTAATTCACTAGGCCATTTTTAAAAGATATCTAAGTCTATCACAACCAAATTGAAAGTTTGATATATGCCATTTTTCACCATAAAAAAATAATGGTATTGATTAATGCATATCAACAAATACGAATGTGGTCGTGATGGTTGAGTGTAGATGTGGGTGGATAGAATTAGTAAATCATGGCTACCTTTGATGTACTATGGTTGACTAAGTCAAGTTTTCTTGATCTCCATTGACTTTAGTTGACTATAATTGACCATATTGTCTTTAGCTATCTAAGCTAAATGAAACTTAACTATATTTGATGATGATATGCAATGTGTGATTATGTTTGACAATGTTTTCACATATTTTTAATGATTGAACATTCATTCCCATGTTTGATAGTGATAAGACCATGGTTAGCCATCGTGGAAAATGAAGCAAAGAGAAGATGGGAGGACACAATCAAAGTAAGAAAGAAGTGTGAAGCACAAAAATATATGAGGTACAACTATTTAAAATTATAGAGGACAACTCAAAAACTATTTCAAAACATGAACGCCTCACAAAATGAATAGTTTCAAGCCTTTGTTGTCTCCTAATAGAATGTGAATATTTCCAACTATTGAAAGCATACATATTGGATGCGCAACATAATGGGATTTTTACAATAGTGATCTTCAATTTTTTTGATATTATATTATATAAAAACCCTTGAGCACTACCCTTGGTCATCAAGGTGCTGAATTTTAGCAATTAAGCCCTAAAATACCTACGAAAATCACCATATGAACATTTAATAAAAAACTACAAATTATATATATATATATAGTCACAACCCCTTCTAATGAAGGTGTTAACATCAAGCCTTGACATTCTGCCATATTGAATAGATATTAGAAGGTGCAAGAATGAATAATTTATCATATTCTACTACATATAGTCTCCCAAGGAGGTGCTTAACTATAGCAATGAAGGCCAAAAATCCTTCAACATATCAGCATATTGGAAAATACATATGCTCACAATATCTTCCAATATTATGATATTTTTAACCTCTTGGTTATTCCTTTGTCAAGGAGATGCTTAGGTGCACATCCTAAGAATTAAGGTCATCAGCATATCAACTATCAAGAAAATGGATGAAGCTCAGACATTGAAATTTGTCGATATTGCGATGTCGGAGTGCCCAATTTATGTCAACAGACACAAAATTTGATGAAGTCTATAAAAATATTTCTAATCTTGGGTAATCATTAGCCTATGTTTTCTAAGAAATTTTAGTGTTAAATTTTTACGGGGATTTTACAATATTCTCGTACAAGAATCCAAATTTTAAAATTTTATGTTCGACTCTCTAAATAGGAAAATCACTGTGAAATGAAGTATGCCATCTAGAGCCCACTTTATCGAAAAATTGAGTTATATTAAAATTTCCATATCCTCTTATATGAAAATACCTATTAGCTAATAGGATCAGGTAAAAAAAACACCAATATTTAATGGAAAAGTCCCCGTCCAAGGCGTTGAGAAAGCCATGTTAAAATATTTTGAAAATTTCTCCAATAAGCGATCTGAAAGCACTTTGATGTGCTACGTGGGAATATTTTTTATTTCTAAGGTTCATAATTACTAATCCATGGAATTTTTCATTGAAGCTAGATTTGAGGTTATGAAGAGTAAGAAATGCTTGAGCAACTCCTTGTTGTATGTCATGTTGATATTTATACTCTCCAAGATCTGAAATGTTGGATGGGAGGAAGTGCCGAATTTAAAACTTGGTATTGAGGAAAGCATCAAATTATAGATGTTTCATGTTGGTAAAGAATAGATATGAAATTTGTTTTGAAGGTGGAACCATCAAATCATAAAGTATTACCAAGGAAAAGCATGATTGTGGATGGGATCAAATAACAGACCATGTAGTAGTGACTAAATTGGATTAGTTAATAGAAAATGTAGTTTAAGAAGCTAGTATTTGAAGGAAGCACTTAGTTCAAATATAACTGACCATGTACTAGTGACCAAAATGGATAAGATAATAGATCATATAGCTTTAGAAGCTAGTATTTGAAGGAAGCCTCTAGTTAAAATATGGGTTGTATGAATTGTTTATAAAAGAACATAGTTCAAATTATGTTGTATGATTTTTTTATAAAAATTTTAAGTGGATTAAATGAGTAAATAGTAAAAATTATTGGTGTTTATTTTATGTTGTGCTTATTAATTATTATTCTAATAGTAGGTTGATTCCTGAAAGGAATAATCATTTAATGAAAAATTATAGTTTTTCTCTTAGAAACATTTCTAAGTATATCTTCTATTTCATGTGAAAAAGGTGAACCACTTAAGTGCATGATATACTTCAGTGCGACGGATGTTCTGCTTCATTCTAGTGATTGATCTCCAGTGGTAGAGAGACCCAGAAAATGACTAACTTCACCACACTAGAAGAGGGGAGCTATACAACTTAGTATCTAGAAAAGGTTGTTACTAATGTTATATTTAAAAATAACAAAATAATAGTTACATTAACATATTAAAATAATAATAACTAGCATTGCACCACATATTGCAAAAGAAACACCTTAAGGAAATAGCATGGGAAATATTAGCATAGAAGAAATAATATTTTGCAGAGAAGGAACCATCGCGAAGGAATGAAAGGAAAATTATGCTTCCATGGAAGCAGGTCATGGAGGTTTCAAATATATGGTTGATAGGACTTATCAATGAGAAAATATTGTTTTAGATATTTAAATAAGAAATTTGCGATGAGAACATAAATGTAAACCAACATAATCTGTTCACATATATAAAAAATTTGTTATAGATATTGAAATAGAAAATTGGGGTGAAAATCCTTTGGTGATTAATAATCATCCAAAAGAAGCATGAAATGAGCATGTAACTGAAATAAGATATTTTAAATAGATTCATGTAAAATCTATCTAGCATAGATGTAGATAAAGAGAATTTTTATTAAAGAAATAGAGTTTAATCCAAGTTCATCTACATATGCCAATTGCATTGATCACTTAAGAGCAATAAAAAAAAATTATTGAGAAAAAAAATCCAACACTTTTGTAGAGAAAATTATAACACAGTATCACACTTTTCTTATTAGAGTTAAATTCTACTATATGCAACAACAATGGATTTCATCACTTAGAGCAGTAAAAATAGGTTTATTAGAAAGCAACTCCAATACATTTGTAGAGAAAATTATAACACACTATCACAATTTTCTTATCATAACTAAATTATCTTAGCTTATTATTAATTGATGAAGAGTATAGAATTTTTACGGTGTTGTTATATGTGCATTAAAATTCAGATGATGTCTATCACAATGTATGGGGTTCATTGCAACCATGGATATATTCTGTGAGTTGTTGTGAATTTTTTCATGTGGCTAAAACATAGCTTTGGTTGTGACCTAGTTATCATGATTCAAAACTTTTTTATCATCTCAGATCCTTATAGAATTATATATATTATATGAGCTAATGTGATGTTTTGTTTGTTACAATGATTCAAAAATCAGTTATTATACCACAATATTGACTTTCTCACTCGAGAGTAAATTGAGCAGTTATTGTTAGAAATTGTTGTATAAGATGAGAAATTATGGATTTCATGGCATATATCTATTTTGAATTGACATAATCCATCTAATATGATCCATTTCAACTGATAACGTCAATATATCAATGTGTCAATGATAAATTGTGACATCCATAGCCATTTTCTTTGTTTATGGATGAGGTAGCAAACTAATAACTTGTGAAATCCCTAGAAATTTTCTTTGATTGTGGATCATGTTATAAACTAGAATACACTCTCTCTTTGCAAGGGTATACAATATATATTGAATAGAGGGAAAGGTTATGATAAAATTTGTACAAAAAACCCTAAGGATTGAGTGAGTATTTTCTTTTTTAAGCTTTGTTTGGAATTGAAAAATAATACAAATATAAAAGCTAAAATTATGTAGTGAAAATTTTGTTTAAAATTTCATAATAAAATGTTGATTAAGTTTGACATCATATAATATGAAAATTGTTTATGATTATAAAGTAAAAAACATGTGAGATTTTTTAGCTACAATTAGACAATTAAAGATATGTATATAGTTTGTTTTGAACTGAAGAAATTTGATATTCATTAACAAACAAAAAATCGGAAATAATATGTATATAGTTACAAAGTGTTATGTAGTTAAAAACTATTACAATTAAGTAATTAAAGGTAAATTTAGTGTTATTTAAGAAATTAGAAATGTGAAATAATTTGGAAATTTTAAAAACCACATTCTGCATGAATACGATGAGTCAAGACCATGGGTTTTTTTGACATTTTATTCTTATTAGACATATTAATTTCCCCCTTTAAAGAAACTGCATTCTACATGAATACATTGGGTCAATACCATAGGTTGTTTTTATAGTTTATTATTATTTTATTATTTTATTTTTTATTGTATTTTGATTTAGTTAAAATGTCCACTACATTATGTCGATCCTTTTATTTAATTTACTTTTACTTTTTATTTTTGTGCAATTTGACATGGTATCACCAAACCTAAATTCAATCTAACTTATTTAAGAAAAAAAAAACTAACATTATAAAAAATATATATAAAACTATTTACTTGTGGATCTAATAGCCTAAAACATTTCAATCATCTATCATTTGATCTAATGGCTAACATTTGATCCAATGGCTCAGACATGGACACTATGGCAGCTAGGGGAGTTGTTTTCAAATAGAAATGCCTGAAGGTGGAATAATAATAATAAAATCAGTGCAAAATACTTCAGTTTCCATCTATAATTTTACCTCAAACTAATAGAAAATAAAAATGTTTTTACTTTTTAGTATGAGATATGTGTAATCCCTTCAAATATCTAATTCCTCCATGACTTAGGGAGTTGGCAAATGGTATGTAAAAAAAATGTTATTCATAGTGCATGATATGTAATATATTCATTGTTCAATTGATATGTAGTATTAAAAATAGAATTATATTATTGAACAAAATAGATCTTGCAATATCCAATTTCTATAAAGATATAAATAATTTATATTAAAGATTTTCATATGTATATGTATATGTATATGTATATGTATATGTATATGTATATGTATATGTATATATATATGTATATATATATATATATATATATATATATATATATATATATATATATATATATAGACATACATATGTATAAATATAAATATATATATATATGTATATGTATATGTATATGTATATATATATCTATATATATATATGTATATATGTATATGTATATATATATATATCTATATATATATGTATATATGTATATCTATATCTATATATATATATATATATATATATATATATATATATATATATATATATATATATATATATATATATATATATATATATATATATATATATATATATATATATATATATATATATATATATATATATATATATATATATATATATATATATATATATACATACATACATACATACATATATATATATATATATATATATATATATATATATATATATATATATATATATATATATATATATATAGATATATATATATATAGTATAAAAAACCCACAAAATAACTGAGAAAATCGGTTATGATTATCAAACATTCTTGCAAAGATTTTTAAAAATCTAGGTTATACTCATTAAACTTCAATATTTTGGGTGCCCTAAATATTTTTGATGGTGTTGATAAGTGAATGTTGTGCCCTAAACATTCACTACATTAACTGAGATATGATTGTTTATTAGTGTATTTAATACAGTATTAATATTAATTATTCAACAAACAAACACATTACCATGGCTTGTTCCTCGTCTTGGGGCAACATGAAGGCGGGCAATGGTGAACGTATCTGACCGTTAAATTTAAATTTATTGCATTTGTCTGAGGAATCATGAGTATGAGTTGTTGTAGTATAGGATACTTTGTCATAAAATTTGTTCCATTCAAACAGATTCAAAACAATTTTATCATCTCAGATCCTTATAGAATTAGATATATTATGTGAGCTAATGTGATATTTTGTTTGTCACAATAATTCAAAAATCATTTATTATACCACAATATTGACTTTCTCACTTAAGAATAAATTGAGGAAATTATGGATTTCATAACATATATCTATTTTGAATTGACATAATGCATCTAATATGATCCATTTCAACTGAGAACGTAAATAGATCACCGTGTCAATGATAACTTGTGACATCCATAGCCATTTTCTTTGATTATAAATGAGGTTGCAAACTAATAACTTGTGAAAATCTCTAGCAATTTTCTTTGATTGTGGATCATGTTATAGAATACACTCTTTGTTCACAAGGCTCTACAATATATATTGGATAGAGGGAAAGGTCATGATAAAGCTTGTACAAAAGACTAAGGATTGAGTGGGTTTTTTCTTTTGTAAGTTTTGTTTGGAATTGAAAAATAACAAAAATATAAAAGCTAAAATTAAGAAGGAGGTTCAAATATAACTGACCATGTAGTAGTGACCAAACTGGATAAGATAATAGATCATGTAGTTTTAGAAGCTAGTATTTGAAGGAAGCCTCTAGTTAAAATATGGGTTGTATGAATTGTTTATAAAAGAACATAGTTCAAATTATGTTGTATGACTTGTTTATAAAATTTTTAAGTATGAGTAAATAGTAAAGAGTATTGGTGTTTATTGTAGGTTGTGCTTACTAATTATTATTGTAAGAGTAGGTTGATTCCTAAAAGTAATCATGATTTAATGAAGTATTATAGTTTTTCTCTTAGAAACATTTCCAAGTATATCTTCTATTTCATGTGAAAAAGGTGAACCACTTAAGTGCATGATCTACTTTAGTGCAGCGCATGTTCTACTTCATTGGAGTGATTGATCTCCAACGGTAGGAAGACTGAGAAAATGACTAGCTTCACCACACTAGAAGAGGGGAGCTATACAACTTAGTAGCCCAGAAAAGAACTAGTTCCACCACACTAGAAAAGGGGAGCTATACAACTTAGCAGCTAGAAAAGGTTGTCACCTAATGTTATATTTTAAAATAATGAAATAATAACATGTGGTGCAAATGCTAGTTATTATTATTTTAATATGTTAATGTAACTATTTACCATAGGAAAGAGTAGCCTAGAAGAAATAAGATTTTGCAGAGAAGGAATACCATGGGAAAGAGTAGCCTAGAAGAAATAATATTTTGGAGAGAAGGAACCATTGTGAAAAAATGAAAGGAAAACTTTCCATCATGAAGGAATGAAAGGAAATTTCTCATGGAAATTGGGGTGAAAGTCCTTGTACAAAAGAGGGAAAGGTTATGATAACACTTGTACAAAAGACCCTAAGGATTGAGTGGGTCTTTTCTTTTGTGAGTTTTGTTTGGAATTGAAAAATAATAAAAATATAAAAGCTAAAATTATGTAGTGAAAATTTTGTTTAAAATTTCATAATAAAAGATTCAGTAAGTTTGACATAATATGAAAATTGTTTATGATTATAAAGTAAAAAACATTAAAGGTAAATTTAGTGTTTTTTAAGAAATTAGAAATGTGAAATAATTTGGAAATTTAAAAAAAAAATCACATATTTTAAAAAATCATTATTAATTTAAGTTTTTATATATTTAGAAATAATACTCATGAATAATAAAACAATTGTAACATAAATAATATATATAACAAAAAAACTATGTATTTTTGGAATAATAAAATAGTTGTAACAAAAATAATATAGAACTAAAAAAATCACATTTTTCATGAATACCATCGGTCAATACATAGGTTGTTTTATAGTTTATTATTATTAGACATTTGATCCCTCATGGCTCTTAGTAGATCCATATTTAAGATTGATATTGTTAGGTCCCTATATCACTAGTATAGTCCCTTATTATTGTTAGTGTAAACCCCTTATTGTTATTATTGTACCCTTGTAACCCCCATTTTGTTATTATTGTTCCCTTAGATTATTATTGTTAGGTCGGCTAGGATTACATTATGGCCCCATGGACTCCTATATAGAAAGGAGGTTTTGTGAATTGTATCATCCAAGAATTGTTCATTTATGTAATGTATTGGAGGTTTCCCCCTCGAGGTGGCTCATTTCTAAGGCGTTGATATCTCTTTTCTTCTATTTTTGGAGCTGGTTACACAACATTTGGTATCAAAGGTTGGGATTCTAGGGTTTCGTTGCTCGAAACAGGTCATCGTGGAATTTTCGCTATAACTTTTTTTATACAAAGTTACAGAAGCTGAAATTTTTATGGTACGAAGCCAAAGTCATGAGGAATATTGCCTAAAAATTTCATATCTTGGTTCACAATAATTTTGGAGATATCATCTATGGAAGTTAGGTCGTTTTTCAGGCTCCTAAACAGGTTAGCGTGGAATTTTCGCTATAAATTTGTTTCTACGAAGGTTCAAAATCTGAAATTCATATGGTACAAAGCTAAAATCCTGAGGAAATTCTTCAAAAAATTTCAGAGCTTGATTCACAATATTTTTGGAAATATAATCTGTGGAAGGTAGTGCTTTTTCAGGCTTCTGAATTTCATCTCAAAGAGGTGATCGTGGGAAAAGTTCAATAACTCTCTCTTTGGGGATCGGATTGGAGTGTCGTAAAAAGTGGTTGCAATTACATGGACTGTAGTTTTGTGGCTATCAATTCCAGAAAAAAAGGACAAAATAGAGACACGTGGCAAGTCGTACAAGTTCGCTCTACTGAACCAGTCCAGAATTAGGTCATTGTGGGAGATTGGACACAAATTTGTCTTGGAGAATCCAAATTAGGTCAGACCTGTGGCATTTGAAAGAAGCTTCAGAGGGATACTACAGGGCTGAATTTCAGATATTGAATATTTTCAATTACAGAGATAATTCAATTTCAATATTGAGCTCCTCAAAGCAAGTAAAAGGTGTGTATTGTTTTTCCGAATTGCATAAGTCTTGTTTGAAGAATGAAGTTGAATTGATTCCAAGGGCATCTTGTAGAATAGATATCAATATTTGATTCTAAAATGGCCCCTAAAAATAATTCAACACCCATTAAGCCTTCAGAAGGCTCTACTATGACTCATGAAGATGAAGAATTGCAACATGATCTATCAAAATTACAAGAGAAAGTGCACCAAATTTTGCTCTTGCAAAGAGCAATAAAAAATGAAATGGAAGCCAGAAGAAAGGCATGGAAGTAACATGGATTTGTCGGAAGAAAGGCATGGAAGCTAAGATGGATGGCATGGAAGTCGGCGTGGAAGCTAAGATGGATGACATGAAAGACAACATGGAGAACATGAAGAATGATCTAAAAGCATACATGGAAGGCTTGATGACAAGCTTAAAACAAAAAATGATTCCTAATGGTGGAAATATAGTAGAAGAACCTCATGATGAGAACAAAATAAATGTTAATCGTGATTTCATAAACTCTAATATTGGCGGGAAGAACCACCATATTCCAAAAAAAATGGATATGAGGAAGTTTGATGGAAAGGAACATGGATACTACAGATGGAGCAATATTTTTATCTCAATAATGTGCAAAACACACAAAGGGTACGCATTGCAACTTTACATTTAGAACAAAATACATTTGTATGTTATCGATGGCTTTGCTCCCATAAAAAAATTGTCACTTAGTCAATTTTTACAGAGGAAATCATAGCACGTTATGAGGATAAAGAGCAACACTTTCTTTAGCCAATTGATAAATCTCAAACAAAAGTGTTCAGATGGGGAGCACATTGAGGACTTCAAAATTAACAGTATGTAACTCTATTCAGAGAACACAGGATTGATCTCTTCATAGGCACTTTAAGGGATAACATACAACATGAAGTTCGCGTTTTGGAACCGTATTCATTAGAAAAGGCATTCAGGTTGGCAAGAAAAGTTGAATGTAAAATTATGGCGACAAGGAAACCTACCACTCAATTCTATAAAGAAGGAAGTGTTGCTGCGCCTAGATTTCCACAACCTACAAGGTTAACACCACAACAATTGGAAGAAAAAAAGAGAAAAAGGGCTTTGCTACAGTTGTGATAGTAAATACACTAAAGGTCATAAGTGTGCTGAGAAGAAATTATTCTACATAGATTGTGAAGAGGAAGAAGAAAATGAACAAGAAGAAGATATGAAAGATACTAGAACCAACCCTAGAAGAGGAAGAAATGAATCCTAATTAATATCGTAAGTCACTCGCAAAATTACCACTCTTAAAACTCTCAAGATAGAAGAACATATCAAGAAGAAAAAGGTAATAGTGTCGATTGATTCAGGTAGTACCCATAATTTTGTTCATTGTAAGGTAGCCAAGGAATTGAACTGCTTCCTATACCCAACACCAGAATGTCAAGAGGTGTTTGCAAATGGAGGAACTATAAATTTCTCTGGAAAATGCCATAATATCAAGCTAACCATGGGGGAATATATATTGAATAGTCCAATTATTTCTGTGCCAATGGGTGGTGTTGATGTTGTACTAGGAGTACAATGGTTACAATATTTGGGGACGATAGTTTTTAATTTTCAAGAAATTTCCTTGAAAATTTTTTCAGAAGGAAAGGAAGTTAAATTATGGAGTATTTCAAGAAAGCCGAGAAAGATAATAAGCTCTAATGTCATGACAAAAAATTTGAATAAAGAAAAACGTGGTGTCATAGCACAATTATTCTCACTAGAAGTTCCAACATCAAAATCATCTATCTCTCCATATCTCCAAAAACTATTTGACAATCATTCCAAGGTGTTTGAAACTCCCAAAGGACTCCCACCTATTCATGATCATGATCATGCTATTCATTTTATTCCAGGAAGTGTTCCTCCAAACATCGTGCCTTATAGATATCCTTACTTCAAAAAGAGCGAAATTGAACGATGGGGATTTAAAATGGCCGACGTTGGTATAATTCGACTCAGTCAAAGTTATTTCTCTCGCTTCCCAGTATTGGTACACAAGAAGGATGGATCATGGCGAATGTGTCTGGATTATAGAGAGCTCAATAAGCTCTGTATTAAAGACAAATTTCCCATTCCTTTGATTGATGAATTATTGGATGAATTACATGGAGAAATTTATTTTACCAAGTTGCATATTCATTCAGAATATCATCAAATTTTAGAACAAGATCAAGATATTCCAAAAAAACATTTCTTGGAACCCACTAGGCACACAGTGAATTTTTGGTCATGCTTTTTGGCCTTACCAATGCACCTTCTACATTTCAAGGGTTGATGAATTCCATTTTCAAACCCTTGCTTAGAAAATTTGTGCTAGTATTTTTTGATGATATACTAATCTATAGCAGGTCTTGGAAGGATCATGTTCAACATGTTGACAGGGTGCTCAAACTATTGCAGTAGAAACAATTATATGCAAAAACATCAAAATGTTTCTTTAGAGTACAAGAGGTGGAATATCTGGGTCATATTGTATTTCATTGTTAAGGTAGACCCTAACATAATTAAAGTCATTAAGGAATGGAAAGTCCCCACAACCATAAAGCAGTTGCGAGGATTTCTCAGATTTACATGGTATTATCGTAAGTTTGTTAAGAATTATGGGAGAATAGCATCACATCTAACAACATTATTGAAGAAAGATGCATTTTCATGGACTCCTGAAGCAACTAAGGCCTTTGAACATCTTAAAGAGGCAATGTGCCTAGCATTGGTCTTAGCTATGCTAGACTTCACAAAAACCTTTATTGTGGAATGTGATGCCTCAGGAAATGGAATTGGTGCTGTTTTAATGCAGGAAGGAAGACCCATTTATTTTGAATGTCGTCCAATCAAAGGAAAGTATTTACGTAAACCTATTTATGAGAAGGAAATGTTAGCAACACTGCATGCACTAAAGAAATGGTGAACTTACCTAATGGTAAGACACTTCAAGGTAAAAACTGATCATGATAGTCTTAAACACTTTTTGTAACAAAGACTATCTTCAGAAGAGCAGAAAAAATGGGTCACAAAGATGTTGGGTTATGAATTTGAAATAATCTATAAAAAAGGGAAGCTTAATGTTGTTGCAGATACACTCTCAAGAAAGGATGAAGAGGTGGAAGCATTGCTTTGTGCCATTTCTATTATCCAACCAGATTGGATAACTGAAGCAAGAGATGAATGGAAGAAGGACAAAGATGTATGGACACTCATCCAAAAGTTGCAGCAAGATCCTAGTACATCTGATACAGTTAGTTGGAAAAATGATTCCTTATGGTACAAAGATCGCTTATATCTTTGTAATAATTCCCATCTAAAACAAAATATTCTTCTAGAATTGCACACTTCTCCTTTAGGAGGACACTCGGGATTTTTAAAAACTTACCATAGGGTGAAGAAAGAATTTTTTTGGGATGGCCTTAAATCTGATATTCAAAAGTTTGTGTGAATGTTTGGTTTTCCAGCAAAATAAGGTTGATAAAATTAAGACCCCGAGACTTCTACAACCTTTATCCTTTCCAAGTCAACATTGGGAGGAGATTTTAATGGATTTTATCACAGGTTTACTTAAGTCCGAAGGAAAGAGTGTCATCATGGTGGTAGTTGATAGACTTACCAAGTGTGCACACTTTTGTGCATTATCTCATCCATTTAAAGCAAGCACAATTGTTACTACATTTATGGACACAATTCAAAAGCTACATGGAAAACCAAGGGTTATTGTGAGCGAAAAAGATCCCATTTTTACCGGAGATTTTTGATGGGAGTTATTTTCTTGTTTGGGTACTCAATTAGCTCATAGATCATCTTATCATCCTCAATTTGATGTGGCCAACCGAGATAGTAAATAAATGTTTGGAAGGATATCTTCGTTGTTTTGTATCTCGATAAACAAACATAATGGGTCAAGGTTACCCCTTCGAATGGTATAACAGTTCCTTCCATATCACATGAACATGACCCCATTTATGGCACTTTATGGATATCATCCACCATCCATCACATCATCTTTAAGGAAAGTTTGAAGGTTCAAGTAGTGGAAAATGACATCGAGCATCAACATCAATTTCTCCAAATCTTAAAGGATAACCTAAATTTTGCACATAATCGAATGTAAGAACAAGCAGATCAATATCACAATGAGAGAAGTTTTGATGTAGATGACTGGGTATTTTTATAGCTACAACCGTACAAAAAAATGTCCCTCAAACAATCCAAGAAGGATAATAAATTATCGCCAAAGTACTATGGTCCTTACAAGGTGTTGCAAAATATTGGTACTATGGCATATAAATTGAGTCTTACTTCTTCGCGAGTACATCTAGTTTTCCCTTGCTTTCTATGCTTGTGCAATAGTAGGGTGAAAATCTTCCAGCTCAAACAAGATTGGTTTAACTCGATGAGGAACTTATAGGGGATTGGAACCTGAGGCAACCAATTCCATAAGAACTCAACAACTACATAATCGAACAATTTTCAGAAAATCTCATCATGTGGAAGAACTTACCCACCGAAGATTCTACATGGGAGGATGAGAATTTTATACAGAAGCATCCGGAGCTACTCAAGCATTGAGGACAACACTTTTTTTGAAGGAGAGGGGCATGTTAGGTCCCTATATCAATAGTATAGTCCCTTATTATTGTTAGTGTAAACCCCTTATTGTTATTATTGTACCCTTGTAACCCCCATTTTTTTATTATTGTGCCCTTAAATTATTATTGTTAGGTCGGCTAGGATTACATTGTGGCCCACTAGGATTACATTATGGCCCCATGGAATCCTATATATAGAAAGGAGGTTTTGTAAATTGTATCATCCAAGAATTTTTTATTTATGTAATGTATTGGAGGTTGCCCCCTCGAAGTGGCTTATTTATAAGGCATTGATATCTCTTTTCTTCTCTTTTTGGAGCTGGTTACACAACAGATATAGGCCATATTAATTTCCCCCTTTAAATAAACTACATTCCACATGAATATCATGCGTTGTTTTTATAGTTTATTATTATTTTATTATTTTTATTTTTTATTGTATTTTGATTTAGTTAAAATGTCCACCACATTATGTCAATCCTTTTATTTAATTTACTTTTACTTTTTATTTTTGTGTAATTTGATAGTCTCACCAAAACCTAATTTCAATGTAACTTATTAAAAAGAAAAAAAACTACCATTATAAAAAAGATATATGAAACTATTTACTTGTGGATCTAATGGCCTAAAACATTTCAACCATCTAAAATTTCATTCAATGGCTCAGACATGGACACAATGGCAGCTATCAGAGTTGTTTTCATAAGGCTTAATAATAATAATAAAATTAGTGAAAAATACTTCAGTTTCCATCTACCAACCTAGTTCCATCTTAACTCTGGATCTATCAATAGATCTAGAGTTAAAATGGATCTAGGCTGGTTTTAGTTGTGTGCGGCCAAGGAAAATCTATCGAAAATATGATTAATTTTATCAATAATATGTAAATACATATAATATAAATATAATAATTTTATATATGCTAAATATGTTTGATATTTATTAGGTCATTTTAATTTTAAATTTTTCTTAGTTACCTCAGTTTTTTGAGATGATACATATTGTTAATAAATTTAATGACGAAATAATTTTTTTGAATGCAAAGTGACAATGTAATATTGTTGAATGATAGAAAATGAGAATAATAACAATGTAGTCAACTACAAATATTCTTCATTGTGATCAATCTCAAATTATTTTCTTTTTCTATTCTTATTGTCACCCTTGTTAGTTTTGTCATGTTTTCATATCGATTATATGAAAAGGACAATTCAAATAATAAACCATTTAAATATTTAGCTTGAACTATTGTACTAAATATCATACATTGTCTCTCTTGCTCTTGAATATTAATAGGTTGATTTACTATAACACAAATATTAATGTACATTGTTAATAATTTTGTGTGCTTACAATGAAATCAATGCACAATCTTAATCCAATCACTTTAAAATTAATGTACAATCAATGTACAGCAAATAAAAAATCAGCGTCTACACTAAAATCAATGCACCTAATGCTTCCTCTTCCTTCCTCTGTCTCCATTTATTTCCCACATATATTTCTCCCTCTCTCTTCACCCTCCATCTATGTTACTCTCTCTCTCTCTCTCTCTCTCTCTCTCTCTCTCTCTCAACATCTACACTAAAATCAGTGCATATAGTGCAAGAAAAATAGGATTAGAAATGACCATCCACACTGAAATCAATGCATCAAGTGCAAGAAATCATCTTCCCTCTCTCCCCCCTCCAACTACATCTCTTTCCCTCCATCTCTCCTCCTCTACACTAAAATCAACATCTACACTAAAATTAATGCATATAGTGCAAGCAATCAAATAGGATTATAAATCACCATCTACTTCCCTATCTCCCCCCTTGAACTACATCTCTCTTTCCCTCCATCTCTCCACTCTCTCACATCCTCCCTCTTCCTTCCTCTCTCTCGATTTCTTTCCCACATATATATCTCCCTCTCTCTTCAACCTCCAACTATGTTAAAATATCCCTCCCTCTCTCCTTCTTTCCATATCTCCTTCTTTATCTCTTTATCTCACCCCAAAACATATACACACTCTCTCCATATCTCGCTTGTCACTTCATCTCTCTCTCCACTTCTAACTCTCTATGTAATCCATCTTCCCTCCCTCTCTCCCCCTCCAAATCCATCTCTCCATCCTTCCATCTCCCTCCCTCTCTCCTCCTCTCTCTCGTCCTTCCTCTCTATCCCCCCCGTCTCTCTCTCTCTCTCTCTCTCTCTCTCTCTCTCTCTCTCTCTCTCTCTTTCTTTTCCCTCCAATTTTCTCTCTTCCCCCATAACTCTCACCCTCTCTCTCATGTCCTCTCTCTTGTCCTTCCTCTCCTACCTTCCTCTATCTTTTCCTCTCTCTCTCTCTTTGCAATCCAATTATCTCTCTATCTATCTCTCTCTATCTCTCTCTCTCTCTCTCTCTCTCTCTCTCTCTCTCTCTCTCTCTGCCTTCCAATCCTCTTTCCTCCCCCAACACACACACACACACACTCTCTCGCTCAACATCTACACTAAAATCAATGCGTATAGTGCAAGAAAAATAGGATTATAAATCACCATCCACACTCAAATCAATGCATCGAGTGCAAGAAATATATTCCCTCTCCTCCCCCTCCAAATCCATCTTTCTTTCCCTCCCTCTCTCCACTCTCTCACATCCTCTCTCTCTTAATTCCCCTCTATCCCTTTCTCTCCCACATCTATATCTCTCTATATCTCCCTCTCTATCCCTCTCTTCACCCTCCAACTATGTTACTATATCCCTCCCTCTCTCATTCTCCCCCCATTCCCTCCATCTCTCCTTATTTTTCTCTTTATCTCACCCCCAAACATACACATACTCCTCTATTTCTCCCTTGTCACTCCCTCTCTCTATGTCCACTTCTTGCTCCCTATGTAAATACATTACTCTAGATCCAGAGTTTGATATTATCTGTATTTACACTAAAATCAATGAATCTAGTGCTAGTAAGAAAATAAGATTATAAACCAACATCTACAGTAATATCAATGAATCTAATATAGGAAATCAAATAGGATTAGAAATCATCATATTAATGTAGATTGTTAATAATTTTGTGTGCTTACACTGAAATCAATGCACCTAATGGAAACAATCAAATGAGATTACAAAACAACATCTACACTGAAATAATTGCATCTAATGCGGGTAATCAAATAAGATTAGAAATCAACATCTATATTGAAATCAATGGATCTAGTGCAAGCAATAAAATAATATTAGAAACCAACATCTACACTGATATAAATGCATCTAGTGCAAGCAATCAAATAGGATTATAAATCACCATCTACTTCCCTATATTCCCCCTCGAATGACATCTCTCTTTCCCTCTATCTCTCCACTCTCTCACATCCTCCCTCTTCCTTCCTCTCTCTCCATTTCTTTCCGACATATATATCTCCATCTCTCTTCACCATCCAACTATGTTACTCTCTCTCTCTCTCTCTCTCAACATCTACACTAAAATTAGTGCATATAGTGCAAGAAAAATAGGATTATAAATAACCATCCACACTGAAATCAATGCATTGAGTGCAAGAAATCATCTTCCCTATCTCTCCCCTCCAACTACATCTCTCTTTCCCTCCATCTCTCCTCCTATACACTGAAATCAATGCATTTAGTGCAAGAAATAAAATAGGATTTTAAATCACCATCTACTTCCCTATCTCCCCCCCCAAAATACATTTCTCTTTCCCTCCATCTCTCCACTCTCTCACATCCTCTCTCTTCCTTCTTCACTCTCCATTTCTTTCCAACATATATATCTCCCTCTCTCTTCACACTCAAACTATGTTACTATATCCCTCCCTCTCTCCTTCTCTCCATATCTCCTTATTTATCTCTTTATCTCACCCCAAAACATATACACACTCTCTCCATATCTCGCTTGTCACTTCATCTCTCTGTCCACTTCTCACTCTCTATGTAAGCCTTCTTCCCTCCCCCTCTCCGCCTCCAAATCCATCTCTCCATCCTTCCATCACTCCTTCTATCTCCCTCCCTCTCTCTCTCCCCTCTCTCTCTCTCTCTCTTACTTTGCCCTCCAATTTTCTCTTCCCCCATAACTCTCTTCCTCTCTCTCATGTCCTCTCTCTTGTCCTTCCTCTCCTACCTTCCTCTATCTTTTCCTCTCTCTCTCTTTTCCTTCCAATCCTCTTCCCTCCCCCAACATACACACACACACTCTCTCTCTCTCTCTCTCAACATCTACACTAAAATCAATGCATATAGTGCAAGAAAAATAGGATTAGAAATCACCATCCACACTGAAATCAATGCATCGAGTGCAAGAAATCATCTTCCCTCTCTCCCCCCTCCAACTCCATATCTCTTTCCCTCCCTCTCTCCACCCTCTCACATCCTCTCTCTCTTCCTTCCCCTCTATCCCTTTCTCTCCCACATCTATCTCTCTCTATACATCCCTCTCTCTCCCTCTCTTCACCCTCCACTATGTTACTATATCCCTCCCTATCTCATTCTCCCCCCATTCCCTCCATCTCTCCTTATTTTTCTCTTTATCTCACCCCCAAACATAAAAATACTCCTCTATTTCTCCCTTGTCACTCCCTCTCTCTCTCCACTTATCGCTCCCTATGTAAATACATTACTCTGGATCCAGATTTTGATATTATATGTATTTACGCTGAAATCAATGCATCTAGTGCAAGTCAGAAAATAAGATTAGAAACCAACATCTACATTGGTATCAATGCATCTAGTGCAAGAAATCAAATGGGATTATAAATCACCATATCAAAATTTTATATTACTCTTGATCTATCAAACTTTACATTAGAAATTACCATCCACACTGAAATCAATGCATCAATTGTAAGAAATGGTCTTCCCTCTCTACCCACTCCAACTCCATCTCTCTTTCCCTCCCTCTCCACTCTCTCACATCCTCTCTCTCTTCCTTCCCCTCTATCCCTTTCGCTTCCACATCTATCTCTTTCTCTATCTCCTTCTCTCTCCCTCTCTTCACCCTCCAACTATGTTACTTTATCCCTACCTATCTCCTTCTCCCCCCATTCCCTCCATCTCTCCTTATTTTTCTCTTTATCTCACCCCAAAACATACACATACTCTCTCTATTTCCCCATTGTCAGTCCCTCTCTCTCTCCACTTCTCGCTCTGTATATGTATTTCTTCTTCCCTCCCTCTCTCCTCCTATCTCCCTCTCTTCCTCCCCTCTCTCTTCCTTCCTCTCCTACTTCCCTCTCTCTTCCCCCATCTCTCTTCTCTCTCCCTCTCTCTCTTTCCCCTCCAATATAAAATGGAAGAGAAATAGAAAAATATGGTATTTGGTCCACTATGTTAAATTTATATATGTAGGGAGAGAAGTTATTTTTAATTAGGGCCGACATTAGATTAATTAGATTAAATTTTAAATGTTAAATTTTAAACATTATTTTTACATTTACGTTTACATGTTTATTGTTACCCGAGATAGGCAATGGCATATAATGTACTAAATAAAACCACTTTTTGAGTGTTCCTAAATATAAATAGGATTATGGAGTAAATATAAAAAGACGTTTTATTTATTTACCATACCTATGGCTTATTTATATTCTATTTATTTACCATACGTATTTTATAAATATGGTATCTAACCCATGGTATTCAGCCAATGGTGTTAAAGTGGTACATTTTTATACACTGAGACATATCAAAAGTTTACATTAATTAAATTTAATAATATTAATATTATAATATAATAATGTGAATATTAGAATTAATAATAATAATAATATTAATATTAGGGTTAATAATGTTTTTTTGGCATGTATTAATAATAATTTGGCCCATGGTATTTAGCTATGGATTCACCTAAATAAAACCACTTTTTGAGGTTCATAAATATAAATAGGATTATGGAGTAAATATAAAAAGCCTTTTTATTTATTTACCATATATATGGTTTATTTATATTTTATTTATTTACCGTACCTCTTTTATAAATATGGTATTTGGCCCATGGTATTCAACCATGGTATTAAAGTGGTAAATATATCAGAAGTTTACATTACTCACATGACATCTACACATCTATATACACTCCCACATATCAAAAGTTTATATTACACATATTACATCTACACATCTCTATATATTGGGCCCAACATATAAAAAGTTTACATTACACACATTACATCTACACATCTTTATATATTGGGCCCATCTACACATCTATATACACTCCGACATATCAAAAGTTTATATTACACATATTACATCTACACATCTCTATATATTGGGCCCAACATATCAAAAGTTTACATTACACACATTACATCTACACATCTTTATATATTGGGCCCAGCATATCAAAAGTTTACATTAAATATGTTACATCTACACATCCCTATATACTGGGTTGTAGAGCGCCTCTCCGCGCAACAATAAATAGGATTATGGAGTAAATATAAAAGGACGTTTTATTTATTTACCATACCTATCGTTTATTTATATTCTATTTATTTACCATACCTCTTTTATAAATATGGTATTTGGCCCATGGTATTAAAGTGGTACATTTCTATATACTCGGACATATCAAAAGTTTACATTAATTAAATTTAATAATATTAGTATTATAATATAATAATGTGAATATTGGAATTAATAATAGTATTAATATTAATATTAGGGTTAATAATGTTTTTTTGGCTTGTTTTTAGCTCGGGATTCACCTAAATAAAACCACTTTGTTCATAAATATAAATAGGATTATGGAGTAAATATAAAAAGTCTTTTTATTTATTTACCATATATATGGTTTATTTATATTTTATTTATTTACCGTACCTCTTTTATAAATATGGTATTTGGTCCTTGGTATTCAACCCATGGTATTAAAGTGGTAAATATATCAAAAGTTTACATTACTCACATGAGATCTACACATCTATATACACTCCAACATATCAAAAGTTTATATTACACATATTACATCTACACATCTCTATATATTGGGCCCAACATATCAAAAGTTTACATTACACACATTACATCTACACATCTTTATATATTGTGCCCGAAATATCAAAAGTTTACATTACACACGTTACATCTACACATCCCTATATACTGGGCTGTAGAGCGCCAGCACAATAAAGTGGAAACAATTAAGACCCCAGGACTTCTACAACCTTTATCCGTTCCAAGTCAACGTTGGGAGGAGATTTCAATGGATTTTATCACAGGTTTACCTAATTCTGAAGGAAAGAGTGTCATCATGGTGGTAGTTGATAGACTTACCAAGTATGCACACTTTTGTGCATTATCTCATCCATTTAAAGCAAGTACAGTTGCTACTACATTTATGGACAGAATTCAAAAGCTACATGGAAGCCCAGGGGTTATTGTGAGCGACAGAGATCCCATTTTTACTGGAAATTTTTGGACGGAGTTATTTTCTTGTTTGGGTACTCAATTAGCTCATAGCTCATCTTATCATCCTCAATCTGATGGTCAAACTGAGATAGTAAATAAATGTTTGGAAGGATATCTTCGTTGCTTTGTATCTGATAAACAAACACAATGGGCCAAGTGGTTACCTCTCGCTGAATGGTGGTATAACACTTCCTTCCATACTGCAGCAAAAATGACCCCATTTATGGCACTTTATGGATATCATCCACCATCGATCACATCATCTTTAAGGGAAAATTTGAAGGTTCAAGCAATGGAATATCACATCGAGCATCAACAAGAAGTTCTCCAACTCTTAAAGGATAACCTGAATTTGGCACAAAATCGAATGAAACAACAGGCAGATCAACATCGCAGCGAGAGAAGTTTTGATGTAGGAGACTGAGTATTTTTACGGCTACAACCATACAAACAAATGTCCCTCAAGCAAGCTAAGAAGGATAATAAATTATCACCAAAGTACTATGGTCCTTACAAGGTGTTGCAAAATATTGGTACTATGGCATATAAATTGGAGCTTCCTACTTCTTCATGAGTGCATCCAATTTTCCATGTTTCATGCTTAAAGAAGGTTATAGGTGAAAATATTCCAGTTCAAACAATATTGCCAGAACTTGATGAGGAAGGAAAAATCATATTGGAACCTGAAGCGGTCACGGAAACAAGAACTCGACAACTACGGAATCGATCAATTTCAGAGTATCTCATCATGTGGAAGAACTTACCCACTGAAGATTCTACATGGGAGGATGAGAATTTTATACAGAAGCACCCAGAGCTACTCAAGCATTGAGGACAACACTTTTTTGAAGGAGAGGGCATGTTAGGTCCCTATATTACTAGTATAGTCCCTTATTGTTGTTAGTGTAACCCCCTTATTGTTATTATTGTACCCTTGTAACCCCCATTTTGTTATTATTGTGCCCTTAAATTATTATTGTTAGGTCGGCTAGGATTACATTGTGGCCCACTAGGATTACATTATGGGCCCATGGACTCCTATATATAGAAAGGAGGTTTTGTGAATTGTATCATCCAAGAATTTTTCATTTATGTAATGTATTGGAGGTTGCCCCCTCGAAGTGGCTCATTTCTAAGGCATTGATATCTCTTTTCTTCTCTTTTTGGAGCTGGTTACACAACAGATATAGGCCATATTAATTCCCCCCTTTAAATAAACTACATTCCACATGAATACCATGGGCTATATTTATAGTTTATTATTAGTTTAACTTGTTATTTTATTTTGACCTAATTAAAATGTTCATTACATTATGTCAATACTTTTATTTAATTTATTTTTATTTTTAATTTTGTGTAATTTGACATAGTCAGAATGTTAAACATGATATTACAACATTTCTATCATACTTTGTTGGAGAGCATAGTGACACAAAAATGTATTATTTAAATATTTAAACCATCTGAATATCTGTCCAATGGTTCTATATGATTTAGCTAAATTATAGCTTTTAATGTAGTTGTTTTCATAAGGCTTAATAATAATGAAAATTAGTAAAATACTTCAGTTTCTTATCTAATAATTTAGTTCCATCTTTAACTCGATCTATCAATAGATCAAGTTTAAAATGGATCTAGACTGTTTTAGTTGTGTGCACATGAAAAATTCCATTTGCAATACATGATTAATTTTATCAATAATATGTAAATACATATAATAGAAATAGGATAATTTTATATAAAGTGAAATATGTCTGATATTTATCTGGTCATTTTAATTTTAAAATTTTCTTAGTTACCTCAGTTTTTTGAGATGATGAATATTGTTAATAAATTTAATGACGAAATAATTTTTTTGAATGCAAAGTGACAATGTAATAGTGTTGAATGATTGAAAATGAAAATAATAAGAATGTAGTCAATTACAAATAGTCTTCATTGTGATCAATCTCAAATTATTTTCTTTTTCTATTCTTATTGTCACCCTTGTTAGTTTTGTCATCTTTTCATATCGATTATATGAAAAGGACAATTGAAATATAAACCATTTAAATATTTAGCTTTAACTATTGTACTAAATATCATACATTGTCTCTCTTGATCTTCAATATTAATAGGTCGATTTACTATAACACAAATCTTAATGTACATTGTTAATAATTTAAGAAGCATAACAAAATCACTTTACTAACTAATCCAATCACTTTAAAATTAATGTACAATCAATGTACAACAAATAAAAAAATCAACGTCACACTAAAATCAATGCACCTAATGCTTCCTCTTCCTTCCTCTGTCTCCATTTATTTCCCACATATATTTCTCCCTCTCTCTTCACCCTCCATCTATGTTACTCTCTCTCTCTCTCTCTCTCTCTCTCTCTCTGTATCATTCACATCAAAATCACTAATATAGTGCAAGAAAAATAGGATTAGAAATGACCATCCACACTGAAATCAATGCATCAAGTGCAAGAAATCATCTTCCCTCTCTCCCCCCTCCAACTACATCTCTCTTTCCCTCCATCTCTCCTCCTCTACGCTAAAATCAACATCTACACTGAAATTAATGCATCTAGTGCAAGCAATCAAATAGGATTATAAATCACCATCTACTTCCCTATCTCCCCCCTTGAACTACATATCTCTTTCCCTCCATCTCTCCACTCTCTCACATCCTCCCTCTTCCTTCCTCTCTCTCGATTTCTTTCCCACATATATATCTCCCTTTCTCTTCAACCTCCAACTATGTTAATATATCCCTCCCTCTCTCCTTCTTTCCATATCTCCTTCTTTATCTCTTTATCTCACCCCAAAACATATACACACTCTCTCCATATCTCCCTTGTCACTTCATGTCTCTCTCCACTTCTCACTCTCTATGTAATCCATCTTCCCTCCCTCTCTCCCCCTCCAACTCCATCTCTCCATCCTTCCATCTCCCTCCCTCTCTCCTCCTCTCTCTCGTCCTTCCTCTCTATCCCCCCCATCTCTCTTTCTCTCTCTCTCTCTTTTTCTTTTCCCTCCAATTTTATCTCTTCCCCCATAACTCTCACCCTCTCTCTCATGTCCTCTCTCTTGTCCTTCCTCTCCTACCTTCCTCTATCTTTTCCTCTCTCTCTCTCTCTCTCTCTCTCTCTCTCTCTCTCTACCTTCCAATCCTCTTTCCTCCCCCAACACACACACACACACACACTCTCTCTCTCAACATATACACTAAAATCAATGCATATATTGCAAGAAAAATAGGATTATAAATCACCATCCACACTCAAATCAATGCATCGAGTGCAAGAAATATCTTCCCTCTCCTCCCCCTCCAAATCCATCTTTCTTTCAGTCCCTCTCTCCACTCTCTCACATCCTCTCTCTCTTAATTCCCCTTTATCCCTTTCTCTCCCACATCTATATCTCTCTATATCTCCCTCTCTCTCCCTCTCTTCACCCTCCAACTATGTTACTATATCCCTCCCTCTCTCATTCTCCCCCCATTCCCTCCATCTCTCCTTATTTTTCTCTTTATCTCACCCCCAAACATACACATACTCCTCTATTTCTCCCTTGTCACTCCCTCTCTCTATGTCCACTTCTTGCTCCCTATGTAAATACATTACTCTGGACCCAGAGTTTGATATTATCTGTATTTACACTAAAATCAATGAATCTAGTGCTAGTAAGAAAATAAGATTATAAACCAACATCTACTCTAATATCAATGAATCTAATGTAGGAAATCAAATAGGATTAGAAATAATCCTATTAATGTACATTGTTAATAATTTTGTGTGCTTACACTAAAATCAATGCACCTAATGCAAACAATCAAATGAGATTACAAAACAACATCTACACAGAAATAATTGCATCTAATGCGGGTAATCAAATAAGATTAGAAATCAACATCTATATTGAAATCAATGGATCTAGCGCAAGTAATAAAATAATATTAGAAACCAACATCTACACTGATATAAATGCATCTAGTGCAAGCAATCAAATAGGATTATAAATCACCATCTACTTCCCGATATTCCCCCTCGAACGACATCTCTCTTTCACTCCATCTCTCCACTCTCTCACATCCTCCCTCTTCCTTCCTCTCTCTCCATTTATTTCCGACATATATATCTCCATCTCTCTTCACCATCCAACTATGTTACTCTCTCTCTCTCTCTCAACATCTACACTAAAATCAGTGCATATAGTGCAAGAAAAATAGGATTATAAATAACCATCCACACTAAAATAAATGCATCGAGTGAAAGAAATCATCTTCCCTATCTCCCCCCTCCAACTACATCTCTCTTTCCCTCCATATCTCATCCTATACACTGAAATCAATGCATTTAGTGCAAGCAATCAAATAGGATTTTAAATCACCATCTACTTCCCTATCTCCCCCCCCAAAATACATTTCTCTTTCCCTCCATCTCTCCACTCTCTCACATCCTCTCTCTTCCTTCTTCTCTCTCCATTTCTTTCCAAAATATATATCTCCCTCTCTCTTCACACTCCAACTATGTTACTATATCCCTCCCTCTCTCCTTCTCTCCATATCTCCTTATTTATCTCTTTATCTCACCCCAAAACATATACACACTATCTCCATATCTCGCTTGTCACTTCATCTCTCTGTCCACTTCTCACTCTCTATGTAAGCCTTCTTCCCTCCCCCTCTCCGCCTCCAAATCCATCTCTCCATCCTTCCATCACTCCTTCTATCTCCCTCCCTCTCTCTCTCCCCCCCCTCTCTCTCTCTCTCTTACTTTGCCCTCCAATTTTCTCTTCCCCCATAACTCTCTTCCTCTCTCTCATGTCCTCTCTCTTGTCCTTCCTCTCCTACCTTCCTCTATCTTTTCCTCTCTCTCTCTATTTGCAATCCAATTATCTCTCTCTCTCTCTTTTCCTTCCAATCCTCTTCCCTCCCCCAACATACACACACACACACTCTCTCTCTCTCTCTCAACATATACACTAAAATCAATGCATATAGTGCAAGAAAAATAGGATTAGAAATCACCATCCACACTGAAATCAATGCATCGAGTGCAAAAAATCATCTTCCCTCTCTCCCCCCTCCAACTACATCTCTCTTTCCCTCCCTCTCTCCACCCTCTCACATCCTCTCTCTCTTCCTTCCCATCTATCCCTTTCTCTCCCACATCTATCTCTCTCTATACACCCCTCTCTCTCCCTCTCTTCACCCTCCACTATGTTACTATATCCCTCCCTATCTCATTCTCCCCCCATTCCCTCCATCTCTCCTTATTTTTCTCTTTATCTCACCCCCAATCATAAAAATACTCCTCTATTTCTCCCTTGTCACTCCCTCTCTCTCTCCACTTCTTGCTCCCTATGTAAATACATTACTCTGGATCCAAATTTTGATATTATCTGTATTTACGCTGAAATCAATGCATCTAGTGCAAGTCAGAAAATAAGATTAGAAACCAACATCTACATTGATATCAATGCATCTAGTGCAAGAAATCAAATGGGATTAGAAATCACCATATTAAAAATTTATATTACTATTGATCTATCAAACTTTACATTAGAAATCACCATCCACATTGAAATCGATGCATCAATTGTAAGAAATCGTCTTCCCTCTCTACCCACTCCAACTCCATCTCTCTTTCCCTCCCTCTCCACTCTCTCACATCCTCTCTCTCTTCCTTCCCCTCTATCCCTTTCGCTTCCACATCTATCTCTTTCTCTATCTCCTTCTCTCTCCCTCTCTTCACCCTCCAACTATGTTACTATATCCCTACCTCTCCCCTTCTCCCCCCATTCCCTCCATTTCTCCTTATTTTTCTTTTTATCTCACCCCCAAACATACACATACTCTCTCTATTTCCCCATTGTCAGTCCCTCTCTCTCTCCACTTCTCGCTCTCTATATGTATTTCTTCTTCCCTCCCTCTCTCACCCTCCAACTCCATCTCTATATCCCTCCCTCTCTCCTCCTATCTCCCTCCCTCTCTCCTCCTCTCTCTCCTCCTCTCTCTCTTCCTTCCTCTCCTACTTCCCTCTCTCTTCCCCCATCTCTCTTCTCTCTCCCTCTCTCTCTTTTCCCTCCAATATAAAATGGAAGAGAAATAGAAAAATATGATATTTGGTCCACTATGTTAAATTTATATATGAAGGGAGAGAAGCTATTTTTAATTAGATTAAAACCACTTTTTGAGTGTTCCTAAATATAAATAGAATTATGGAGTAAATATAAAAAGACGTTTTATTTATTTACCATACCTATGGTTTATTTATATTCTATTTATTTACCATACGTATTTTATAAATATGGTATCTGACCCATGGTATTCAGCCAATGGTGTTAAAGTGGTACATTTCTATACATTGAGACATATCAAAAGTTTACATTAATTAAATTTAATAATATTAATATTATAATATAATAATGTGAATATTAGAATTAATAATAATAATAATATTAATATTAGGGTTAATAATGTTTTTTTGGCATGTATTAATAATAATTTGGGCCATGGTATTTAGCTCCGGATTCACCTAAATAAAACCACTTTTTGAGGTTCATAAATATAAATAGGATTATGGAGTAAATATAAAAAGCCTTTTTATTTATTTACCATATATATGGTTTATTTATATTTTATTTATTTACCGTACCTCTTTTATAAATATGGTATTTGGCCCATGGTATTCAACCCATGGTATTAAAGTGGTAAATATATCAGAAGTTTACATTACTCACATGACATCTACACATCTATATACACTCCGACATATCAAAAGTTTATATTACACATATTACATCTACACATCTCTATATATTGGGCCCAACATATCAAAAGTTTACATTACACACATTACATCTACACATCTTTATATATTGGTCCCAGCATATCAAAAGTTTACATTAAATATGTTACATCTACACATCCCTATATACTGGGTTGTAGAGCGCCTCTCCGCGCAACAATAAATAGGATTATGGAGTAAATATAAAAGACGTTTTATTTATTTACCATACCTATCATTTATTTATATTCTATTTATTTACCATACCTCTTTAATAAATATGGTATTTGGCCCATGGAATTTAGCCCATGGTATTAAAGTGGTACATTTCTATATACTCGGACATATCAAAAGTTTACATTAATTAAATTTAATAATATTAGTATTATAATATAATAATGTGAATATTGGAATTAATAATAATATTAATATTAATATTAGGGTTAATAAATTTTTTTTGGCTTGTTTTTAGCTCGGGATTCACCTAAATAAAACCACTTTTTGATGTTCATAAATATAAATAGGATTATGGAGTAAATATAAAAAGTCTTTTTATTTATTTACCATATATATGGTTTATTTATATTTTATTTATTTACCGTACCTCTTTTATAAATATAGTGTGGTCATATTATTCAACCCATGGTATTAAAGTAAGTAAATATATCAAGAAGTTTACATTACTCATGACATCACATCTATATGGGCTCCAGCATGTCAAAAGTTTATATTACACATATTACATCTACACATAAGCTATATGTAACACCCAACTTGTATCAAGGATTTACATTACATTACATCTACACATCTTTATATATTGTAGTATATATCAAGTTTGTCCCACACATTCACATCCACATCCCTATATCTTCCAATTTGTGGCCTTGACACTTGACTAATAAAGTGGAAACAATTAAGACCCCAGGACTTCTTCAACCTTTATCCATTCCAAGTCAACGTTGGGAGGAGATTTCAATGGATTTTATCACAGGTTTACCTAAGTCCGAAGGAAAGAGTGTCATCATGGTGGTAGTTGATAGACTTACCAATTATGCACACTTTTGTGCATTATCTCATCCATTTAAAGCAAGTACAGTTGCTACTACATTTATGGATAGAATTCAAAAGCTACATGGAAGCCCAAGGGTTATTGTGAGTGACAGAGATCCCATTTTTACTTCCACCAAGGTTCTGCCCAGGGGTACCTGATCTTCAGTATTTCTATATGAGAAGATTTTGTGTGATCAGTAAGAAAAACAACGTATTCACCATAGCCTAGCCATTTTTAATACTGTTAGATGCTCTGAGCTCTGCTACCTAGATCTACCCTGGCAGACTCTTATGAAGCCGAATTTGTAATTGCTTGATCCGTTTTTTCCTTTCCAATTCTGCTTTATTTTTCCTGGCCGCGTCTGCACTGCTACCGCACCCTTTACTTATCATCTTTTGAATTTCTTTTGAATTTTAAAGCTTTACTTTATTAATATATATTCATGAAATTCTACAAGAAAACATTTTTTTAATCAAAATTTTTCAAATTTGAAATTCAACATACAATTATATTTCTAATGAAATTTATGTTATTCACTTAACTATGTAAAACTTGAAAATCATGACGAGAAATCCATTCTTTTTCCAGAATAAAACTTAAAGGGTGGGATATTATAAAATTTTCCTCACCATTTTGAAGAATTTTTCTTACATCTCTATTGTAGTCCCAACTTTTTCTTCTGCAATATAATATAAAATATCAAACACAATTAATAATGTGTAAAAAGAAGGTAGATTCTGGGAACAAATTTTAAAATTTTCCTTTTAGCAGTTTGAAATCAACTTTTGCAATACAATGTAAAATATCAAACACAATCAATAATGTAAAAAAGGAAATGGTTTATGTTAGTAATGTCCTAAAAAGAAAGCAATGGTTTATGTTGAAGAGATCCACTTGGAAAATAAAGAGGCCTAAATAAAAAAACTTTTTATTTTGCAATATAATGTAAAATATCAAACACAATCAATAATGTGTAAAAAGAAGGTAGATTATGGGAAAAAATCTTATCATTTCCCTTCTCACTGTTTGAAATCTACTTTTGCAATATAATGTAAAATATCAAACACAATTAATAATGTGAAAAAGGCAATGGTTTATGTCAATAATGTCCTAAAAAGAAGACAATGGTTTATGTTGAAAAGATCTACCTAAGAAATAAAGAAGTCTAAATAAAGAAACCCAAAAAAAACTAATAGCAGGAACAAATCTTACAATTCTGATTACCTTTCTTCGAAATTTTCTTCAAATATGGTTTATGTTGAAGAGATGCGATTAGAAAAAAATGAAACTTATAAAAAACTCTTCTCTTAACAGATCTTAGAATTCCCCTTTCTAAATTTTGAGCAATTCCTGCTACCGTAATCATGGATGGTCTAGGTTGAAGACATCCATCTAGGAAATAAAGAAACTCAGAAAAAGCTCATCGTTAAAACAAATCTTAGAATTAAGCTTTAGAAATTTCTAGCAATTTTCACTAGCCCTAATTATGATTGGTGTAGGTTGAACAAATCTAACTAGAAAATAAAGAAACAGAGAAAAAGATCACGGTCACAACAAATTTTAGAATTACCATATAGAAATTTAGAGCAATTCTCGCTAGCCCTAATTAGGCGATCAAATTGGCTAGCCCTAGTTACATGATAGCATGAGAGTTGCATAACAAATTTACTTCTAGACTTGTCTCAAATAAACTATATTCCACATCAATACCATGGGTCAATACCACAGTTTGTTAAAACTAAGAGTAAAATAAAATAATTTTAGCTCTATTTTATTTTAATTATTTATTTTATTTTATTTTATCTTTTATTTTTTATTTTTATATAATTTGACAAATTTACTTTTAAACTTGTCCCCTTAAATAAACCATATTCCACAGAAATACCATGGGTCAATACCATGGTTTGTTAAAAGTAGGAGTAAAATAAAATCGTTTTACCTCTATTTTATTTTAATTATTTATTTTATTTTATTTCTTATTTTATGTAATTTGACTGTGTCAAACATCTCTTCCATGGACGATCTTAGCTCAATGAACATGTCATAATTACAATTAACATTGGTTGTATGAATATTAACATTACCTACTCGTTGAATTAGAATGCTTTTATATTATGCTAATATGCAAGCTAAAATTTTAATTTAATTATCAATAATGATTAGGTCGATGGTAAAGAACCTCTACTAAATATTCTATAATATTATTTGAAGTATACAAAAATCAAAGGTTGAGATTTATCTCCAAAGTCATTAATTAAAAAATGTCATATGAACGAGTGTCATACAAGTGAGTTGTGGTTCTTTGGTCATGTAGTATTGATAAACCATGGTATGAGAAGTGTAATATTTCTTTTTCTTTTTTGGATATGGTCAAAATGGACACAACCTACTCATGATATTTCTTATGGTATTCTCCAATGGTATCTCCCCTTGTAGTTTCCTTCATTTTTCTAGGGAAATAATAAAATAAGGCTACTAGAGGCCTATAAAATGGGATATGAGCTAGCCATTTGATTATCGTGAGTTCATTAGATGATTGTTTAGGATCTAGGTATCGAAGGATCCATTGAGGATAATTTACCATGGAGGTATGGAATAACACACTTGGTTATATGGGATCTTGGTATTAATGTACAAATTCTTCTTTTATGCATAATAATGGATTGCTTGAGCGAAAGCAATCTTTGGGTGAGAGGATTTGTAATATTCATTTTTTCTTTATATGGTTAAAATGGACAGAACCTACCCATGGTATTAACTGTGTTATTTTCCCATGATATCTACTCTTGATATTTTCCTTCATTTCTCGAGGGAAATACTAAAACAAGGCTTCTAGAAAGTTCATAAATCCTATAAAAGGCAATAGGAGCTAGGAATTGGGATCATCATCAGTTTGTCAATATTATTGTGTTTTTTTTATAACTCGACTTGTCGAGTTCTAGTTGGATCTCGGTGTTATCACCAAACTGTGACTAATTGGGTTGCCCAACAATCAATTCAGTGTAACTATTTGAAACCAACTTTTAACTTGAAGTTAGCCCTTCTAGTCTCAGAGGGCTCTCTCAAAATTCCTATAGATTCTCATTATAAAATTGAAAACTTTAGAAGGCTAATTCTATATTTTCATGATATTATGCACATGAAAGAATGTGATGAATGCCACCATTGGGCATGGAGTAAACTATGGAAAATAAATTACAAAATAATTTTCTTCCTGTAAGCTGAGGAAAATTTGGCTTTAGTATGACATGAAATAAACTTTTATAGTAAAACACAACAAATGAAGGAAGTTCGAGCATGTGATCATGAAGAAAACACAACTAAAATAATGATCATGAAGATTTGAATTGAACTGCACATCCATCTCGCCATATCCAATGTTCATTGAATTTTATTCCATGACTTTTCAAGGATTCATAATTCTTTCCAAAAGAGTGTTGTACAAAATATGTATCATGTGTATGGTCATCACTGATATATTTAATAACATTTTGATTTCCATTGGTGCTTTCTATATGATCGACGCTTTGTTTAGCATGTCTATATAGAATATGGAGGAGCATGCAGACTTGGTGAGAATGATAGTATTCACTCTGAATTTCTTTTTGTGGAACAAATGTGTAATTTTCTACAAAATCAATTACTGACAAAATGGTCCCTCATGGAAAACTTTCATGGGGTTTTTTGAATTGCAAGTCCTGCCATCCAGCTCTAAATGAATTCTTGGTGTATTTATAATTTTTTTCCTCAAACTTTCTCAAAAAATCTATCACAAAAATTTCTTCTTCTTGTCATTAAATTCTTTTATCACTATTTGAACCTTTAATCGATGTATGGATATATTCATATCTCTTCCATTTCATTTTCATGTTGGACAATGATTGGTCATTTATATCAGTACAATATTTTTTTTGAAATTTAGTCAAATTTCCTCAATCATTGCATGTTTTACGACCAACACATTTATTTTTGTATAATAATTTTCCGCTTTATCTTCCACATAGAATTTGAGATATGAAATCATGGATAGTGGAAGGAGGAGGTGAATATTTCCAAAATTTTCTACCAAAATTAAGGAATGTGTCATAATATAACTGAAATTCCATATGATAACGACAATAACAAGTGTCGCGTACGGTGATAGGTTTTACATACCATGGTTTTTTTGAACAAAATCACTGATTAAGACATGAATTTCACGATTCTCTTCTTTGAACTTGTTGAACAACTCTATCTGAGTGGTGTCCAAGAATTTTTTTTCATGTTCTCCTTACTGATTTCCTGCTATTCTTCTTTGCATCACATCCCTTGCATTTGGCGAAACACGCGAATTTTTCTTCCAATTTTCATATATTGTATTATTAACATTTTCTCCAAGTCTATATTTGTATGGTTTCCTACAAATAGCTCTCCAACAAGTGAGTTCATTATCTAAATCTATTTGCAACCAAAATTTTCGATGTTTATGCAAAGTTTTTAGTGAGGTTCCTAATGCTTGTGCCATAGATTTTACCAAGCGATTCTCTTTAGTACCTGATGAAACCACTGCCATATGTATTTCTCTACGTACAACTGAAACATTTTTCTGTCTAGATCTTCTAATTGAATTTATAGCACTGTTTGTATTTGTATCACATTTTCCTTCATTTTTTTATGTTTTGTTGATTTTCTAATACCCAATAAAGTCGTAGCTTCTTTTAATTTCCTTAATGATAGGAGACCTTTCAATGTTTGGGCTTGAACTGTCACATTTTCCTTGATGAAGTACACACCAAAAATGTGTTTAACATGATATCGTATAACATGGTGAGCTCTTTTATCTCTATATGTTTCACTGTCAACATTTTCTAACATCTCATCATTGACATTGATTTCATTTGTACATATTCCAATGAACAATACATAATAATTTTACATATTCAATAAACATATTAATTAATAAATATGTATAATTTCAATAATACGTACATGTGTTCAACACACACACACACACACACACACAGAGACATATATATACCTTGTGATTCAATTTCTTCACTTGAATTTCTTTCAACATTTTCACCATCTTCAATAATTGGTTCAATATCTCTTTCACTTTCTCTTTCCAGGAATATCTCTCTCTATTTACATTGCAAAATATTTTTCAAATTATTTCATCAAATAAAAATCAAGCTTCAAATTTTACAGTAGGAAAATTTTAAATATCAAATTGATAATTTTTACATTTACATACATGCTTCAACTTCTAGTTGAGGTTGATTTTCCATTTCAATATTTGAGAGTGCTTTTTTCTTTCTTTTGTGAGATTCTCTCCCCTTTTCTCTGTGTTCATCAGGGTATTTTGTTCGATCATATTCTCTCGTGCATTTCCTTTGATTTCCCATGACAATAGATTATGAAGTTGTTACACAGCATTTTGTCACTGTCCCTGCAATCCTCAACTAACACATTGGATGGTCGTTTTTGTGACCAATAAGTGGTGTCATGCTTTGCAAATACCATCCTTCCATCCCTTTTTATGAAAGAAACATTCTTTTTGTTGAAATTTCCCTAAACAGAGTTGTGAAAATCCCTATTTTTTCTGTGGCGCGAGTATCGAGTTACATCCTCACAGCGACCAAAAAATTTAACACTAAGCCCATGCCACTTGGCACTCTGTGCCAGTTGGACACCTGCGCCAAGCTGTTTATGGAATTTTTAAAAAAAATATAGGAGGTTCCATTCCAACCACCTCGGGGATGAGTCATTGGGAGTGGTTGAACTGAAACAACCACATAATCCTTCCTTGTTAGTAGTTTCCACCTCCCTTGGAACTCTCCTAAAGGATAGACTCGCTCCCACCTTTTTAAGGATCCTAACCTCCTCCCTTTCCTCTATATAAGAAACAATATTTTTTATTAGAAGCTAGTTGAACGGTTGAATAGCTCAACTAGGAGAATTATACTATAGCTAAGTTGCTAGAGAAGATAGAGTCACCAATATTGTGTTGAGAGAGCTCGAGTCGATGACTTCTAAGAGAGCTTGAGTCTGAATTCCCTGTCCAACATTTGAGACATGCTTCATCTGAACCCCGCTGGAGGAGACTGCGATGTCAAAGCATCAGTTGTACTCTTCCTTCTACTCATTAATATACATGACTATTGTTTGGTTCCACTATTGTGTTATGATGTTTATTTGATGCGATATGTTTAGCCTTCTTTGACTGGTTAATAGTTGTGAATAAAACTATTTTGTCATATTTTGTTCTTGTTCTTTGTTTATGTTCAGGTATCTGAGCTTGAAAGCGAACAAATCGTGATTTTCCAAGGCAGGAGTGAGAGGCCGCTACTCGTTATGCAACATCGACAGCGTTGGATTCACGGTAGATCAATCTACCATGTATTTTGTTCATTCATTAACTAGGAAGAAACACTTTAGCATGTCCTTTTGTTACTAGACCCACCCTAGGGCTAGAGGGATCATCTCTGTTCACAGAGAGGATTTATCTTCATAACAAATTATCGACTCCACTGGGGATCGGTGCGAGTTTTTCGTGTCATCGTGTTGGGACAATTTCAATTATTGGTTTAGTTATCTATTTTTTTCTGGTTTGTTTGTTCAGTTTCCATCCTTTATTCAGCTCCGGAGTGTCAAGGTTGACCTCTGCTCATTAGGATAGGGTTTTTTATCTTTTTCCCATAGGTATCTAGCTTGGAGCATTTTTTTTCTTGAAAATTGTGCCAATTGGTGCAAGTTTCTCTTTTAGCACTCGAACCATCCTCTGTATGGTGCAGATTACAACCTTACAATCACGCCAACCCCTGTAGGTTTTGGTTTGACCTCCCTAATGCGTCTTTTGGTAATTGTTTCTTGCTTCTAGGTTATATTGGAGTCTGTTTAAGCCTTTGTAGATTGTGTTGACTACTGTAGACTTGTTTCCCTTAGTTGTTTGTCCATTTTCCTATCGGTGTCATTCAAGACCTTAGGGTCTCTAGGTGTTCCTGCATACCGAGCCCTCTATTTGAGAAAAAGTCTCTTTGATTGTTATTAGTCTAGTTTTGGGTTTTTAGACTGAGTTTTCTTGATCCTTTTGTTTGCTCATTGAATGGTATTTTCGTTTTTTGGTTAGTCCTTCTTCTTCAATAATTTGAGCATCAATTACTTTGGTTGTTTGGGTCGCTTCTAGAACACTCTTTTTCGTTTGAAAGTTTGCTCCATTAACTTGCATGTTTTGTGTCTGTTTCACTTTGGTTGATTCATTCACTTTGAAAACCTTACATTCAAAAAACTGAAACTAGTGTTTATTTTGTTTTCCATTGAATTAGTACAATGTGTGTGTTACACAGCAATTTGTCACTGTCCCTGCAATTCCCCGCACAATTGGAGGGTTCATTCCGTGAGTTGTGAGCAGTGACATAACTTGAAAACAATTTCATGGAATTCCCCTAAACATGTACTTTCATTGCCCTGAAGACAACTACTTGTGAAAAACCCTAAAAACACCCCTTTTTCAATTGGTGTGGGTAGCCAGTTCAGTACCCGTGCCAATGGGGGAAATCCTTCAAAGAGGGCGCACCAATTGGCACTCTGTCTTAGAGTCGCACTCGCGCCAACCATTTTAAGGAGTGTTTTTTAAAAATAAATGGGCGAAGTTTCGTCCTAACCAATTCATAAGCTGGCATCTAATTTGAGTTGGGAGGTTTGGCTCTGGATCTCCATGTAGAGGAAGTGGTTTGCCACCTCTCATGGAAGCTTCCTTGAGGATAGGGCCAATCCCATGATTATACGGATCCCAAATCCCCTTCCTCCATCTATAAAAGCTTGCTCATCTCCTTTGAAAGCTAGTCTCCAAGTTCCCAAGAGCCATCAGAGCCTTATGCTGCAAGAGCCTTGATTCATTCCCCTAAGACCAAATCCAAGCAAGGAGATTATTGTCAAGACATCCGGAGAGAGAGGCTTTTCCTATCCCCAACAGGCTTTTTCGAGACGTGTTCTGCTGGAGACCCTCCGAAGGAGAATTCAGCATCAAAGCTATGGTTGTATTCTTCTTTGATTGATTAATGATAAGCAACTATTGGTTATGGTTCCACTCTTGTTGATGATTATGATGATGAGTTATGTCTTCTATGACTAACATGTAGTTGCATGTACTGGATTTTACGCTTGTGTTTGTTTTGTTTCTTGCGTATGCAGGTGTTCGATCATGGAGATCGTGAGGATTGTGATATGCCGGAGCTACATAACGGATGTGCTACTTTCTCTACAAGTGACAACGTTGGATTCCAGGTAAGCCTTCATCGCTAGTTGGTTTATTTGCAATTAGGAACCTACACTATAGCGTGTGACGATTGTTGCTAGACCCTGTCTGGGCTAGTAGGTATTGCCTCTATTCACAGAGGGGATTTACCTCCACAACAAATTGGCAACTCCACTGGGGATCGCTTATTGTTGTTCTGCTTTATAAGCTACAGACGGAGCCTAAAGTTAGCTAGATATCCTTCGAAATGCTATTGCTCTGCATTAGCGAATTAGATCAAAGCTGCTTCAGTCAATCTCCGGTTTAGTTTATGAACTGAACACTTAGAGCATTGTCTTGTCATTTCAGTTGTTTCTCGATTCTGCTTGCTTGATCGGCTCTTTTGGCTGGCCCTTTTGTGATTTTTACTTTTGGTCAGCTTGATTATCACTGATCTACTTGTTGTATTGTCTATTTTTATTTTTCCATAGCAAACTCGACTAACATGCTTTATAGCTTGACAGTCGCATCCATTGGCACAGGTTGCTTGTGTATTACTCGCACCAATTCCTTTCTGGTGCTAGTTTCAGCCTCACAGTCGCGCCAATCCTATGAGGTACTAGGGTTTGCTCTATTTTGACCTTCCTGAGCTTGATCACTGTGTTTTGTTTTGTTTTTTCAATTGCTTGAGTGTTCTAGAGCCTTGTTTGACTGGTTTTGACCTTCGTCCTTTGGTTCTTTTCCCGTTTCCATCGATTTCACATTCTAGCCCTAGGGCATCTAGGTGCTCTTGTGTGTCGAGCCTCCCTCGGGAGTATTTGGTTTCTATCTGTTCAGTCAACCTTTTGATTGCTCCTCTACATTCTTTTGGTGGTTGTTTATCATTCTATTGCATTATTTGAGTGTTTTTTCTCTGCTTCATTCAAATTTTACTTTATCTTGTTTTGGGCCTAGATTACATGGTCCATTTGAGTCTTTGGGATTCTCTTGACTTTGAGGGAATATTTTTTCAATTTGGAGATATGATTGTGTGTTTGCGTTGAGTGAAATTCATGTGTTTTTCTCTTTCCTCATCACTTCTCAAATTGCTCTTTTCATTAGTTTTCATTTTGTTTAGTGCACTTTGCTATTAAACATTGAAAATATAAAAAATCTCTTTTTCTTTTGATTAGTTAGTGCAAATTAAAATCTTTTTGATGTTATTAGTGATTAGTGACTTTGATATAAAAATTTTTGGTTTACATTAGCTGCATTAGAGACTTTCTTCGTTGTTTTCTGATCATTTTGTTTGTGTGAAAAGCTCTCAACTCTCTCATAATTAGCTTTCATTGAATGAAATGATATACTGCGACATATAGTGTGCATTTAGGAGATTTTGAGACATCACACTCGCTAGGGCCTGAAAACTGAAACGTAATTGAAGATAAACATTAAAATTTATTCAATTTACACTAAGGCGGCATTGAACATTAACGCAACATTTAGAGGTCTAGGCTAGAGATGTGTTCTGGCGTCTTTAAACCTAGTAGCTATCGTTCGCCTCTTGGCTTTAGAAAGCACTAGTACGGACTTGTGCTCCCCGTACCGTCGCATATATAAAGGGACACCCCACTAGGTTTCTATCCTTTATCCATAGGAAGCCGAGTCAGCCACCCTATACCCATGATACACCAGACACAACATTCAGGGAGATTGCCTGCACGTACATTAATTCCTTGGTTCATTTCTCTTTCATTTTGAAACCAAGGTGTATATTGCAGTTCACGGTTATTTGGTACACCCTTTACCTAGTATTCCTAAATAGTCATTTGATATTTTCTAACTCTTTAAATTTGAAAGGATCGCCAAGCGCTTGTCCTTTCACACTTGCTTCAGAACTGAAAGAGATAGAGTCACCTTTCATCCGTTTCTCGACTCTTAAAACATGAAACGATGAAGTTTCTAAGTTTCAATGTGGTAAAATAAATCACCCGCGATCACATGCCCTGTTAGATTTTTCTTGTTGGCCGTTTGATTGTGTGTCTTGACTCTTTTTCAGCCCGTGTGTGTTGTGCTCGATCTTTTGTCATTTTTGTCATAGTGGCGGAACCTTTCGTTTCGTCTACTGGTAGTCCATATATAGACGATTCATCAGAGGCTTCTCAGTCCTCTATTGAACCCCAGCAGCCCAACGTTTCCGAGTTTCCCGACAGGGGACCAGTTCTATCTGAGTAGCCCTTTGGAGGACCAGTTGAGTTCAATTAGCCCTTTTCCGACCCTTGGTTTGGATTGGGAGTAGGGGAGGCTTTCCCTCCTCTTACATCGGGTCTGCCTTTTATAGCTGTTGTTATTTCTCCTAGTCCTCGTCTTCTGTTATGAGATCTAGCGGCATGTTCGAGTATGAGTGATTCTCCTAGTGAGGAAATCCCCACGTTTGGTGAAGATTACCAGTTATTCCCTCGATATTTATTTCCAGAAGAAAACCCTGAACCATCTGTTATGTCATCACCCAGCCCCTCATTACCAGCCGGGTATAGATCCTTGGGTCAGATTATTGCCGCCGTTGCCTCTATGGGGGTGTCAGCTCTTTCTACGAGGCCAGTTGTTCCTTCATTGGGGATGTCTCCAAGGACACCCATTATGTCATCCCCTCAGGTTACTTCTGTACCCTCCATGCCAACTGTTTGTGTGGCAGCATCCGCACCTGCTGTTACTACCCAGTCCGTAAGGACTACATCGCTTCCCAAAGACATCTATATAGCATCTACTATGCCGAAGAACATCTCTCCAGAGGAGTATCGATTGTCCCTTCAACAATCGAACCCCGAGGTCGGACAATCCTCTCAAGATCCCAACCGCTCGTATTTTTCGCATTATGCATAGGATGGTACACCCGTGTATGTTTTTCCACATCAGTACGATTAGCATGGGAACCCTTTACATTTACCTGCTCCTGAGGCTCAACTTCATGCTTAGGTTTTACCGTATAACCAGGATGGACAGCCCTACAACCCGCAAGGACAACCTTTTCAAGGCTAACCTTCGGGCCAGCCTGGCTATCCTTATGACCCGCAGGGACAGCCCATACAGGGCTACTCTATGGGCCAACAAGGGCCATTATATGGTCCACAAGGACAATATTACAACCCTTCCAGTCAACTCATGCAGCCTCTCCCTGAATTCCCACTTGGGCAACCTCATGGACTCACAGGACAACTAGGGTACCAACCGGGACCGGTATATGGTCCTGAGGGGCAAGTCCAACCTTCTCAACCTTTGCAACCACGGTATCCTCTTGGTACCAACGTTACACATCAATCAGGACCATCTTATGGTCCTATTTTGGGTCAAACTGGTTATTAGAAACCACCTGGATCCATTCCGCTACTAGGCCAACCAGCCAATCCGGCACAACCTGGTGTCCCTCCACCAGTCCAACCGGCCCATCTGGCACAACCTCGTGCTCCTCAACAGCCAGGACAACCTGTACAACTGGCACAACATGTTTATCTAAGTCAACTTGTTCAACCTGGGTAGCCTGCTCAGCCAGGTCAGCTTGTTCAGCCAGGCCAGCCTGCACATCCTGTCAACCCTGCCCAAGAGCCGACTTATTCAATGTCGCAGCCAAATCAACCACTGCACCTTAATTTTCAGGCTTAGCAGGGTCCCACCTATCAGTAGCCCACTCAACCTCAAGGCGGTTACTATTCTCATGGTCAATACCGACCGAATTATAGCCAACCCCAAGGTTCTAACTATTACTCTCAACAATCCGGCTACACCTATGCTCAGCAGCCAAATCCACATGCTCACACAGGGCCAACATATAATCAAGGTCCATACTCTAGTTATCAAGCCCCGTACACTGGTTACCAACAACCGAATCAGACTGGTTATACGACCTATACCCCCTAAAATCAGAATCCTATGGGATAGAACCCCTGGGGCCAAGGATATTCTCAACCAGCGTAGAGTACATGTACTGGTTCTTATCAAGGGCCAGGCATGCCGTCCAATCTGCCATTTCTGTTCCTGGCTACCTCGAATTACTGGATGTTTCGAAATTAGCTAATGATCCAATTCTGCACAATCCTTATTGGCCTCCGGTTCCTACCAAGGTACCTGGTGATTGTCCCAAGTTTGAGGGTAAAGCTTGGGAGGACCCCCAAGCTCATGTGATGACTTACCATCTTTGGTGTTCGTCCAAATCTTGGGTGGATGATTCAATTCTTCTATGCCTCTTCCAGTGCACTTTGACTGGCGCTGCCGCTAAGTGGTATATTTAATTATCCCGTGGCATATTTCAAGATTTCAATACATTAGCCATGGCTTTTCTGACTCACTTTCAGTTACCGGTTCGCTAGGAAGTCAGGACGCACCTCCTAAATTATTTGAAGTAGGACAAATCCACCCACATTTTTTATCACATTCATGAGTGGCGACATCGTCGTAGACTTATCAAGTTCCATATACTTGATCAGATACTAACCCATTGGTTCACCACCTCCTTCGTTAACAAAATCGCCCAAGATATTTCTATGGGAGCGTGTGTAACTGAAGAACAAGCCATAGCACGTGCCCAATATCTAGATCTGGTATATTCTCAATCCGGCACGCTTTATTATATTTTGACTGATGATCCACGGTCTGGAACCTCTAAAGCTCCACCTACCCCGGCGATAGATGGTGTTATTGGTTCCGTGTCTCAGAATTCGAAGAAATATTCGAATGGGAACCAGAAGTCCAACTCATCCAATAATTCTGCTCCTCCCGCCCCTCCTGATTCTGGCAAAATTGCGGAGGTTAACGTCATTCAGGCTAATCTTACGGAAAAAGCCTCCAAAAGGAAAAAGAAGGGCAAAGGAAAATCTAAATCCGATGCCCCAAAGCCGGAGTCCAAACATTGTACCGAGGAAGGTTCCCAATGTAAAACGAAGTATCTGTGCCTTATCTGTGAAGGAGATCATTACACCAAGGATTTTCCACGACAATCTGAGGTTAGTCAACTTCTAAAGGCTCCAAAGGGACTCCGGCAGTTCTTAAAGAACCGTTCCCGTCTCAGCAAACCTATATGGTTGAACAGTCTTCACCATCTGCATCATTTGGGTCCCAGGTATTTATGATGAATGGCGCTGCACCTATCTCTATTGCTACGCATTCGAAGGATTACAACGAATTGCGTCAGGCAACTGGGAAGACAGTTGTGGACGGTCCACCTCCCCCACCTGTCTCTAGTCCGTTGGAGATTGAGAAGCCTACTGTTGAACCTATTGTGAGGCCACCTTCTAAAGGTGTTCTACGAAGATCTTCCTACAACCCAAATGCCCGTGCCGCTCAACACTACAGTATTGTTGAGGATTTAGCACAGGCACCTTCTGCCATGTCTGCATTGGAAGTTTTTCAAAGTTTCCCGTCACAACGAAAGGCCTTGTTGTCTGCAATCGGTGGGATCGATCCCACTGATTCTAATCTTCTCACCTTCGACTTAGAGAAATTTACCCCCCGACTTCCACATCAGATCGCTCTTGTTATTCAAGTCCGGATCAACGGTCTTAACATCTATAGGGCCATTGTGGATAAAGGTGCTTCTACCTGTGTCATGTCGTCCGCTTGCTGGAAGGCCATTGGCTCTCTGGCCCTTTCATCATCTCCTAATGCCCTAGAGGCATTCGATGGTCCAGAATCAAAACCCTTGGGTTTTCTCGAGAGTTTAGCGATTACCTTATAGGGGAAGATAGTCAACATAGAAGTAGAAGTAGTTGATGCCAAGCTTAACTACAATATACTTCTCGGCCGTAGTTGGACTCACACCATGTTATGCATTCCGTCCATCCTCTTTCGACTTCTTAAGTTCCCTCACGAGGGAAAAATCATTACGGTGGATCAGTTGTCTTTCTTCACCTCCACCTCTGAGAACAACGTTCCTTATGTGGATCAGATTCCAAATCCCCCTGACAGTGTAGGACCCAGTCTCTTCAAGGACCCCGTCCTCATGGGTACTTTTCCCGCACCACCACCGCACACCGCTCAAGTTAACATGATCTCTAGGTCTGACGACCCATGGCTCATCCCTTTGCCTAAGCAGGTGACTAAGTTTGGAGAATCGATGCCCTTAACTCCGGTAGAGATTAACTAATGTGAAGTCATCGCCGCATATGATCCTCCCCCTCCTCAGCATGCTCCTTTAGGCATGGCTTTATATTTCTACTCTCAATCTCCCTGGCTCGACAAGGCCGACTGGCCTGACCCTCTTAAACAGATTTTTCCTTCTGACGAAGCCATCGTTGAAACCATGTCTCTTGGGGAGTTTCCTTGGAGTGATACGCATCATCATTCCTCCTTTATGCCTATTCTGGGGGAAATGTCAGATTGTCTAGAGCGTGATGTAACTGATCATCTCTCTCTTGAGCCTCCTCCGTTGAGCTCATCAGAGCATAGTTCTTACTCTTATGCCAAGCTCCTAAAACAATGAAACAAGTGGCTACGAGGACATTTCTTTTAAGTGTGTCAACCTCGTTAAAATAATGAAACACGTTCCCGTTCAATTCGAGTCTTTGATAAGTTCTCGTAAAATCCCAGTCAATTCTTTTTCTTGATCTCGTAACTTGAACCTTCACTCCATCTGCCTTTCATATGGATTGAAGCTTGGGGGGCATGTACCTCAAATTGAGTCACCATGCTGGGGGCATGCTTACTTTTTTCAAGCATAGTTTGTTTCCGTTTCAAGCTTGTGTAAAAATGAAACTGGATTCAAGCATAGTTTATCTTAGTTTCAAACTTGTGTAAAAATGAAACCAACTTCAAGCATAGTTTCTCGATTTCAAGCTTGTGTAAAAATGAAACCATTTCCACTTTACCTCTTGTGATCACCATTTTATCAGCCTGTTTTTTCCAGATGAGCCTTGGTTTTCTCCTTCCATCGTCACTATCTTCTTGGCCGATCATATGCCTTCACTTTGTTGTTTCACCCAATCCTGAGGAACCGCTGCGATGAGTGGTCTTGTTAGCCAACCTCTTAACCTTTACTTGTTCTGAGCAGTTCCACTATTACCGGAACCAGTAGCTACCTTTTATACCACTCGTTCCTCCAGGAGGAGTCATCTTTCAGCTCTTTTCTGACTCTCTAAACATGAAAAGATTTCCGAGTCCCTTGTCATTTTGACCTCATTAAAGTGGACGTGAAACGACATCTACCCAGTATACGTTTACCCCTTTTTTTGGGCTGGTATAGATTATTTATGAAAAATGAATACCCTAGCCTGTTGCGACTAGGAGGTTTTCTCATACATAGTTTTCTACCTTTTCAGGTCTAAGGAACTATTTACGAAAAGGGACTATTGGAGTTTACTTTTCCGCTGTCTTTTCAAACTCTCTAAACATGAAAAGACATTGATTTCTTCCTTTGTCAGACTCGTTAAACCTAAATGACATCGGAAATTGTCAATCATGACGTTATTCGAGTTTCTCCTTCCTAGGGCTCGTTAAATGTACTAGGATGGGTTTGTTCGAAGGATGGACTTATATGAAAAGCATATGGTATCCTCTTCAAGCTCGTGTAAAAATAAAGAGGTACTCGCCAGGATGGTGGGGAAAAATGGAACCAAAATCATTGTCATGTCGGCAGTATGTCGCTCTTGAACATGGCACTTCTTTGTATTTGTGTTGGGTTGGGGACATCTCATCTCGGTTGTTCACTTGCCTCCGTGGGTTTGGGTGATCCTTTTTTACCTCTCATATCCTCTTTGCCTCGTCACCATGACCTCTGATCCATTGATGTCAAATACTGCCAAACTCACTGTCGTGCCGCCATGTGTTCAAGAGAAGTTTACCTCTGTAAGTATCAACCTTCCTCTGATTCTCATCTAATCCTGATTCACAAAGACATTATGTTCCTCTATCTCACATCGATGATGTGGGAAACACTATGGCCAACCTTCGATCAAGGTCATTTCCTGTCGACTTCAGCTCATTATCCAGGAAGCTGATCTAAAGACTCCCTTCTGGTACCTTGGAGCCTGCATGCCTCAATGGCAGGTTCTTTGCATTCGACATGAGGTTTTCATCATTGGCCTCTGATCGAGTGATTTTGTGGCTGTTCGACGTCAGATCATTGTTCACATGCCGTAGATTGTACCTATAGTACCTTGAGGACCATTGGCATTAATGGTGGTACCTCTCGCGTCTGTTAACAGCTTTCATCATTGGCTGGTAATCAGACGATGTTCTTGCATGTTCGACTTTAGCTCACATATTCGCATGCTTGAACTTGTACTTTTTTCAGGTCGAGATGAAGCATAAGACCCTGGATTCTGCCTGTTATAATCCAGGCTACGATTTTGTGGATTATTATGATTAGTTACATGACTCACTAATTGGATGGATGCGACCATACCTGATTCTATTTACCTATCCTCATTGGATGGCTGCATCCATGCCTTGGATCTAGATTATTACATACTCTGTTATGGATGGCTACGCCCATACCACATATATATCATGTATTTGAGACATCAGTTGTACTTCTCTACGCAGGTTTTTCGACGGTAGTATTTTCAGTTGGACACATTCTCGTAAAGCATTTCACCCCTCTCTCTCTCTTGAGCCTCATACTTTAGGGGGCATCTGTTACACAGAATTTTTTCACCCTCCTTGCAATTCCCCATCCCACACAATTGGAGGGTTCATTCCGTGACCTGTGAGCAGTGACATAACTTGAAAACACTTTCATGGAATTCCCCTAAACATGTACTTTCATTGCCCTGAAGACAACTCCTTGTGAAAAACCCTAAAAACACCCCTTTTTGCATTGGTCAGGTAGCATGTTCAGTACCCATGCCAATGGGGGAAATCCTTCAAAGAGGTCGCGCCAATTGGCACTCTGTCTCAGAGTCGCACTCACACCAGCCATTTTAAGGAGTGTTTTTTAAAAATAAATGGCGGAAGTTTCGTCCTAACCAAATCATAAACTGTCATCTAATTTGAGTTGGGAGGTTTGGCTCTGGATCTCCATGTAGAGGAAGTGGTTTTCCACCTCTCATGGAAGCTTCCTTGAAGATAGGGCCAATCCCATGATTATAGGGATCCCAACTCCCCTTCCTCCATCTATAAAATCTTGCTCATCTCCTTTGCAAGCTAGTCTCCAAGTTCCCAAGATCCATCAGAGCCTTATGCTGCAAGAGCCTTGATTCATTCCCTTAAGGCAAAATCCAAGCAAGGAGATTATTGTCGAGACATTCGGAGAGAGAGTTTTTTCCCATCCCCGACAGGATTTTTTGAGACGTGTTTCGCTGGCGACCCTCCAAAGGAGAATTCAGCGTCAGGGCTATGGTTGTATTCTTCTTTTATTGATTAATGATAATCGACTATTGGTTATGGTTCCACTTCTGTTGTTGATTATGATAATGAGTTATGTCTTCTATGACTGACATATAGTTTCATATACTGGATTTTACACTTGCGTTTGTTTTGTTTCTTGCGTGTGCAGGAGTCTGATCACGGAGATCATAAGGATTGTGATCTGCCAGAGCTAAGGAACGGGAGTGCTACTTTCTCTACAAGCGACAATGTTGGATTCCAGGTAAGCCTTCATCGCTAGTTGGTTTATTTGCAATTAGGAACCTGCACTATATCGTGAACGATTTTTGCTATACCCAGTCTAGGCTAGTAGGGAGCGCCTCTATCCGCAGAGGGGATTTACCTCCACAAAAACTGGTGATTAGTAGGCCTACTGATTATCTTGGTTCACATAAGACTCCATTGGGAGACCAGCCTCCATAAAAACATCAACCACAGTATAAGTAACAAGTAGGGTTAAGCTCCTTTGAGAAAATAGCATTCTGGCTCCAAGAACCATTCACACAAGAGCTTATCCCAACCCAAACCCACCTGAAATAGTTCATAACCCTGAGAGCATCCTCAATATATCTCCTACACCTAAAATACCAACTATTTCCAGCCACATCCATAGAGATGACTCTGCACCGGAAGACTTCACAGCTCTATTAGACCCTCTTTTGACCTAGACTTTCAAAACAGTGTACCTAGAACTAGGTCACTCAGTGTTCTAGACTAGCCAGACCTTGAATTTCCCGGTTCACCATCTCATAGTGTTTAGCATATTAGGGATGGAGAGACCCCCCCATCTACACCCTCTGATATTCACTTCCTGCAAAAATTGGGGCTCTGCCACCCTAAGTCTGCTCAACAGTCTTCTGCTAGTCCTAGTATCCCTGTCATCCATATACCAGCTTCTCAAGCTAACCCTTTACTTCACCAAAACATCATCATGGCAGCCTAGTATGCACCTCTGGTGTTACCTCAGCCTCTAGTGCCCTTACCCAATGATTATCAATCAAAGATCCCACACTTCACTGCAAAAGAGTCTACCATAGCCCAACACCATGTAGATAGGATGGAAGATTTTTTTGACTACATGAAGATAGATGATGATATAGTCAAAATGAGAATCTTTGCCCAGAGCTTAGGAGGTGATGTGAAGAAATGGTTCAAGAGCCTACCTCCTAATAGTATCCAATATCTTCCTGCTTTATATCAAACTTTCATAAACAAATGGGAAGTTAAGACCAACCCTCTCCAAATCCTAGTTGAATACAAAAACCTTAAAAGAAACGTAGGAGAGAGTGTCCACGATTATTCTACAAGGTTTAACAATGTTTATAATGCTCTTCCTCCACATATGAAACCTCCCCAAGGTATGGCTTTAGTAAAATACCTCGAAGGCTTTGACGCTGACATGGCCTACCAGCTTAAGGAGAGAGATTATAACATGTTGGAAGACATGAAAAAGGGAGCAGTGAGTGTAGAGGAAAACCTGATTGAGAAAAGGGCAAGATTGAGAGCTGAGAAAAGGGTAACATATAGAGATGACAATGTAGCTTCCACATCTGATCCCAATTATGAACGTTTATCCAAAAACATGGAAAAGCTACAAAAAATGATGGAAAAAATGGTTGTCACAGTTAGTAACCAAAACAGAAATCAAAATCATAACCAGAATCAGAATTTTAGGAGAAACAACACCACTCCCAACAGACAAAAAGAATCAGATTAGCAAGTTATTCCCCCATTCCAAGAGAACTTTATTGATGAAGATGAGGGAATCATAGAAGAGTCTGAGGGGACCAAAATAAACATGTTTGAAATAGAAAACACAATCCACAACTGTTCCACAGAGGAAGATCAACCCTCACCCTCTTATTGGGATGAGGAAAGATTAGAATTTGAGGATTACAGGTTAGGATTTGAAAATGCCATCATGCAGGTCAGAGAACAATATGAAATTAGAAGCAAAAAAAACCTATACACTTCTGAATCAAAGGCTTATGAGATTACCATCAAGAAAAGGCCTGAGAAAACTTCTAAAGTAACTGTTGAAAGTGACAAATCAGCAGCTGAGAGTTCTGGGAAGAACAAAGGAAAGGACAACCAAAACACTGATAAACAAAGCCAACCATCTAGCAGCACTAGCACCGCAGTTAGTGCTCCTAATAAAATAGTTTCTAACACTGTACATAGTGAGAGTCAGCCCATTGATTCTGCCACCAAGGTGGTAACTAGAAAAACAGAGTTGAACATCCCAAAGAGTCAGCCCACTTTCAATTTGGAAAGTGATATTGCAAAAATTAAAATCTTTGTCCCACTCTCCGAGCTGGCCACTCAAGATGTATATAAAGGCAAAATTTTGAAATCGTTAAATCTAGGTGAGAATAGTGACATGGTCAATCTGAGTGATGATCAACCAGCCCTCCTGTTTGGTCCCAAGATAGAAGGGAAGCTTCAAGAAGGGGTAGTGCCACCTTTTTATATCAGTCTCAATATTCACGACAAGATCCTTCACAATGCAATGCATGACTCTGGGGCATCACACAACTTAATGCCTAAAGTAGTTATGGAAAGGTTAGGCTTAGAGATAACACGACCCTACAAAGACTTATATTCATTTGATTCTAGCAGGGTAAAGTGTCTTGGCCTGATCAAAGATCTATGTGTGAGCTTAACCCAGATTCCAACTAAATGCATGGTCATGGATTTCGTGGTGGCAGATGTGCCACCTAAGTATGGTATGCTATTGTCAAGGTCATGGGGAGCCAAGCTACAAGGTACGATGCAGATGGATGGGCATATGCCACAATCCCTGTTTTTAGCCAACTTAGGAGACTGTATAGGGAGGCAGAAATGAAATTCCTAGTTAGTAGCCCTGAAAGGCCTGAAAATTTCTGTGTTATATACCGCAGTCTGAATCTTTATATACCTTTGATGAATCACTGGGAGAGATGAAGATAGGAAAACATAGATACAAACCAAGGTTTGAGACCCACAGTTTACTGTTATGTTAGCCACCCTGGACTTGGAGAAAATGAAGAAAGAGAAAAACCATGAACAGTGCCTTTGTATTAAACATAAATTCAGACCAAACAAGAAATCGAATGCAATCATCCGGTTAGTCACCCCTCACAAACTCATACACCACGCAAAGAACAAAAAATTCCTCAGCACAACGCAGAACCTGTGATATAACAGACCAGTGAAACCCACATTAGGGAAGGAAACGATGATAAAATGAAAAATGGTCCCCTGTGGGAAATGAATTTTGATGGGTCATGTACCAAGAGAACTGTTGGAGCAAGAGTGTGGCTACATAACACAGAGAGTGACTATGCAGAGAGCCATGCCTGTAACCTGCACTTCAAATGTACAAATAATATCGCGGAGTATGAGGCTTTGATCCTATGCTTAAATCTGTTGAGAAAATTAGGGTCCCGTAAGATAACTGTGCATGGGGACTCTAAGATGATGATTAAACAGGTGAATGGTGAATACACAGCGAAACATCCTAGGCTAAGAGAATATAGGAACGACACTATGGACATACTGAAAACCTTTGTAGAATACGAACTGGTGTTTGTTCCTAGGAGTCAAAACGTAATTGAAAATGGATTAGCCTGCATGGCTAGTTCATATCACAAGCCTCCCAACGACCAACAGATCATCATTCAGACCAAATTCAGACCTGCAATGCTGGACAATGAAAAATATTGGCAGGTCTTTGAGGGCAATAAATAGATTGAAGATTTCTTGGTAGGCAGAGACGAGTTTGAATTTTCTAATTCAGATTCTAAATCTGACAGTAGCTGCCTGAGTGAAGAGTCCTCAGATGGGGAATAACCACCCTGGAACATAGAAATAAACACTTTAAATGAACATATTGGAAATCCGAATGAAAAATGTAAAAACACAGATAGTGAAGAAGTAGAGATGCTGCAGACCAAAGATAAGAACATACCTCGAGGTTTGGCACCTTTAGAGGACCTTTTTGACTTTGATGATGTAGAAAAAAAGCCCACTATAGAACATGCAGACTCTGACGTCAAGGAATGCAACATGGGCAATGAAGATAAACCCAAGATGATCAAATTAGCTAGGTCCCTACCTGCAAACATGAAAAAGAAATACATTGACCTATTCAAGGAATTCATTTATGTGTTTGCCTGGAGCTATAAGGACCTGAAGGCCTATGACACGAACATCATACAACACAAAATACCTTTGAAAGAGAATCAGAAGCCCTTCAGACAAAAAATTCACAGAATAAACCCAAAACAGTTGCCTGCAGTGGAAAAAGAGATTAAGAAGATGTATGAGGCATGCATAATTGTGCCTGTGAGGTTCTCTGATTGGGTATCAAACCTAGTGGCTGTGAGAAAGAAAACAGGGGAGATCAGGCTGTGTATTGATTTCAGGAATCTTAATAGAGCCTCACTAAAAGACAATTACCCTTTTCCAAAAATGGAACACATCCTTCAGAGGGTAGTAGGCTCAAAAAGGATCTCCCTGCTAGATGGGTTTTCAGGTTACAACCAAGTTTTATTACTCCCAGAAGACCAACTCAAGAGCACTTTTACCACTCCATGGGGAATTTTTATGTATGTAAAGATGCCTTTTGGACTGATGAACGTTGGTGCAACCTTCCAAAGAGAAATGGACATAGCTTTTTCAGATGAAATAGGACACTTCATTGTCATCTATCTAGATGACATAACAGTCTATTCCAAGACTGAGGAAGAACACCTATAACACTTGAGAAGAGTGTTTGAAAAATGTAGAAGGTTTGGTATGTCATTAAATCCTAAAAAGACTGTATTTGGGCTGCAAGAAGGTAAGATTCTTGGCCACATCATATCTGAGAAAGGGATTAGGATAGACCCACAAAGATCTTAGGGAATACTACAAATCACACACCAGAGAAATATCAAAGAGTTACATTCCTTCATTGGGAAAATCAACTTCCTCAAGAGGTTTATTCCCAACTTAGCTGAACACCTTAGGAATATGACTAACATGTTAAAGAAAGGTGTAGGAGTTAGGTGGACTGTTGGGGCTAAGAAATATTTCGAATCAGTTAAACTTGCACTCACCTAGGCTCCTGTCCTAATCAGCCCAGATTTCTCAAAATATTTCCTGATTTTTTCATTTT